>OX579641.1:16544204-17089844 GCA_951230915.1 Antitrichia curtipendula
AATCCATCTTTCAACATATTACCAAGGCTCAAAAATTATTTTAGATTATATATGGTGTTCAACTAAACATACTTCCACTATACAATTAAGGAATAAATATTAGAAAAGTTGTTTTGTAAAATCTAAAAAAATTTGGTATGAATTTAAACAAGAAGTTTGATTGTAGAATCTAAAATTGTTTTTCTTAAACAATAGAATTAGAAATTGTCAATAAACTCTTTTAGACTTAGAATTCAACATTTTTTTTGCTATTGTTGTTTGCTATTGTTTTTGCTATAGCTTTTCTTGTAGTTTGCTATTGTTTTTGCTATTGTATTTTGATGTGACACCCTAGTGAACAAACTATTCAAATACACCAATCAAATTGACCACACTTTCTAATACTGTTCAGAACTTGACGTGGCACACTCACAAACAAACTATTCAAGTACGCCAACCAAATGACTCCACTTTCTAATATTGTTCAGAACTTGACATGGCACACTCACAAACAAACTGTCAAAGTACACCAACTAAATGACTCCACTTTCTAATAGTGTCCAGAACTTGACGTGACACACTAACAAACAAATTGTCCAAGTACGCCAACCACCTACAGTGGTTGAAAGTAGTTTTTTTGAATGTAAGTGGAGAAATGAAGCTATTTACATCTACAAAATTATATATGGTTCAACTATACTATTTCTATAAATAAGATTTAGTTTCTTTGCTATCATTAAACAATAGTTCTTGTGATATTGTTCACGCATAATGATGGACAATGTTACCACATTTAGGTAAAAACCACATCTATCATTTTTCCACCAATTTTTCATCATTTGATGTGCCTTTGATAAATTAACATTATATATACATTAATTTGATAAATTTGAAGAGGTAATGTAATTTGGTTGGGTCTTGTAGTCACCCACAACGGCTTTTCTATTAGTGGAAGGGTGGTCTGTAGGCACCAATAAATAGTGCCAGAGCATAATATCCAAGGCATATATTGGCACTAGGCATGGTGCAAATACAGGCCTCTGACACCATGCTCCCACACGTTCCATTGGTGTCCAAATGACCACATTTTCTATTAGTGTCCAGAACTTGGTGTGACACCCTAACCAATCAAACTGTCCAAGTACACCAACCAAATGACCACACTTTCTAATAGTGTTCAGAACCTGACATGGCACCTTCACAAACAAACTGTCCAAGTACGCCAACCACCTACATTGATTGGAAGTAGTTCTCTTGAATTTGAGTGGAGTGATGACGCTATTTACATCTACAAATACGTGATTCAACTTCACTGTTTCTACAAAGAAGATTTAGATTCTTTGCTATCATTAATCAATAGTTTTTGTGACATTGTTCACTGAGAATGGTTGGACAATGTTACCACATTTAGGTAAAAACCACATCTACCGGTTTTTCAATTTTTCATCACTTTATGATTCTCCATTCGATTTCAAGCTTTTAGCCTATTTAGTTACCGATGTGCCTAAATTTGACTATTACAAGATACCAATATAGCAAACATACTAATCCTATATAGTGCATTCCAAATAATGAATAACAAAAGCCACAGTATTACCCCCTAAAGGACTAGCATGCGTTTTGGGGTAGCATATAAATTTTGGACAAGTACATGTGATTAGAGACTTGCATATTTTAGGCTAAAATTTTAATAGAAAATGGGTACAAGGAACATCTTTTTATATGCACTAAATTTCACAACATTTGAAAATGAGTCAAAAATTATGCCTGGCTACTTTTTTCCTTGGTTGGGTAGTCCTAGCACATTAAAAAATCACTCTTTTCATAAACAATAATTGAAATTGGTTTTCTAGAGTTATATATATGCAAA
This sequence comes from Antitrichia curtipendula, assembly GCA_951230915.1. Classification (NCBI taxonomy): domain Eukaryota; kingdom Viridiplantae; phylum Streptophyta; class Bryopsida; order Hypnales; family Leucodontaceae; genus Antitrichia; species Antitrichia curtipendula. Next base: position 16,546,054 of record OX579641.1, read on the forward strand.
AAGCTTTTAATCATTCCATTTAGATCAATGAGTCAAAAGTTACGACGAGTTTTAGTTTGTTGGCAATTATAGATTTCCTACTCTAAAATAAACTTTAAAGTCCATTATCTTACTCAATTTTCAATATTTTTTGGAAAAAATAAAATCATGGAATGTAGATTTTTTTGTTACAACCTTGCAACCATTGGGATTGACATTTTTCAATTCCATAACTAAATTCTTAACAATTTAGTATTTTGAATCATTCTCTAGTTTTTTCTACTTACTATTTTTTTCCTATATATTGAACAAATCCAAATGATGTGAAATATTTCAATCATGTAGGCAACTTGTCTAGGAAAAAGAATCCAAAGAAGCACCACCATTTGGGACATTTTTTCATAGAAAAGTGAGCTTGTGAAGTGCAACTGCCTTGTTTTTCACTGGGCCGAAAAATGATTTTAGTGAATTTGAATGCTTATATCTTGCAATCCACATGGTGGAAATTTCTGAAATTCACACCATCTGTTTTGAAGTCAGCATACTACAAAATCCTACAATTACATGTGTCAAAAAAAGTTTGTTTTTCCAAAATTTGGTACTTGTACTAGAAATGACAGTTTTGGAGCGTTTTGGGTGAAAACATAATTAACCCCTAAAGGACCAAACACCGTTTTTTGACAACATAGCGATTTTGGGCAGCTCACTACGAATGAAATTTTTATTTGTTTTCTCTCAAATTTTCACAGAAGAAGTGCCCAAGGAGTATCTTTAAGGCCCAACAATTTTCATGACTTTTGACTACATGGTTCAAAAGTTATTGCATGGTATGTCATTTTCAATGCTCGGCGGGCAGCCCGGGCAGCAAAAAAAACTTCTTTGAAAATCACTTTTTAAAAAAATAAAAATTTGAAATTGGTTCTTTAGGTTTATTTAAGAGTGGGAAGCTTTGAATCATTCCATTTGAATTAATGAGTCAAAAGTTATGAGGATTTTTAGTTTGCGGGTAGGTATGGAGTCCATGAAAACCATACCTACTCGCAAACTAAAAATCCTCATAACTTTTGACTCATTAATCCAAATGGAATGATTCAAAGCTTCCCACTCTTAGATAAACCTAAAGAACCAATTTAAATTTAAAACTTTTTTTTAAAGTGATTTTTCAGGAAGTTTTTTGAGCTGCCCAAGCTGCCCGCCGAGCAATGAAAATCACATATCATGTTATAACTTTTTAACAATGTAGTCAAAAGTTTTGAAAATTGTTGGACCCTAAAGCTACTCCTAGGGCACATGTTTTGTGAAATTTTCAAAAAAAAATATTAAGAACTCCATTCATAGCAAGCTGCCCAAAATTGCTATGTTGCCAAAAAACGCAGTTTTTTCCTTTAGGGGTTAAGGAACTTAAGGGATTAACCATGACACTTATTAGGTGAGATGGAGCCTTTGCTAATGGTTCTTTTTTTTATGTAAGTGCAACTGACTCGGCTTGATGGAAAAGGGAGATTGAGGTTGAAGGGTTCATTGTGCATAGAGATAAGTTCAATATTTACTCTTAATATACCAGAAAGAAGCTGAATCAAACTTTCATGAATAGATATGGTGCATTTTAGGCAAGGATATTCAGAGATTGGTTTAGAAAGGGATCACAATTAGGTGGAAGTACCTTAGAGTAATTTTTAATCAATAAACTCAAATTGGAGAAATAAAATTTCAATATAGAACACACAATGTCTTCTTTTGTTAAACTAAAACAACCCATTGCGGTCAAAAGACCTATAGTAGACATCTAGGGAATGATCCCATTAAGGTTATTTCCAATAAAATGAAATTTGGACCACAATCAATGTTTTAGATAACAATAATGGAGTGAATAGTGACCTCATGACAAACTTCAAAATTTTCATAGTAAGTCATTGTAGAAAGTGATTTTTTTAGACCTTCCATGTTAGAAAATATTGTAACTGCTCTAGGTGAGTAAGACGAGCATTATAGATGCATTTTTTTTCATGGATTTAGAGTAGTCTAGAAACTCTTTTGGAGCTGAATACTTTAGAAATTAATAGTAGATTCATACTTAGACAAAAAAATAAATAATTGCAACAGCTCTTGCCGTTCCTTGCACTTGTCTTTAAATAGATTTTTTTTTTTTTTACATTCAGCAATAGCATAAGGGCAAACTCCTAATTTTGATTGCAATGAGTTGTTTTGATCCCTATAGGACTATAACTATGTTTTCACCAAAACCGCTCCAAAACTGCCATTTCTTGTACAAGTACCAAATTTGGGACAAATGTAATGGTAGGATATTGTAATATGCTGACTTGAGAACACATGGAAAAAATTACAGAAATTTCCACCACATGGATTGCAAGACCTGAGCTTTTGAATTTAAAGAAGTTTTTCATGGCCCTGTGAAAAAACAGGCAGTTGCACTTCAGAAGCTCACTTTTGTATTAAAAGTTGTTCAAAAATATTGAAAATTGAGTAAAATAAAGGACTTCAAAGTTCAAAGTCTATTTTAGAGTAGAGAAACCATAACTGCTCGCAAATAAAACTTTTCATAGCTTTTGACTCATTGATCAGAATAGAACGATTCAAAAGCTTTACATATATATATATATATATAACATTCTAAAAAAATAATTTCAATTTTTTATTTTTGAAAAAGGTGATTTATTTTTATCTGCTCAAATTGCCCATCTAAGAAAAAAAGTAACATATTAGGCCATAACTTTTGACATATGTTCCCAAATGTCATAAAATCTAGTGCAGATAAAAGATATTATGTGTCCCCATCTTCTATTAAAATTTCTGCCTAAAATATGCAAATCTCCAGTTACACGTACTTGCCCAAAATTTCTATGTTGCCAAAAAACGCATGCTAGTCTTTTATGGGTTAACCTTATTAGGAAGAAACTTGATACTTGAGTAGGATGATTCCCGGATGGAGTGAGTTGACCCCCTTGCTTGTCCTTCCAAAATCATTCTAGGACTGTATGTAAAAAAGAAATCATGTTCAGTGCTTGATCAATTTGTCTCCTACACCTCTTCTAACTAATCTGAAGCTTCTAATTGCAAATATAAATTCAAATTTTGGAAATTTTATCATGCATGAAAAATATAAAGTTCCTACATTTTCTCCATGGATGAAATTGGGAAACAAGGCGAGGAATCATTTCACAGCTAGGGAAGATTGACCCCCTTATTGCTTCATCCAAGGATGAACATCAAAATTGCCTCCCGTTTTGTGCTGCATAAATTTTGTATTTCTTCACTTCTTCTAGCTAATTTGGGGCCCCTAATTGCAAATACAAATTCAGAATTTGCAAATTTCATCATGGGTGTCAAATAAAAAACTTCAGTGTTTTCGGAGGTAAAGCACGGGGCAACAAGGGGGGTCAATCCCCCCTTAGCCGTCGGTTCAGCGCAGCCATGATTCCCTTGCTCCTGGGTCCCATTTCGGATGCAAGGACTATTTGACTTGGCCTCACCGAAGGCGAAGTCTCTGGCAATTCGGTACATGTCCAATAATAATTCGTTTCACTGTTACCACAAACAAGCCCTCTAAAACCCAGCTTGCACAAATGGCACCCCGGCCCGGGCCTCCTATTCAATGCACCCAATCAGCCCCAAAGTATCCCTAAGGCCACTGTATCCCTAGGGCCACTGTATCCCATTGAACCAGCTTCCCCTCCGCACCACTAATTCCCAGGCAGCCACATGCCCAACATGTGAGTTCCATGCCACAGTGGCAAAAATCATTTTTCTAATTCGCAGGGGCAGCAGCAGGAGCAGCAGTTTCAGTTCCAGTTCCACTTTAGCTTTAGCTTTGCTTGCAAGTCTTTCCAAAAATCCAATTACCTCACAATTGCCCAAATCTTTTTGCCCACATCCTCCGTCCACTCGCTCGCCTTGCTCGGGGTGTCCATGAGGTCATGGCTCATGAACCTCCCAAAGTCCCCCTCCCCCCCATCATGCTTCAAACCCAAGCCGCACATCGATTGCAAAAAAAGTCTTCCGTCCACAATCAGAAGATTTCGTTGCTCACATGCCTCCCACTGCATGAGTGCAGAACCCACACATTTGCCTGATTCTCGAATCCTTGGGTCACCCCACTTTTGGATGACCAAATGGCCTTTATTTAATTCTCTCACGGCCAATTGTGAGCCCACCATTTTCAACAAAAAGGGGGAAAAAAAAGAAAAAAGACCGAGGCAAAAAGCTTCACCTGTGAGCCCACCATTTGGAGAAACAGGTGGCTGGAAAAGGCGCAGGACTGGACAGGACTGTAAGAGAGCTGGACTGGAGTGGGCAGGGTTTTTTTCTACAAAATTTTGGGAGGGTATCTGAAATTAGACCATAACAAAGTAAATCATCATAAGTTACTATCTCGTGAATGTTTGACTGTAGTTGGTACGGAGTTAATTAATTAGTAAGACTTTTTTTTGGTGTGTGTGGGGGGGGGGGGGAGAGGAGGTGCAGCTATACCTTGTTAGGGCTTTGAAGGGGGGCAAGGTTGTTACTTTTTTTAATTGAGAATGTAATTAATATTGTGGCTCTTGCTATTTCTTGTTTGGAATGCATTATATAGGATTAGTATGTTTGCTATATTGGTATCTTGTAATCGTCAAATTTGGGCACATTGTGACTAAAAAGATTAAAAGCTTGAAATTGAATGAAGAATCATCAAATGATGAAAAATTGTTAGATGTGGTAGATGTTAGATGTGGTTTTTACCTGAATGTGGTAATATTGTCCAGCCATTCTCAGTGAACAATGTCACAAACACTATTGATTAATGATAGCAAAGAATCTAAATCTTCTTTGTAGAAATAGTGAAGTTGAATCACATATTTGTGGATGTAAATAGCGTGATCACTCCACTCAAATTCAAAAGAACTATTTCCAATCACTGTAGGTGGTTGGCGTACTTGGACAGTTTGTTTGTGAGGGTGCCATGTCAAGTTCTAAACACTATTAGAAAGTGTGGTCATTTGGTTGGTGTACTTGGACAGTTTGTTTGTGAGGGTGTCACATCAAGTTTTGGACACTATTAGAAAATGTGGTCATTTAGTTGGTGTACTTGGACAGTTTGTTTGTGAGGGTGTCACGCCAAGTTCTTGACACTGGTAGAAAATGTGGTCATTTGGACACTAATGAAACGTGTGGAAGCATGGTGTCAGAGACCTGTATTTGTACCATGCCTAGTGCCAATATAAGCCTTGGATATTGTGCTTTGGCACTATTCATTGGTGCCTACAGACCACTCTTCCACTAGTGGAAAAGCCGTTGTGGGTGACTACTACACCTAATCAAATTACATTACCTCTTCTAATTTATCAAATTAATGTGTATATAATGTTAATTTATCAAAGGCACATTGTTTAAAATTTGTGCCGGCTGAATATTAGTGAGTTGCAATTATCTTCTTGATTTATGTTGTTGACGGATGATAATTATGCAAGTGACATTGTCTCACTAAAAATAGAATAAAAAATAAAACTCATAGACAAGACTAGGTTGGACAGGAAGATTTGACCCCCTTATTGCCTTGGATTTTACTCATGGAGAAAACACTGAAATTTTTCCCATGATATGATTTGCAAATTCTGAATTCATATTGCAATCGTAGACCTCAAATTCAGTCGGAGAGGTGAAAAATACAAAATTTATGCTACAAAAAATACAGGGGCAATTTTTACATTTACCTTTGGCAGTAAGGGGGTCAATTCTCCATGGCCGGAACGGCAATAAGATGGTCCTTTTTGAGTTAAGTTAGTCACGATGAAGCCTCGGAGCTTCGAGCGTAGTTCCCAACGGAGACGGCAATGGACTTCCACCACGTCACAGTTTGGATAAGAGCATAAATTATCCACTTGGGGACGCACATGACAGCAGTCAGCGGCTTTTCGGCGGTCCGATTCGCATCGACGGATTGGATTCCGCCACGTTTTTCTACCACCTCTTTCCAGCCGCCTCTTGCGTTTCAAGCCAGGCCCTCACCAAGTTTCACTCCTACTCTCTCCTACTGCCCAGCCAAATGAACGACGGAACGTAGGCGGCTAGAGCTACCTCTGTACAGTGGCGTTGCTTCCATCCGAATTCTGTATAAGTTGCAACCTCTCGGCCGATTTCTAATTTCAGACACCTCTCCAGCTCTCCATCGGGCTCTCCATTCTCCCTCTCCCTCCTCTTCTTCGCATCCACTTTCCACTCACAGTTTTTGGCAATTGCACAGATTAGGTGGTTGGTGATTCGGCTTTGAAAGCGGTGTGATCGACTAGGTGTTTTCGGAAGGGATTGGTGGTATTACCTGTGATTGCTTTTGCTGTGCTTTTGTTTTTCGGCTGTTGAAGCAAGTGATTGAGGAGACGGAGTGATTTGGGTTGCCAGTTTGAAGCGTTTCTTTCGCATGCATGAAAAGCCCCCGAGGCGGCGCAGCAAATCCTCCTTTTAGCTGACACCAATTTGAGACGTTCCTCCGATCCCTATGTGTTGCCCAGTCGGAAGGTCGCGGGCGAAGTGGAGCGAGCTGAGTCTAGGATTAGTGTTCCACTCCGGGAAGTCAATCAAACGGGCCAAGTCCCGAGAGAAACCGGAGTTGCTCGCGAATTCTGAGGAGTTTTTTCAGAATTTAGTAGTGCTCGGGTAAATCCGAACTTGGCAGGGACTAAACACAAACAAAGTACGCCATGGATCGTGTTGCTTCCGTTGATGATATCTTGGGCACCTACTGGGGCAACCCCTCCGCGGCTCTCGGTGGCGGCTCCAACAAGAGCAACATGATGAACCGCAGCGACTCCGAATTCTCCTTCCAGGAGTTTCTCAAGGAGAGCATCGTGGAGAATCCTCGCGTTGGGAAGAGCCGCTTCGGGGAGGGCGCATCCAAGCACGGGGGCGCCGACGCAGCAGCAGAGGAGGCGAAAATGGAGTTCGCTCCGCCCATGTTTGCGAGCACCGAGGAGCTTCGGGCCATGAATAACGTTGTCGATGCGCCGGTGGAGGTTGACGAAGTGGCGGCGATTGAAGGGGCGTTGAATCCTCTCTTTTCCGGGATGGAAGAGGGCACCGACAAAGAGTATACAAACTTTCCTTCTGGTGCCGTTGGTGCCCCCGGTGATGTCGTTAGCGCCCAGAATTACGAGGTGTATCTGAAGCAGAAGTTGGAAATTGCATGCGCCGCCGCAGCCCTCACCAGGGTGCGCATCCTCCCCGTGACTTTTCATTCGTTGTTGTTTCTCCCATTTTTCTTTATCAAAGGTGCATGAAATTAACGGCGCATGCAAGCTTAGTGATCTTTTAGAGGACATGGACAAACCATCAGAGGTTTTCAGACTAGGAATTTTTAGTGTTGGATTCGTAGAGAAAGTTTTGGGGTTCGATTCTGCTATTCATCTGGGGTAGGGGTTTAAGGTTCTACATGGGTCCAGAGATGTTGACAAGTTGGTTTGAGTGGTTGATGGAAACAGGCGAATGGTGAGATTGCAAACCTTGGGTCAGCAGGGCCGCTTGCGCAACAGCCAAAATTTGCGGTCTCGGAATTGACTGGTAACGATTTGCCCTCCTGTTAGTTAACAGTTTTTTCTTTTATCGTCGGATAGTTCAAGGTTTTATCTGTTAGCATGGAGGGGTTTAGGTCTTCCCACTCTTTGCTTCCATAGGTCCAGGGTCACGCTAACGTCTGGTTGACTTGTACGTGATTGCAGCCCTGAAGACGAAATTCCCAAATAGGGGACTTTGCCCGCCGCCTCCTTCGGTGCCGACCAAACCCGATGCTGACGCATTGGGCAAACTCCGACCCATCACTAGCGGTTCCGAGGTTTCTGACGACGACGAACAAGATTTGCTGAATCAAAACCTGCCACGCAGTGATATGAAGAAAGTCAAGAGGTACAATATCTTAAAGCGGAAATCCTGTTACAGCAATGTAAAATTTCAGAAAATATCTGTTGATATGAGGAGGTTGGGGTTTTAGAGTACTGCCTGTTGAAGGTTGTCGATATTCCTTGTACATTAGTGACTGACTTTCGGAGTTTCTTCTGACAGAATGCTCTCCAACCGCGAATCTGCCCGACGGTCGCGCCGAAGGAAGCAAGCGCATTTGAGCGACCTAGAAATGCAGGTGGCGCAATTGAGAGTTGAGAACACCACCCTCATGCAAAGGCTGCAGGAGGTGAGCCACATGCACAAAGAAGCCTCGGTGGACAATCGAATCCTCAAGGCGGATGTAGAGGCGCTGCGTGCCAAGGTGAAGATGGCGGAGGGCATGGTGGCTCGCCAACAAGGACAGCCCATGGGGAATTTCATCCCAGACCCAAGCTTGAATTTCATGTCGCCCTACATGATGAACGACATGGAAAGGCCCTTGTTGCAGCAGATGAGGCATAGCTCCATGTTACGACAAGAGCAGCAACAGCAACAGCAGCAGCAGCAGCAGCAGCAGCAGCAAGAGCAGGGCAATCACAAAATGGGGCGCACGCCATCCATGCAACGGGTTGCTAGTCTAGAGCATCTGCAGAAACGGATCCGCAACGGTAGCTCTTGCAATGCGCCCGCATGGGGTGGCTGGGATATGGACAGACCTCCCATGGTGCAGGGACATGGCATGTGATCAATCAGCGAGAAAGTCTGAGATTATTATACAATATTCATTTTAAGGTGGAGGGAGTTGATTTCACGAGGAGGCCACAAACGACCTAAAATTGTCTTCTGTCCTTCGGCAGATGATTTTTTTGCTGACTGTGGAAGGTGTATATAGCGTTTGACGGGAAGGGAAAAAAATGTTAGCTCGTAATTGAGCGTGTTGTTGTATTGTAGTTCATGCTCGTGTTGTTGTTCATGCTGGTCACGGATGTTGAACTGCAGACCAAAACTTGTGTGCAGGCACTCTAGGACCATCGCGTGTAAAACTAGATTTGGACTTCCTCACATTTGCTTACAGCCTTTCACTTGGCAACACAAACTTCTTAAGAAAACGCACCGCATAGAGTTTGGCTACGCTTGTGAAGTTATTAAATAAATTGAACAAGTGCTGATTCACTTGTTTCCGTGCTTGGATTTTCTGACAGCTGTTGTACAGCCATGCACTTTGCAACACAACTTCTAAAGAAAACGCACCTGTGGAATGCCGTAGAGTTTGGCTGCGCTCGTGAACTTCGTTTAATATTCTTAGAAGTGCTGATCCACGTGTTTCTTTTCTTGGTGCTTCCTGGTTTCTCGAGCTGTTTCGACCTCCCGTCTTGGCAACGTGACTTGTCAATCCTTTTTCGACGATCTGTTGTGGGACGCAAGACCTTGGTGAAAAAACTCTCATCTCGTAACTTTGAGAATAATAGCATCAAATCAACCAGCGGAGATATGTTTTCTGACTTTTTAGAGAGCTGGTGTGGTCCGATGCGCTGCACCTAGAAAATTCAATAGTATGTCGGCCACTAGTTTTTTTTGCTCTCACGGAGAAAGCTAAGGTAGGGAAAGTGCTGCTACTCATACACACCAGTGCATAAATCATGGCGAGGGACACTTTTTACCTTGTGAGAAAGCTCGTCTGTTGAGTGAGAACGGACTGAGCAATCGAAATTGTCACCGCATTCAGCTTAGGTGGCAGCAACTTAATTTGGAAATAGACTTTAGAACATTCTCCAGATTCCAGAATAGAACAAGTCAATGCAGAATTCAAAACCAAGATGAGAACCGGAAATGCCTCAGGTTGATCAACGTCCTCGACTTCGGGGATTCGCAACTGTCAGCTGAACGCTCACGTAAGCACTCTTGAGCACGTTGCATTATGCGTTACAAACTCCAGTGCCTGTATCTGAGTGTGACGGATGCTCTTATAGGATGCTCACGAGGCGATTATGTGCAACTCTAAAACTCCAACTTAAATATACTAATCCATTTGTCGTACTGTAAATAATTTACTGTTACAAGAAAGATTACGCAAATAAATCCGTGCATTTCACTACACATTTGAGAAGCACGGAATTTCTGTAAAGAAATGAGGAATTTGCGTCATATTATTCTTATCTCATCACATGAGGTCGGTTTTCTGCGAAGTTTCGGCAAAAATGACTGCGCTGCAAAGTCGATCTCATCTCCGATTCCATTTCGAAGGAGAGCACCAGTCAAAGACACGTCCTCAAGATGTAAACTGCAACTGCACGACCAGACACCAGAGCTACAGCTCGAAGATTTCAAGGAAAAAGCTGATCCATGCAGGCGGCGGCATTCAGATGCCAGGCATAGGAAGCCACCGACGCATCCAGACGTCAGCAGCAGAACTAGAAAAGCGCAGTGTCGGAAGCAAAAGGAACGGCTCTCTTCCCGCAACAACGGCTTGTTCGGGTCTAAAGACACGACAGAGGACAGAGATGGTGAAGGATTCCTCCAACCACGCGGTAAACCACGCTTGACCCCGAGGAAACGATGAAAGGACTCCTCCAACCGCACGGCAAACCGTGCTCGAGCCCGAGGTAACGAAGACAGCTTCTGCCAACCATACGGCGAGCTGCGCTCGAGCCCGTTGAATCGATGAAGGACTCCCCCAACCACATGGTGAACCGCGCTTGACCCATCGGAGATAATAGGATTTCAAAACGCGCGTGGAACCGAGCGCGGAATGAGGAAGCGGTACGTCAGCTTTCAGAAAGAGACTTCCCGCTTCGGTAAGCCACAACGGCACTCTGCGAGACACCTTTTAGGGTTCGCAACAGCCTCAGTGAGCTGGTCTTGGAGGAGCTCATTCTGCGTTGCCTGGAAATTTGCGGTAAAATTCGGGGCGGTTTTAGGGTTCTTCGGAAGTGCGTAGGCGTGGGAACAAGAGTACTCTTCTGCAAGCTCTTTAAAGAACTGTGTGTGCGGTAAGTCGCATTCGCGTCTTGATCATTGTCTAATGCATGATTTGATCAGAAGAAGTTATGAAAGTTGCCAAGTCTGCAATCAAGTTATTAAGTGAAGTGAGAGCCAGTGGTGGTGATAATTTATTGTGGAAACTGCGGCATCGATTTGCACTCATTGCTTGGAGTGTTTCTTATGTTTCGAAATGAGCTTAGTGATCATGCAGTTTGATGTTTTACACTTGGAGCACTTGCTAAGTTTAGGGTTCGTGTAGGTTCTCGTCCTCGCGAGGTGGTGGAGTTGGTAGTAGGGCGGGAGTAAATCGAAGAAGCAGCTACCATGCCGGAGGATAAGCGGAAAATGCTGCAGGCGCTTGCGGCGAAGCGGAAGGCGGATAATGAAGCCGGGGGGAGGAAGAAGCCGAAGGAGGCCGCGGCGGTGGGGGTAGTGACGGGGAAGAAGGACTCCACGAAGGGGATTGGAGGTGGCAAGGTGCAGCAGAAAAGCTCTCCCGTGAGCAAGGGCAAGGAGACGGCGAAAGGGAAGCCAAATAAGAAGGCCGCGAAGTTGGACAGCGACTCGGATACCTCGGAGGAAGAGGAGGAGGACGTTTCCGGGGAGTCGGAGGAAGAGGATGTCGGAGACTCGGAGAATTCGGACGACTCAGATGGGCCGAAGAGGAAGAAGCCCGCTGCGAAGCCCGTTGCCAAGCCTCCGTCTGCGAAGAAGGGCAAAGCCGTTTTGCCGGTGTCGAAGGGGAAGGACTTGAAGGGGAAAGGGAAGAAGACGGCGGACAGCGACGACAGCGGCGCCGAGAACGGTGTGGAAGACGACGACAGCGACCTGTCGGAGGATCCGTTGGACGAAGTGAACCCGGACAACATTTTGCCCTCCCGGACCCGTCGACGCACCGCGCAACCCGTGAACTACGATTTTAGCGCCGGTGATCTGGACGAAGACGACGATAGTGACGATGAGTGAGGTCGCTCTCGATTGCTGCATCGAGCAAAGATTTGGTATGTCCACATTCCCCGATACTGCTGTTGTGTTGCATTGGCAGAAAGTCGTGTGATCGGTGTCACTCAGTTGGCTTATCATGCATCACAGGAGCATGTCGGAGAAATCGGAGTGCGTGCTCAAGCGATGTCGTTTTATGACTGGCCTAGGATCCACACATATTTCGTCACTTGAACATGCTTGGGAAGCGGCACCATGCTTTGTAAGCACTGCGCCTCTGCACCATCAGAAGTCGGCTGTTTGTGAGTCTTTCAGTCTCCGGACGATGGGTAGAGGCTTCTGGCCATCTGTAGAACAGGTCTCCTTCTATCTCTTGGAACTTGTAGTTGGACTGTGATGGAGTTACACGGAAAGATTGGTGGTTCTGTTACTTTAGTGTGCAATCAGAACAGCGGGGGTCTATGCAAGCCGAGGAAAGAACTCTTGAGACAGGAGGAATGTACCAGTTTTGATTTCCTCTTATTTTGTAATTTTGGCATAAATTCTAACGTAGGTTCTTTGGTGCTCTTGCCGTCGACTTCGGAGGGATGAGAATGTTTCGTCGGGGGGCACATGTATTGAATGCTCTGACCAAGTTTTGGGCTCAGAATTCCCGGCGTCGTGTTCAACATCTCCTCCCAGTCAAAGACTTCTGCACACGAGAACTAATCTCGAATGCTTCTTGGTCAATTGGAGACTTATGGGAAGTCCTCATTCGATGGATATGATTTCTTGAATTCTTTGCATACCTCTGGGATGTGCTTGTTACACTCAAAGCTCTTTCAGTCCAGTGTTATGGTTCTTAGTGTATGCAGCGTGTTTTTTTCTGGCGAAATTTCTCCATCTCCCACAAAAAGCGACGTCTGCTATCACGTCCCTCCAAATATTTTTGAATGAGGGGAGTATAGCGAAGGGACGACTGTTTTTTATTATAAAAACGCTGAGTCTATGTTCCCTGAGGAGTTGGCGTCCCACCTCGTTAAATAAGAGCTCCGTTCGCGACAGCTCCTATGCCAACTTGACATCTCGTATTTGAGAAGTCTGGGACAGGCCCACGACAGAATGTGGCTTAGACTTAGTGCACAGCATTGATGTTATTCCCCTGACTGTTTATAGCAATTGCCAGATAGGAGCAAGGGTTGAAGTACTGGGAGCGCCAATAGAAGTATTACTCTGGGAAATGGAAGACTTATGAGGCTTTGATACTTATGTTGTCTCAACATCAATCGTAGCATCCAAGCACCGGCTGTTGTCGGGCTGCCCGCCGATTTCGAAGATTCTCGTTCGAATGAGGTGAGCAGCCGTACATGGCGGGAGTGGCTTTGTTAGCTCAGCTGGTTAGAGCGTCGTGCTAATAACGCGAAGGTCACAGGTTCGAGACCTGTACAGAGCATTTTGATTTTTTCTTTCTTATCCCAGGATATGGCATTCGCGAGAGGTATCGAACGCTCAGTAAAGTATGCATTATTTGGATACTGCTTGAATGAGTTATGAAATCTTGATAGTCTATTGCTAGAGTTTGTAGCTTTGTCTTGGAAGAAAGGCATGATCACCTTGTTCTGCAATTCGTTTCTTCATTTGAGAACACATCCTTGTGGGATGAGCTTATGATGAGTTAGTAATTTTTTCCTTCTATGTTAGTGGCGAGCTGAAATCCCATTCTGAGTTTCTTGCTTGATTCAAATTGCCCTAGTTGTTTAAGGAATTCTAGGATTTCTCTTCTTTAACGCCTCCAAGCAACCATATATGCATCTGGGCAGTTTCAGACTGTCTTGGGTTTTGTTGGGTCTTGCTTGTAATTGAAATAGGATTCTCTTTGCATAAATTTTTCCTTGTGCGAAAATATGGAAAATATGGAAAATATGGAAAATATGGGATACCCGAAATCAATCCTAGTAGGATCCCATGGAAAGGTGGTAGACAGTTTAGATATAATTCTGTTGGGCCGGTTTTGCAATTACAGTCAAACCTCGATAAGTGTTACCTCGATAAGTGTTAAAATTCTATATGTGTTATGGAGATTGCCGCTCCCTTAAAATTAAGACTAGTAAGTGTTATGTGTTAAGTGTTACGCAATGTCGCGCTCCCGACTTTGTTAATTTTACCTTGGTAAGTGATAAGTTTCCAAAAAAAGGCTTTTCGTAAGAGCCATCGCTTGGGGGGAGATAAAGTAATAGTTTCTAGTTGCAAAGTGACTCTAGATGTCCATTCTAGAAAGAAACTGATAGGTAGATGTATCGGAACAACTAAGTTTGATAACCTTTGAGACTGAGACCCCTAACATGAATGTTCAAGAATATTTAAATTATGAGCTCGAGTTTGATTTGAATAACTCTTATCAACCCACTGATGAAGAAATTATTGAAATGCTTCCATCTCAACAACAAGGTAGTGAACACAAAGATAGTGATCTTGATGAAGCTAATCCTCACGATAGAGTAGAAGAGGTTGTAGGCTTTAAAGATGTAGGTAGTGCTCTTCAAACTTTAAAAAAGTTTTTGGAGCAAAGATCTAATGACACCATGTTATCTATTAGGAATATTGAAGCACTAGAAAAGGAAGTAGAATTTTAGCGTGTAGCATAAACTTGCCAAAGTACTATTGATTCATTCTTTCGATGGACTTAGATGAATAATGAATCAATATTTTGTAATTTCATCCATTTTTTTTATAAATGTTATGTATTTATCTTTTTAATTCTTCTAAGTGTTATTTTTTATAAGTGTTACAAATTATCGGCATCATCCTCTATAAGTGTTATGTGTTACTAGTGTCTAAGTGTTACCTAAAAGTATGCTCCCAACCCCTAACACTTATCGAGGTCTGACTGTAGTTATCTAATTTATATTCAGAGATGTTGAGGATGTCTATGCATGCACCTCTTATTCATGACCAAGAACTGTAATGTGAGATTCTTAGGCCACTAACAGTGGTATGTTGAAGTGATTAAGTGGTAGAGTGATCTGTGATTACTTACAGTTTGGAATAGAAAGGATTCTTCAAAATTTCTAGCCAGGTAGGTATCTGAAGAATGATCGCTTTTATGGGAAATAGAGGCTTGCTGTATCTTTATCTGAAAAAAGAAGTCGCTGGTGACACTGTTCTTACACATATAAAGTAACCTATTGAGCACCGTTGACACCCAAGTCGTGTTGATATGAAGACTGCCACCTTCTTTCACTCTGATAATTGACATCTTAATGTTGATTTAATAATTTGGCGTTGTTTGTTGGGCACCATCGCAGTAGAAGGTGTACGGTAACTAGTAAGCCCTATACTTTGGATACCATTCTGATAACATCTGATAACATCTGATAACATTCATAGAGAACAGGACGTACGAGTTTGATTATCAAATCTGTAGGAGTGAAGAGACATTTGATCTATTCTGTAGGAAACTTATTCTGATCAACATGGCCATGGTGACTCTTAAGATTGACGTGAGCTCAGTCAAACCTCGAGTAAGATTGAAATCACAGACCTCCACTTGTAGAGCTCAATGAGAGTTTGAATGCTTGCTTGAAGTTTCAAGGCCAATGTAAAATTTCAATTAAAATAATTTTTTTTATAAAAAAAATTTCAATATATCAAAGTTGTTGGATTTTGTGCAATCAGACTCAAAGGGAATTGGTATAGCCTCTAGGTGTAAAGCTGCCCTGAAAATTTGAGTCCCTCTCTCTCTCTCTTTTCTAGGATTTATTGAAATGGCTCAACTTCTAGGCCTTGAGGCCTTTACATATAGGAGAATTGACCCTCTATATAATCTTATTGTAATGTGTAGTTGAAGTTGGCCTTTAGCCCATAAGGGGTTCAAATTTTGTGCAATCAGCCTCAAGGAGAATTGGCCTAGGCTCTAGGTCTAAAGCGGCCCTTAGTTGCAAGACTAATAAATTCCTTGTCTTCTTTTGGTTGTTGATGTGATCTTCTATTTTTCATTAATTCTTGTATTAATGAAACTACACCTAACTAAATGCATTTGAAGAAGCAATTGAATGATTGTTCTTCTTATTGAATTGCTTAATTTTTTGTTGGATGTTATTGGAAGTCCAAGGAGGATTATTGATTCTCTTCTTATGCTTTTTGGGGGTAGTTTACAATAAATAAACTATGAATTTTCAAAGTGTTGAAAATATGTGTTTTTAAAACCGATTGTAGGGCCTCATGAATAGAGTTTGTACATTTTAGACAAGTCATTTTAGAAAGGGTTCATGATTAGGTATTGTTACCTTATGTAACCATTCCCTTCTATTTTGGCAATTTGAGGGTCTATATATAAACTAAAAAGTAGAAATATAAATGTTCTTAACCCCTAAAACCCCACATATCCCCTCGGGGGACAATTTGGATCCGGGTAGGTTCCTATTGTCTCAATTTGAAGTGAAATATTTTGAGATTTTTTGAAGTTGTGTAGCTTTGCAAGAGCTTTGTGGATGTATAGTTTTTGTTTCAATCGGATGCCGGATGAAAAAGTTTTGGCACAATGAGCAAGAAATGGAGATTGGCGGGCAGCCCAAAAAAAATTACAAAAAGTCAAAATTATTTATTTTAATTTTTTTCTTAAAAGATTATGTTTTTACCTACACGTGAAGATTTGATTCATTCTATTTGGACTAGGGATGAGAAAGTTATGGACAATCTTATTTTTTCGGGCAATTTAAGCATCTTCTTGAAATAAAACTTTTTGTTCAACTTTGAATGCTAATATCTTCCAATCCGTACGGTCAAATTTGATGAAATTTTTACTACATGATCTCAGACAAGTTAAATACAAGATCGTATGGTTAAATTCCCAAGAAAACAAAAAAATTGGTTTTCTTAAGTGAATACAACAGAAGTGGTAGTTTTGAGTGTTTTTTGGAAGAAAACACCTTGGGGTTTAGGGGTTAATCTTCTAGATGTGTTGTAGCATATTTGGGCTTGCATCTTTGCATCTTTGCATCTTTATAGTAGAATAATATTTACCTTAGTTTCACCCAATTGGTCATAAAGGAAGATTGTTTTTGTAAATATTTTG
The DNA here is from genome assembly GCA_951230915.1 of Antitrichia curtipendula. Classification (NCBI taxonomy): domain Eukaryota; kingdom Viridiplantae; phylum Streptophyta; class Bryopsida; order Hypnales; family Leucodontaceae; genus Antitrichia; species Antitrichia curtipendula. The sequence goes on from OX579641.1 coordinate 16,562,876, forward strand.
TATAAATGAGAAGCATTTTGGTGGACATATTATCTGGCAGTATTATTTTTATCATCTTAAATGTGCATCATTATCTAGGGATTAATTTAATAGAATGACTTGGTATTATGTTTATAAATCATTCGATTTGAAATTAGGTTGAAAGTTTTAGAAAATGTATTAAAAATTTTGGATTTGCTTGTATGAATCATTTTGCACGTCTTTTGAAAATGGTATAATAATAATTAAAAAGAATACTTGAGGTTGTAGGAAGTCACATTTTTTTATTTTTTTACTTTGACATTTCTAGCATTTAACTTCTTGTTGCATAGTATTTTGGGTGGTGTATTTAAGCACATAGTTACTCATATCCTTAATAGGCCACCTTGAGCTCATTTTAAAAATATTTTCAAAGGTTTGTGTGGTCAATTATTTTTTTTAAATTCCATTTTCAAAAATCCAAATGGTAATTCTTCAAAATTTATCATACATCTGAATCTTTCATTTCAATAAATTATATAATATTATAAATTTATTTATATTTGTATAAATATACATACATATATATATATATATATATATATATATATATATATATTTATTGTTTTTTATATTCATATTTGTCTTCATATATTGAGGGAAGGTGAATAGTTTTATTTTTTGAATTTTCTCCGTGATTCTTCTCCCTGATTTGGAAGTTAATGTGTGCTACCAATTTGGGTTGCAGAGTAAAATTTCCCCCTGACAACAAAACTTAAGAATATAATTCATATTGTAGATAATTGCAAACTAGAAGCAATTTCAACAGTTTTGCAATTATCTACAATATGAATTATAAATCTTTAGAGTAAAAGTCAATGGATGCCTTTGTACTACACAGAATTCTTCTTGAATGAACATCTTCAAACTTAAGAATTAAAATACTTTAAACTCCATTGGTTGACTCCATATATGGTTCATTAAAAAATTTCTTTCACTCTTGCAATTTAATGTTTAGGAAAAGAAAAAAATTGTCTCCTGCTATTCTTGTCAAAAATATTTTTTTAATTTAAAAAAATTGCTTTTCAATTTACTTTTCAACAAATTTTTTCATAGTAGTCTATTTGTCTTAGAGTAGATGATTGTTGATTATGTTGAAAATTTTTGTCCTTTTTGTGACTAGTAAGTGTTACATGCTTCAAATAAAACAATCAATTATTATTTTACCATTGAGTGAACTAATTGTCACTTCAAGCTGTTGGTAGTTAAAGCATGTAGTCAATTGTTTGCATATAAACTATGTGCTTCAACTAATGATCAATTGACTATTTCTTCAAGTTATTGGTAGTGAAGCATGTAATTGTCAACTAATCACCAATCAACTACATGCTTCAATTGGCAACCAACTTACACTTCAAGTCTTTGGTAGTTGAATTACGTAGTTTATCAATTGGTCACTAATCAACTACATGCTTCATCTCCTTGACCAAGTAATACTTTATGATTGACTATCACTTTGAGTCGTTGATAATTAGAGCACATAAGGTCACCAATCAATTGCATGCTGCATTTGGCGATCTTTAAGTCGTTGGTAGTTGCAACATGTAGTTGTCAGCCAGTCGCCAATCAACAATATGTGGCCAAATGATATTTTACATCAGTATTATGATCAATTGAAAGAATTTCCAAAAATGATTGATTTTTTACTATTTTTATTCCTCAAGTCAAAATCACAAGATTGAGACTACTTTTCTAACTTTGTATATCATTAGTAGAAATTTGAACACTATATAGGACTGTTTGATTGCATTAAAATGTGCAATTACAGATTAAAAAAATTAACTGCAAAATAGTTGTTTTTGGCCTATGTAATCACTAGGTGTGTTGTGCAGGATTAAAGACTAAAAAAATTTAGAAAAAAAAAACAATTTTTTTTCTTTTAAATTTGCACATTGACTGAAAGTCAAACAACCTTTCATAGGGGTCAAATTTTCTCTAATGTATTATTGGAGCTTATACTAAGTCATTATACATATGTTTTTAGAAATTGAATCTCGAACGTTAAAATATGTACTTCATATCATACTTAACATGCTTGCATATGGTGGTTCATTTATACATGATATTAGGGAATTGTGTTTATAGGAGTGCTAGGAATGAATTGAAGATGCAATTTTAGATCATATTTCACTTATAACAATGCACCTAATACCAAAAGTTTGTTATTTTCAAAACATGATTTGAAGAACTACAAGATGGTTCATAAATCTTTGTTGGACCCCAATACAATGCTAATTGATCTTAATAGTATATATTGCACTAACTTAGTAAAGTCAAGTTTTGTGAAATATAATAAAAAAAGTTATGCTAAAAATCCGTAGCTAATTAGCTATTTAGAAAATTTAGGTAATTTTTTTGAAAATAAAATAAAATATGAATTTCAAAATAAATTATGATGGAAATTTAAAAGAATTAAATTTCATAGTTATCCTATATATAATTTCTATATACTTTTTTTTTAAGAATATTATATTTTGAAGAAAGAACCTTATTTTAATCTATAATTGTTATTTTTGAACTAAAACAAAAAGGCTATTTGATTACAATAATGAAAGTCAAGAGTAAGTTTTGAATGAGATAAATCCATTCTAATATGAACCCAAGAACATTGTTGATGCCATTGTGTAGAATTTGAATGACTTTGCCTACTCATTTGACAATAAGAGTGGATGGTTTCCATCTCAGTAATACATGATTTTTTTGTTTTTTCTACCCTTTGAAGTTTATTTGGGATCATTTGAGTCATTTTTGTATTTCAAACAAGCCTTGGTAGTTTTGAAAAAAGAATGAAAATGGATCACCATGTATTGTATTTTTAATTCTTTTTAATTTTCTTACCAAACTTTAAGTTAGGCTAGTAAAATGATTCTATTTGTATTTGATTCAGTAAGCCTTGTAAATATTTTGGAATATGAAGCCAATAAAATGAAGTCTCTCTACAATCTCAAAATCAATATATATGTTATGAATTTTTAACCAAAAAAGTAAAGAAAATTCATGGGAGATACAAAATAAATTTGAAAAGTCTAAAAATTTCACTATAAATATATATTATAGTGTAGAATATTATGGTACAAACCAATTATTTGTGTTCTTGTGTCACTATTCTACAAATAGCAATTGACAAGATTGTAATGAATGGTCTATACATGTCAAATGGCGATAAAATTTTCAATTTTAGAAAATTTCTAAAATTTTAATTGTATATGGAAATGAATCTCAGTAAATTTCATTTCATTAGCTAGGACAGTCATATTAATTTATTTATTTTTAATGGCTAAAATTTAGATCAAGAACAAGAAAATTCAATTTGCTTAATATATTCAAAAGATATCTTTTGTGATTTAAGGATTTAGCATCTTTTTTTATAGAAAATTTTGTAGTTTCCTAACCTTTAACTAAAGGTCTTTCAGTGACCAAACTATTTTTTGGCATTTTTGGACAAGCTCTCATGATTGCAATTCTTGAAGGCATTTTCTAAAACTTTTATGTAAAGCAGAATCCTCAATGGGCTTATTACCTCAAAAAATCTCAAATCTGGGTAATAAGCTTGTTATGTAAGCTATTTACCCCAACCAAGCAATCCACAATGGACTTATTACGTCAAAGAGGTCTCAATCATTCATTTTTCATTAACCACTAAATTATGCACCTTTGAGACCACATATTGCAGTTCAATATACTTTTGCTCTACATACTATATTTTTTCACTAAGTTTGAGTGGAAATATTTTTATTTTATTTTTTAGAGATGAAAGAGCATTGGCCTTCTACATTTCCTAAAATGATCAAAGTTTGATAAAAATTTGAAAGTTGAAATTATTATAAATATTTGAGGAATAAGTTTTAAAAATCCATATTAAATACAAAAAATGCTAAATTATTTTTGCTATGTATTATAATTTTGAACACCATGGAATAAACTAAAATTCCTTATCTATAATTAAAAAATCAATAGACCTTGGTTATCGGCTCAAAATTCAAACCTGAATATAACATTGAATTTTATGTACTTTACAAAATTTCAAATGGAATAGAAATTAGACTTAGCTAAATTCATATAATTATCTAGCTTCAAATTCAGAAAAGAAAAACTTAATGTCTAAAATTTAAATAAGAGCGAGAATGTACAAGATGTCAAATTACACTAAAAGAGCATCTTTTGTCATCTGTTTTTTTAGCATTTTCTTATGTAGAGAAGTCAATAATACCTCAATGAGGAGATTACCATCACCATCTACTACATGACCAAATCAAATAACTTTCAAGAAAAGCATGGATGAAAATTTTCAGTTCTTCATCCAAAATTTTGCATCTGAAATCATCCAGAACCCCCTTTGGGCCAAACTAAGTTTAGAGAGAAAGAATTGAGTGTGAACATGAAACTTGATTTCATGGTAATAGATCCGGCATTTCAGGTTCAGTGAGAGCACAGAGGATGTGATATTACAGAAGGTGATCCTCGGCATTTCCATCTCATCCTTGTCAAATTTGATTTTGGGGTTGGGTTGTCAAATTCTCCATTTTTTTTTCCATATTTGAAACTTAGGGTTCACGGAATGCTGTTGGAGATAGTTGGATGGCGTGATGGAGTAACCCAGCAATGCATGTCTTTAGATTCCGGAACTGGCATTTGAAGTGTGCAGCAAATCTGTCTTTGTGTGTATTTCTAGGGTTTTGAAATTTGAACTACTGAATTCTTTGCCGGCATAGGTTGGCGATTACCGCTTCTTAGGCAGCCAAGATACCAGATATTTTCTGCCGCAGTTCGAATTTTTTCTATCCCGCAGTTGTGTGAGTTGAGGATGCACTCATTTTTGCCCAATTTTGAAATTTAGGGTTTTTCGTTGACGGGATGCCGTTGGATTATGGTTGGATTGTGTGAGGATCGATGCTTGTATTTGGATTCCGGAAGTTGTATTTGGAGATCCCGACGCTGAGTTTTCTACAAGTCTGGCTTTGAGAGTGTTTTTAGGGTTTCGAATTATTAGAGCTCGCAGTGTTTCAATGTTACGAGTTGCGTCTCCAATTGCGGCTTCGGCACCGTCTCCTGGAGGTGGTGGCAATGTTCAACAAGTATGCGGGGTGTCGATGAAGACGTCCATCTCTCTGCCACGCCGGAGTCAACGTCGAAAACGTCGAGTATTTGAGTCTTATGAAGAAGACCCTGGGGTCTCCAGTGTCAAATCGCCCGCCTCCAAGAAGCTCTTCTCTTCCCGTGGAGATTTTGAAACCTTGAAAATCAAGCCAGTTGTTGTAAAGAGTGAAGTTGAAGTCGTTGAGAAGCTGATAGTGTCAATTAAAGGTAAGGTAACCAATCCTAAAGGCTGCTTCCACTATTGGACAGAGGGTATGTGCGATTTTCGTTTATCAGTGGAAGAGAATCACAAACATAAGTCAGATTGTATTGTTTCGGTACTCCAATAATTTTCAAGAGATTTTCAAAGTTGAAAGCATGAGAGCCTATTGTTGGCACTTGACTTGCCCTTAATTGGGCAATCATTCAAATTGGGCAAGCATTTCAATTCCCGCCGGTTGTTTCAAAGAATTCTTCAACTTCCATTGGTTACTTTAGAAAAATTTTGAAGTCTATTTGCGTCCCTGTAGAACTTAATCTATGTCTTTCGGATGGTGTCTCTAATTTAGGTTTGCTTTCTTTACGCAGAAGACTGCAAAAATTTGAGAAAGCAAGAAGACGTTGAAGACTGCAGGTGGTGCAGTCTTGGAGTGGGGCGAGCGGAGCTTTGTTTGGATCTCACCCTTCCTACAGGGCAGTGCTTTGCGTGGAGAAAGACAGGGTTGACCCAGTACACGGGAGTGGTGGGCGCGCACCTGGTTTCCCTCCGTCAGGTACACATGGTATTGAATATAAAGCTGAAAATTTCGAAGTACTCTGTGAGCCCCTATAGGACGAAGAAGCCAAATTGAACGTCATGGTTGAAGAGGTTGAAAAGTTTCTTTGGTCCTATTTGATGTAGTTTTGCCCAACACATGCAATGTTCTTTACCGATTCCGGTGATATAAAACTTGGGTCAATCTTGATTACATTTTTGACAATGTGATCAAATTGGTCATCTTCAAACCATGAATCCTTCGTCTTTTAGGGGCTAAATTTATTGTCTTGAAAATTGCCTGAAAAATTAATGGTAAGTTCTTTTTGTCAGGTATCTGACGAGGTGGAGTTTTTGCATCATTCGTCTTCAGTGAATGCTTCAGTGAGCGACGTTGAAAAAGAAATTCGGGAGTATTTAAACCTGGACACAAGTCTGGTAGAGCTTTATGCAAAATTTGCTGCTGTTGATGCTCGGTTTGCGGCAGTGGCTCCCTTCATTGCTGGGGCTCGGTTGCTACGACAACCACCTCTAGAATGTGTGTTTCAGTTCATATGCTCCTCTAATAACCACATACAGCGCATCACAACGATGGTTGATTATCTTTCGAGTCAGGGGATGTTCTTGGGGTCAGTTAATGGAATTCGCTTCCATCAATTTCCGTCGCTGGATGAGCTCTCTCCTCTTTCTGAAGCACGACTTCGAGAACACGGTTTTGGATACCGGTAAGCTTACTGGTTTAAATTGTCTCCCTTCGTTTGCCGTTTCTTGCCATGAATCTTTGTACACTTTGAGAGAGTTGGAAAATCGTCTTGACGAACGATTTAAAGCAACAAAGTGCATTGGATATGAAACTACACAACCTTGTAAGAAAATGGCATTTGGTTTTGATATAAAATCAAAGACAATTAGTGTTAGCAAGTTTATCATGTACGGGTGGCCTAAGTTGGTGAAAAATGTTTTCTGCAATAATTCCTTAACAAATTCTGTCATTAAGCTAAAGGTACGTTCGCTCTTGATGTTAGTAATGGTGTTAGTAAATTGAATCTAGTCCAAATGTATACCTATATTTATCCCTAACTTTTTCTTGCAGCACTTCCAACACCAAGTGCAAATATACCTTAAGAATATTAATATAACATCCTGTAAGAGACTATTCCAAGCATTCTTGAATAAAATACTTGATGTATTGGCTAAAATCTGCATATTGGTAAGACTATTTGCAAGGTTGATTTTAGCTTTTAAATGCCATACTAAAATGCCAAACCTTAATTGTAGTATGATAAATCATAATAACTTTATGTACATTACCAAGAATGAGCTTTAATTGATGATAATGGGATATTTTTCAAGAATACTGGTTAGGGGACAAAGGCTTTTGGCATGCGACTCTGCATTCTTCGGGTGTTGAGAGGGTAAAGTTCTTGCGCTGGACCTTTGCACCGCTCTTTGTTCTTAACTTTGCAGTCTCTTCTTCCAAAGACTCCAACGGTCATTAACTTTTTGAAATGCTCAAATCACCACCTCTAACTAGTTTCTGTTTTTTCAGGGCGAAGTATATTGTAGGAGCGGTAGAAATGCTCCGTCAAAGGGAGGAGGGAGGAGAGCAATGGTTGTTGGCTTTGCGGGGGCAGCCGCTTGATGAGGCAGTCACGTCGTTATGTACACTACCAGGGATTGGTCCTAAAGTGGCGGCCTGCATTGCACTCTTCTCTTTAGACCAGCATCATGCCATTCCGGTTGACACTCATGTGTGGCAGGTATGTTTGAAATGTCACTTTATAAGGTGGAGGATACTATTTACATCACTAAAGCGTCTAACATATGTAGGTTTGTGATTTTGGAGATCACTATAGGGCTCCGGCGAGAGATTTTTGCGGACAACAGCCAACTTTGTCGAGATCAAAATTGTATCATTATGTTAGAATTTTTTCAAGAATTTGAAAGTGGGGAAGTTGTAGACCCCTGAGACAGTAGCCTACTCCATTTCCTTTCAAAGTTGAGTGACCATCGACTTTTAGCCAAGTCATGCTTACACCCAACTTGCAAATTGAAGGCCAACCTTGTGGCTGAAGAAATTAATTGCTTTTGGTAAACCGGGGTCAGTGTAAGAGACTGGTTTAGTATCCTCCACTATTTCTACCAATTTTACTGTTCACGATTCTCATTAGTCTTGCAGATTGCAGTGCGATATCTCTTACCCGAGCTGGAAGGGCGGAAGCTTACCGTCAAGTTGCATCGTGAAGTCGCTGATGCGTTTGTTGAGAGGTTTGGAAGCTATGCTGGTTGGGCGCACACAGTGCTTTTCATTGCGGAGCTCTCTTCTCAGCAGAGCCTCCTTCCATTACATCTACGAGTTCAGAAAAAGCCAAGTGTAAAGACACCAAAATAGCAAGCAGGCAGGTAGAAAGGTACTGAAACAGTGTTCATTCTGGCTTGTGCTGGTTCAATTTAAACAGTCATTACATGAGGATAGAATCTTCGAGCAATATGGCAAATAGTCATTTCCAGAAGCTCGTGAACAAGAACTTGGCCACGTTTTCCATTTGATTCCTAGCATAATCGTAAAATATGAGTACTGGCTCATCAAGACTGCTTTCTATTGATTTCTTACTCATCGTGTAAGCAATCATACACATGTGAAGTGAGACACAGGAGAATTTTCATTTGATTTGCAAAATGTACCAGTCAAGCTCCTTTAAATTGCGCTTCTATTAAGAGTACTCATCAATTTGATTCCGGCGTTCCTGACTGACATAACAATATTGTCGAATAAATGAATTTCTTCAACACGGATCTGTTGGATATGTGACAAATTGTTTAAAAAATAATGTTCCACTGAAAATGAAGGATAGCTCTCATGGAACATGAAGCTTACAGTTTAAACCTATCTTAATGACTATCTCTTGCAGCTATTGACATGTAACGAGTACCAATACTAAGCACATGCGGCTGTTGCTGCGAGGCTCTTCATCTGTCCTGGACAAGGATCGTCTCCAAAAATACTGCTAACAACAGGTACCGCACACTTTTGCCGTCCAACGCAAGCCTGTAATATCCACACAAAATCACTTATTATTTCATTGGTGAGAAATAGTAACCAGATATTTTCCATAGTAGGATTTATTTCTGACGAAATACTGAACTTAATGTAAGCTTACCATTGACATCTCACTCAGTAGTCTTTGGGTCCCTATTTCTAGCGATACAAAGGCCCCACTAGAATTAATTTCTAATGTTCTTCATTTCAACAAGAATATTTGTAGGAAAAAGAGAGTAATGGTGAAACCGCCACGTTGAATACTTGTTTAAGAATTCTCTCATGGAGATTTGCTATGGTGATGTCACCACTCTCTTTTCTACAATTTACAAAGGTGCAAGTTGTCATCCGCATCCCTCATCTTCTTCCAGTGTGTTTAGAAGTCTTCAATCGTTGATTTCAATTGATTCACTAACTAAACCTTTCTACTTGAATCAAAAGATTTAAGGTAGCAACACTTGACAGTGACCTTGACCCAAAATATGTTGCTGTAAATCTTGTTCTCAATGTAGATATTGATGATGACGATGCATACCACCCGAACAACTAGCCTAAGGTCATTTTTCTTACACTTGTAGGTCAAACTTTCAAAATTCACAACTTCTTGATACTAAGTGCTAAAATGCGTTGGAATCATCTTTCCAATGCTAACAAGATCATTAATATAAGTTAGGTGATCCAATAATACCAACGATGCTCAATTGTATAAGCGGTTGTAATTTTAGGAGTTGATGATCAGGTTTGTAGTACTCACCTTGCTCAGAACATCAGGGGACGGGCATTCTTTCAAAATTCACTAATTATTGATAGTAGATCCAAACACTATGTGCTAAAATGCATTGGAATCGTCTTTCAAATGCTGACAAGACCAAGAATAAAATTAGGCGACTCTTAACAATGAGAATTATGCTCAATCGCATAAACGGTTAGTTTTAGGAGTTGGATGATCAGGTTTATAGTACTAACCGTGCTCAAAACATCAGCAGAAGTATTAGCATGACAAGGACTCAGCACGAACTCTCCACAATCTCCAGTCGGAGTCCCGTAACTGGCGAAGCTGATCCCAGAAATGCGTTGTCCATCAGCACATTCCAGTAGCAGTGGAGCTCTTGGTGTTGTGGACGCTAAACTGCCTCGTCTAGCCCAAGATGTGACCGAGAGTGAAAGAGGATGGGACGCAGAAATGTGGGAGCACACTTGCTGCGGCATGCGAGTGGCAATGGTGATGGCTTCGGGGTTTCCGCCCTGTTCCTCGAACAGGACGAGCAAATTGCCTTCTGGAAGCAACCACTGCCGGGGAACATGGTACCTGCAGAAAGCAGTAGGTTAAATAAATTTTACACAGTGGGAGCCTCTGGGCTGGGTATGGAACTCCTTATCTTTTATGGAGGTGTAATGCAGTTTAATTCAGGAAAGTCTTGTGGCGCTTGAAAAGAAGAATCTCAAAGTGCAACTTAAATTCATTCGAACAGTGAAGAAATCTTGATGCTTAAATGTGCTTTAAATCCGTGAGTTACTTTTCTCTTGTAGTCGTAGTTATGAGAGCAAACTAGCCAGGTTTTTGGAAATTGCTAATTATTAACTAAAAGTGTATCAATCTTTTAAGTTTTTCTTTTAATTTAGAGACAAGGTTGAGAAAAATTTCGAGACATGTTCGAGAAAAGTTTCCGGGCGAACTTTTGAGACAAGTTGGAGACAAGTTCTTAGATATGTTTTACACAAGTTTGAGACAAGCTTTGCGATATGTTTTTGAGACAAGTTGGAGACAAGTTGACGCACATTAGGAGGAAGCTGGAGTATATATCCAGAACAGGAGGAAGTGTTATTACTCGTTAAACGTGACGGGTTTCGAAATACACTGAAAAGCAGGCCCGAGGGTGTAGTTGTGACGTTTAATTACGGGTTAAGGGAGGAAGAAAAGGAATAGTTACCATTTCTGTGACGGCACGCCACACTTGGTAAGACACTTGGTTTGACTGAATGGCCCTCGGTAGTCACATTGGGCAGGGCAGCCATCTTTCTGTGCAACAAAGGAGGGCCAGTATCGACCCAGGCTGCGTCCATTCACCCACGCCTGGCCCTTGCCCATGCTGCTGAGGTCCAGCGCCACAGAGCCATTTCCAGCGGGAGTATCAAAACTTGTCTGCACACAAGATCACCATTCAAGTCAGTTAATTGCTGCAGTCGAGAAGTCAGTATGGAACCAAGATTTTAGTTTGCCTGCACCAACCAAGTCTGTAAGCAATTTCAGTGAACTGTATTCCTGGACTGTTCAATTTTGTGTCAGCGCGTTGGTGGGAACTCCCAGACGAGTAACTTGCAATAAATTTTCCGTTCATTTTCAATTGGTAACTTAACTCCTGGTTTTGGACAAGTAAACAACCTGTGCTTAATTTTTATTTCTGTTTTGTTGAAAAGCCGTAACCTTTCATTGAGTGCAAAGAAAACTAGAGAACTCATTGAATGCTACTCCGGGTCCCAAACTACCTGTGCTTATTGAATCAAGGGTTTGTACTTCCAAAATTTATCAGTTCCAATCAACACACATCACGTCACGTAATCTAGAGTTATGAATTTTGATCCCATTTGATGTCATTCTTTGCACAGCATGATCATCTTAAAACCCTGAATCCTTGGTCCTTAAAAGAGTTAAGTCTCCAACTGCAATTTCTAACAGTGAAGAGTAGCTTATAGGGGAAGTCAGACCTTGACCCAAGAGAGGAAATTGCGATCGTTGGACTCGGATAATCGGTACCACTCCGTTGAGTATGATCCGTTGACACTGTAGAGCTGTTTATTCTCTCCTTGCAGTCCAACCTGAACACACAGCTGCACAATTTAGGGATACATGCTACAACCCTAAACCCTAAACCCTTAACCCTTAAAAAAGAAAACTCTTGAGATTAACGCATTCCCGTTTGTGATGCAGATGAGATGTCTTTGGTAAGAAGCCAGTAGCTGAGATAAGTGTAGTTTGTCGGTCTTTATTTTCTTAAGGTTTTAGAGATCGGCAACTGTAAAATATTTTGATGCTAAACATGTAATGTGGAGAAACGAATTCATCTTAAAGATAATTTATGAGGGGTAATAAGAACCTGATATGTCCAAGTATTTCCTCCCAGCTCCATTGTACCCGAAGGCAAGCCTTCTATGCGAACTCCATACTGAATGCCTGCTTTCTCTTTCTCAAGAAATGGTCCATATCCCTAAAATCTCCAGAAATGACCCACACCCTCTTCAGAACTCCAAGCCAGGTACGATGGCGATCAAACCAACATAAATTTGACCTAATCTTGACATTCTTGTAGTCTCAATTGGTCAAAACAATGTTTCCATTCTTCAGGTACGTGAATGCAAGTGGAATGCTTACCTGCAAACCCACTGTCATGGAGAGAATGGTGATGCTGTTCATACCAAGTCGCAAGCTGATCGTCTGGGAAGCTTGGAAACCGTTGGCACTCACAGTGCCTGCCATGAATTCACCCCATTGACAAGATTTTGTTCAGGATTTTGTTCAGGAATCGAAGAAAAACTTTCTTTGCCTATTTGCCAACAAGTTTTCAATCTCTAATATTCATTTTTTGGGCCAAATGCGGATGTCTGGGAGAAAACAACCTGCGTAGAAATCGTTCACAAAGATGTGGCCAACATTTCGGAGAGAAGACATGACGAGTGTCGCCTCAGCTGAACCATTGAAGACATCAGTTTCTGCAACCTGCACACTAACAATTGAGAACGGAATTTCCATTAAATTTGGTAAAGTTTTCAGTTGAAACGGCAAATGTACTCCTGTCCTAGATATCAAATGAAGCCACGCCAGTTTCCGCAACATGCACACTACCATTGACAATGGAATTTTTTATTAAATTGGCAAATTTGAGTTGATATGGCAAACTTTAGTAGAAATTGTTAAATTTGATTTTTTTTAATTTATTCTAACATTGAAGACATATTTTTAGTATAAAAATAGGTTTTAACCCCTAAAGTCCCATTGTCTCTACTGGGGATAAAAAGGATTTTGGACAGGTTCCTATGATCTCAATTTGTACTGAAACTTTTTGAAACTTTCTCATATGATATAAAAACTTATTAACTTTCTGAGAATGTAATTTATATTTCAATCGGTGCTCGGAAGCAAAAGTTATGCCACATTAACCTCAAAAATGGGGGAGACCAGGCAACAAAAAAAATCCACAAAAAATTGAAATAAAAATTTAATATTCTTTTTCTTGTAGATTTTATTTTTCTCTAAATGGAGAGCTTTGATTCATTTCATTTGGATTGGTGATGTGAAAGTTATGGAGCGGGCAATTAGAACAACTTCTTGACAAAAAAATGGCCTTGGGACTTTAAGGGTTAAAATTGATGAGGAAACACATGTGAAATTTATTGCACTAAATAATTGCAACCTTGTAAATGTAAATAAATCATTTAAATAATCACAATTGCAACTATTGTGAGATGAGGGACTTTGACATGGAACCTTCTTATATAACCCCCAGCTTGAAAAGGAACTAGTAAGAATTATTTTGACTTTGAGGTATGTTTTGAAGTGCTTACGTTGTCATGTACCACAAGTAATCGGTGGCATCCTTTGTGGTAGCAATTTGTTCCACTAGCCCATTTGCTGAAAATTTGTATCCCCAATCTCCCAATGGTTCATGAGATGATACCCAATTTGTGATAGGGGTGGCACCTTGCATGCCCATTGTCACACTTTGCGCTCCAACCTATTATGTGCAACCAATTTCAACATTATAAATAAGTTTAGCTAGTAGGCTTTAGTTTTCTTTTCAAAAAAAAGAAAAGAGAACAAGCTAAGGAGGTCTCAATGATCACTTCAATTTCAAATTCCTCCTTAAGAATATAGGAGAGAAATATTCCATCCTTCAATAAAATGTCATAACCAACCAAAGCATAAAAGTCTTTGTGTTATAAAACATTAAGAGCATTCATCCAAAGGCAACTCAATGTCAGCTATACAATCAAAAGATTTTACTGTCTACCTTTAAGTGCTTAAATGGCTCAAAATGGATGCTTCCAAATCTATGGAACTAGATAAGCAACTACTTAGAAAGTTCCAAAGAAGACAACCAAATAAATCACAAGAAGAACAAATCATTTACTACATCTTTTACTAGAAAAGACTACATTTTTTGCAAGCAATAATAATTGACAACAAGCTTTTAAAGAAGAATTGATGTCAATTTTGTTAAATTGGCAGAATTTCATTACTTTGTCACTTTTCAAAAACACTCGTTCTAAAATATAAATCCATACCTATCCTAGATGTTAGACCTTCACGTGCACATATATGTCACAATTTTTGGCAACATAATTGCACCACTTTTGACAGAATTGACATTACTTGCTATGGAATAGATTTAGGGATATTAAGCCACCACTGATTGATGATTACTCACCTTGGCAGTGTTAAACACAACTGATTTGCAGTCTGGAAGGATGCTGACGGACCATGCTGGTAAATCATACCATTGGCTTTGAAACTCCACCGACGTGTCATTCATGCCCCAATTTGTCAAGAAGGCCGCACAAGTACCTGAATTAACCAATCATTTTTGGGTTAATTATCACAAAATTTTGACAAAATTTTCTTCAGGTTTTAAGAATTTATAGGAAGAAAATGCCGAATTTTCTCAAAAAAATTTGTTTTGTGAATGGATGTAAATGTACTGTAGTCAGCAAAACAGTGAAAAACGTGAATTTAAAAAATTTAAAAATTGATAGCCTCAACCAAATTCATGGCGTCACCCGGCCAATGAAAATAGAGAAATGAGAAAGACTAACCGGTTGAAGAGCTTTGGTACACGTGCACCTGCAAACACACAAATCTAGGTGGTAAAACATTCAATTGACTGAATTATTTTTTTGAATGTTGAAGTGCTTTTCAGGAAAAAAAAAAAAAGATCTAAGAGGTTAGTACATTTTGATCAAAGTGTTGTCAAAATTAATCACATTAGGACCGTAAGTCGATAAGCAATTGCACTATGAGAGGCTTTTATCTTTTTCAATATTTCAATATTGTGAAAAACACAATTCAAATGAGACACTAATTAAAGGTGCTTATCACCAAAAATGATGAAGAACATTCCATATGTTGATAAAAAAAAAGCAAATAAAATTAGATTTGTAAGAAGTTTCCAAATGACAACTCAAGTTTCATCACATATTAAGTGTTGAATGATACATTGAGCATCCTTGTAAGGATGATTGAATTAACAACTAGATCCTTTAAAAGTACTTTGGTTCCATGAATCCAAAATTTTATTTTAAACAATCTAAATACAGCTACACAGTGATTTTCTAAATTTTTAGCATGGAGGTATGTGGGTGTCATGAAGCCTCCACAAAAATTGACTAAAAAAACCTCCATATGACCTTTGAGAATTAAATTATTTAAAAAAAAATTAGAAAAATTTTAAGACAATTTGGATTGGATAACAATTACCTCCTGTGAAGGGCCGAGAGAAATGGGTGTGGGAATTGTGTCAACGGCCACTAAAGTCGGCTCACATAATTTCAAAGCAGCATGCAAGTCCTTCAAATGCCCCCACTTGGGTTGCCGAATTTCACCAAATTCATCCATGGGTGCATCATAGTCGTAGCTTGTGGTTACACTTTCCATTCCCGTACGCTCAAAGTTGGTCCCTCCATGATACTGTCAATCCCATATGAACAAAAGTATCAAACATTAATTTCACCACTAAGTGTTCAAACTAAAGATTGTAAGACCAAATTTTTTTAAATCATAATAAATCATTGTAGCTTCTCAAAAATATCTAAACCACTTATTTATGTAGAACATTCTTTCTTCTTTCCATTGATAAATTGCACAATTCTTCTTGAAGCTTCATCAATGGATATTAGTTGAATGAAGTGAAATTTTCAAAACATTCATCTTGGGTGGATGGTTGAGCATTTAGCGATCCCTAGGTCTCATTAGTACATTGATTTATCCTATTAGTGAAGGTGCATGAAGTTGTAAACATGAGTGGAACCATGTGTGTCAATATAAACTAAAGAAATGATTCCACTGAAAAACCTACATGACAAATTAGACCAATTTTTGGTCATGACATACGTTTATCATCAAAGTTTTTATCTCATGAGAAGAGAGAGAGAGAGAGCTAAGAGTCTTGGGAGCCAAATAACTATCGCAAAGAAACTCCAAGGCTCTTAGCTCATTTGAATATACATTTCACATGGCAACAAATGTCATTCATTTCAAGCGGCAATTCTAGATGCACATACCTTTTCTTTTCTTTTTATGACATTCAACAATTTCGAGTTTTTAGTCATGAGTAGAAGAGACTTTACTTGCAACTCAAAGTAGACTTCCCCAATTTTTATGAACTTCAATGGTTATTACTCCCACTATTTCAAAATAAATCCATGGTCTATAGTGGGAAACTAGTTGGAGTACAACAGATTGATATGAGACAGAGGGAGTACTATTTAAAAAAGGTATGTTTACACTTGATGTTAAAAGTGTTATTAAGTGAGGGTTTTAGGAACAAATTTATACCTACTTTTGGACGAGATTCACATTCCAAACAACACCTCTAACGCCAAGTGGAAACATAGCTTTCAGAAGTTCATTAGTAGGAAAACTAGTCGAAGTACCACGGATTTATTTTGAAACAGAGGGAGTAACTGTTTAAGAAGAACGGTTCTGATACTTACCATGTAATAATTCTGGTAACTGCCACCTTTCTGGAAGAATCGTGCTACAGCAAATGCCAGGTCCTGCACTGGCCTTGTTGGTGCACCGCCTCCCCAGCTCTGAAACCTGCACAAGTCCTTTCACGCTTTCGGTACTCAAAACGAACCTTAAACCCTAAAACCCTAAACCCTAAAACCCTAAGTTTCATTCAATTCTCAAGTAGCTGGACATCCATATGTGATACAAATTTGCTAGCAAGATAAAAAAATTCGCATCTTTCATCATGCCAAAACCAGTTGCAAAACTCTCTAAGAATTGGGTGATAGTGGATCATACACTCAGGTGTCAAATGACGTAAAAGAATTTCATCAAAAGATCGACTCAAACTTGAAATTCATGCTTCTGAAACCTTGATTGACTTCTGCACACATGTTCTGAAAAATCTGATTCATAATGAAGTCAATTAATTTGTTTGCATGAAGATTGTGTTGTTTTTTATTCTCTGCAGATAATGGAATTTGTACCATCCAGACCAATTTTCGGTCCACATGGCAGGCTTGTCAACTGAATTTGGTCTCGATCCATCGCAGTAGAAGCCGTTACACGTATTGATCTGCACACAGACAATGGCCGGTTTCCTTTCTCAGGAATTAGACCGTAAATAGTGTAGCAGATCCGACCGGCGCTTTGTTTCACAAGTGTGGTACCAATTAGGTGTATTCATAGTGCAATTTTTTAAGGAAATGCTGATGCTAATCAATGCGCAATTTGAGCTGAAAATTTTTAAGGTTGAGATGTTAAGCAAGCGTTTGCAAAGAAGGAAGCTCTCATACAACAGATTGAGGTGCTTCAGATTGCTGACACATTATCCACGGCACGCTTGCATTCGTCGCCACGGCCATGCTGGCAATCCAAGTCAGATACCTTTGGCCTGCTTCTCCATATGATGCATCAATGTTTCCGTACTCATTCTCAATCTGCACACACAAAAAAAAGAAAAAATTCCATTCCATTAGATTGGCACAATTTTATTTAAGGGGCACGGTTGAACCTCAAGCAAGGAAGGAAATCAAATGACTTGGTGAGCAGCAAGGACGAGGGGAGGTGGAAATCCGAGCTTAACTATGCCCAATATTGCAGATGAATGCAATTTGCATATCTATTAGGAAATCAAGTTGATGTAAATATCAAAATGGCACATGGAACACTGATACTTTAGTGGAATTCAGGTTAAATTTATCGTTAAATTGACACGAAAGTGATGATACAAAAAGTCAATTCATACTGCTAACCACCAGTACATAATTTTCATGAGGTTTGCGTTGAGGATTGCATCTATGTTAAGGAAACAGAGGAATCCATGCCTGCAGCAAGATGATAGGTCCGCCTTGCCATGCGAACAGCTGCTCCTCCTTCATCTTCCCCACCACATGTTGCACAAATCTTTGAGTTTCCAACTGCAACAGAACCACCAGAACCTTGTGAATCAATTTCCAATTTCGTTATAATTGTGTGCAAAAATTGTGGCATTTGTGCACACAAAAAGCTCAGAAAACTAGGCTCGACATAGATTTATGTTTCAGGCAGCTACCTTGAAAGTGCCAAAGTCGTGGAAATTCTACCACTTTTGTCAAAATTCATACCTGTACGAAATCTGATTTTAAAAAGGCCTTAGAAATGGGGGGTTTCCTGCAGTTTTCAGTAGGTCTTAATGAGGACTCTTGTTTGTCAAAATATTATTGACTATTGACAAAACACATACTACATTAATTCTTCAATGATTCTGTCCAATATAAAATCTGACCTCATTTAATTTATATTTTCACGATGAACATTTTCAGGATGGGTTTATCAATGCCAGGGCATTTCAAACATGGAATTCATCTGAGAAACTAAAGATATATTAAGATTCAGAGTGCAAAAAACAAGTTTTAAGTACCTTGAAGGGCTCATTGTCTGTGCGAAACTCAATGCCTGGAATAAAACGTAGCCAGGCAGGAAAGCCTCTGCGCCCGCCAAACAACGATGTCAACTTCAACTAATTTCCATTAATCTCTAAATACTCTTTAGCTATCCGTCAATGGATGTCCAAACGGAAACACGTTTTTAAACTTTCAAAACACGGAAATCAATGTTTTGGAAAGAACGAGAGTTTAGCTATTAGCTTCCAAAGTGGATAATTTTTATACGTTTAGCATGGGCTTTTAAGGTTAATCCTTCTCACTCATCACTCTATCTAGACTTCGAAGGAAAGACACTTAATAATCAACTTAAGACCCATGACACATGTCAAATGAGAAGTTGGACAATGAGAGTTTTTCACATACCCTGAATTCCACTCGGCACAGACATAAGGGCCGATTCGCAGGCTCACATACATTCCTGCTTCCTGAACTAACCTCAAGAACTCTGGCAGGTTGTACCTCTCCTCGTAATTATACTGAAAGGGCACTCACAGATCGAACAATCGGAGGTTAAAAATTCAACTAATAACTTCAACAGCAAGCGTGAGATGAAAGAGCATTTCTCAGCACCTTATGAAGTGGAAAACAAAACACCCAGTTGATATTCCAAGAATAAAATGAAAAAGGCCAAGCTGTAGCCCGAATTCAGGTCCTCTTCAACATTCATGCTCCTAAGATTTTACTAATTTTTATGCTACACATCCACAGTAGAGTCAGAGTGTAAAATAGGGTTGATAAGAATGCTCACCACTCCCCTGGTAGGCTCGTGCCCATTCCAAAACACGTAAGTTTGGATGACATCCAAGCCCCCCTCCTTGGCCTTGGCAATCAGACCTGGCCACATCTGCAACACGAATCAAACTTGAAGCTTTAAATCCCAAACACAAGCTGCTTCATATGTTTCCATGCCATTTTGAACCCTACAGAGCCAAGCAAACGTGCTTTTCAAAATTATCAAAATTTTGTAAGTGATGGGAGCGAATTGATTCTTTTCAGGCATTCCATGGCTTGGCTCAATGGAATTCCTCACCTGGGTAGTGCTGCGTGGGTAATGAATAGAGCCGGAGATGAGCATGCGTCTCTGTCCATCCAATTTCAAAGCCCTTTGATCATACGAGACACTCACGGCGTTCACATTCTTAGAGTTCTGGAGTTTCTGCATTACACACAATACGACGCACATCCACCTCCAAATCCTCAACGACGCTGCCATGCTGGCCCCGATTTTCTGTTACTTCAATGGGCCTCCAACTATGAGTGAATGAATGCTCCTCAAAACCAAACAATTGTCTGCAGAAAAAAAGGGACAATTCAAATCATTTCAAAACAGGATGTAGCAGCTGCAACACAAACTTATGGTCTTTTGTATACCATTGCAAAAGTGTTTCAAATTCAAAGTTTGGGGCACAGAACTAATGCATATTTATTACCATCTGTTGCAGAAACTAGTGCAATATCTCAAAGAGTGGCAAAGACATTGCATAGTGTTATACTAAACCATTGCGTGATTGTCAATAGATTCGTATATGACGGTCATTGCAAAACCACTACAAACACAAACTATTGCAAAATCCGCCTTCCGTACCAGTGAAATTCAGCGGCTTAACTGTCTAGCTATCTATATACTTGGCTTTCTTGACATCGAAACCTTCAAGCAACTGTTAAGTTGAAGGAATAAATTTTCGTCACTCTCATTGCACCGCTTTGAATACTCACGGATTGAAGGCTTGATTACGAGCCCCAGCCAGTTCACGGAAGCAGATTCAGGAATGAATCACCTTGCAGCAGGAGAGGCTAAGCATTACTAATATATCTGAAAACATAGAATCAACGCACTCTCATAATACAAATATAGACGGATCGTTTCTACTCTGAATACGTGATCGTTCAATAATCAGTTTGAGTTCGAACAGATATTACTCACGAGTTGAAACAAAACCTACAGCACTAAGCGTGACAGAATGAAACGAATTGAACCAAGTCTAAGCTTGAGTTCATTACGTTGGGCGCCAATGGCAGGAACTATGACATGGACACAAACTCAATCACAAACACACCAGTTCTGCAAGCTAGCTGTTACATTTATGGGCTACTACGAAGACATTAATTTATACAGACGGTCTTCTTCAACTTCCGTTAACTAACAGGAGATCAATCAATGAATTAACACGGCACAAAGCTCTTAACAACGGTGCAACATTATACCACTGAATTAATGAATTTCTGAACGTACATAGAAGCAGGTCGAGTGCTTGTCCAATTCAACTCACATCACAATCTGAAGCTGGCCGACCACCATGTGCAGCTCGGCACTGTTGGTAAACATGCTAATATCCGCCCCTGCAGCTCAAGTAAGTTTGGTACAGTGAATGGATGGATTGCCTGGCTTTGCTTTGTACGTCCCTCAGCTCGAAATCTAAAGGAGGGGAAGCTTCATAAGCTTGTTAAATTCCAAGACGAATTCGACGACTGGTGCATGCACTGAAACCTCGCTGTGGTACACACATTCAATTAAGTAGTGATTCATTGACTATGTCGTGATGCGCTGCTTGAGTACTTAATGCCCTTGGGAGTGGGAACCAAGCGCCGTTAGTACGCACTGGCTGTGAGGAAAAAGAAGCAGCACGGTCTGACATGACACTTCAATCTGACACCCAAATATTGTTCAATGCTGATCCCCCCACTGGCAGACTAGTAGACTGAGCAGGAGAAACACTTGGAAACAGTGGGGTTTTTTTATTGCCCACGGCGGCTGCCTTTAACTGGACTGGAGTCACTGGACTTAAGCTTATATATGCGGAGGCTCAGTCAGTCCTGCACGTACAGGAAGGAAGCTTAAGTGATTGCAAGGACGTCACTCTGTAAGTTAGCCTCCAGTGGCATCCAATTCATGCAGTGAGTGCTCCAGGTGTGGCTTTCATGTGGCAAGTCTTAGGTGGAGGCAACCCATTTCTGACCACTTAAAAGTGGGTACACACAAAACCGCCACTTTTTGCTACTGAGCCTAGTTACTACTATTAGACTGGTCAAATTTTGATATGTTCTTGCTGGCAAGTGAAAGGAGGTTCGAACGCACCAGAGAACATGGCATTTGGACACCATATGCAAAAGTTATTAAGGGTCAAAGTTTGTTTTTGAAAGCGCTCCATCCAAATAGATACATAACGGATATTGAAAATGCACACAACCTGTAGATGGCACTTTTAAGGTCAGGTGCCATTTTGGGGGTGCCTACCTTAGAGCATCTACAATGTGTACTTGGCATACAAGTCCCGTAACGGCAAATGGCGGGCCATTCCAAGAGGCCGTGGAAATGCCGGTTTATTCTTTTGAAAAAATTGACCCAATGCAAAGCCGGCAATCCCAACGTCAAGGTTAGTGGACTTTTCTGCATTATAAAAAGAAAGAAAGAAAACAATCTACATTAAAAAAAAAAAATTCAATGAAACAAAGAAACTAGGTTGAATTGATTGGCACCAAAAATGATGCGGAAAATGGGTTGACAATAATGATTATTTCTACCGTGAGCCAATGTGCAGGCCCTTCACATCTTGCAAACTTGGCAATCCCAGGGATCACGTACCGAGGTTGTGGAAGTGGAGTTTCCAATAACGGTTGCATTGGAGCACAACTTTAATTAGAAATTAATCCGAGCACGGCAAAGTGCCAATATTGTCCATTTTTTCGGGTGCATTGCAGATGCTCTTAATAAGCAAATACACGTATCTGCAAGGGTGGGTTTCTTCACTAGGAGGAATTTTCCGTGTGTAGCAATACAGTTGGGGAGGTGTCCATCATTTTTCAGATTTTTTATTTCTCAAATCACAATTACTATGAATTTGTTTGCTAAAGATTTTGTTCAATCCATACTAAAGATGTAGACCTTCCTATTTCCAACCAAGGTTTGGTTGTAAAATCCAACAAGGGCTCATTGCAATATTGAGAGTCTTGTAGCTTGGGGGGAATCACTTAGTGTCTCTATAACAAACCACGTGTGTTCAAGTGATTTTTTGGCCCCATGTGTACTTTTTAATAAACTATAATTTCAACTTATAATTTTGAACTTTGTTTAATAATGACTATAGGTTTCTATTGCCAAAAATTTCCAACTCAAACAATACATAAAATGAATTCTAGAACAGGTTGAAAAATGAACTAAAATGGCATGTTTTTCAACTCAAATATTTATAGAGAATGCATTTACATAACCATTGCATCATAATTAAAGAAAAATTAACTTTTGAAAGAAAGTTAGCTTTGGCACTTTTTTGTTCATTTTTTAGACAATTCTCTCTTATAAAATATAAGGGTTGTGAAAGTTATTTTCAGCTCTACAATGTATTTCTTTACTTCAAAAATTTGTAACTAATTATAATTAACAAATAAAAGTATTAATAATTCAAGACATGAACTTTCAAAGTAGGAAAATCTACTCATATTTTTTTCTTTTCCTTTTATTTAAGTTTTAGGACATAATATAGGGGGTCTAAAATTCTAACGCACGTAGTTTTTAATGGACACTCTAAGTGATCCCCCCAAATCTTGTAGCCAATCATAATATGCCACAACTATGCCAAGAATTATGCTTTAAATTATCATTGTTCATCTATTATTGCACGGAAAGAAAACAACCTATGTCACTAGAATGGGGATCTAATCAGAAATGGATTGCCTCCCCTAACTTACTTACACCGCTGGATTGGCAGTTATGTAATTATCATCTTTTGATTTAACCTCTAAAGGTCAGAGACTATGTTTCCACCAAAAACATTCCAAAATTGTCATTTCTAGTACAAATATCAAATTTTTGAAAAATAAATAAATTTGGACACATATAACCATAGGATTTTATACTACACTAGTTTAAAAAAATGTGGAAAAAATTTCAGAAATTTCCACCTTGTGGATTGCAAGATATTAGCGTTTGAATTGACAAAAATCTTTTTTTTGTCCCTGCAAAAAACGGGTAGCTGCACTTCACAAGGTCACATTGTATGAAAAAATGTCCAAAATGGTGGTTATTCTTTGGAATCATTCTTCAAGGCAAGTTGGCTACATGTTTGAAAAATTTCAGATCATTTGGAGTTGTACAACATATCCTAAAAAAAATACTAAGTAGAGAGAAATAAGGAATGATCCAAAATACTAAATTTATTTATGGGAATAGAAAAATGCCAATCCCAATTGATGAAATGTTGTAATAAACAATGCACACCTAATGTTGTTATTTTTTTCAAAAAATATTGAAAATTGAGTGAAAAAAGGGACTTCAAAGCTTATTTTAGAATAAAGATTTCATAACTACCCACAAAGTAAAATTCCTCATCTGATTAATCAAAATGGAATTATTCAAAAAAAAATTATGTATATATAAATATAAAAAACCAATTTCAAATTTTTATTTCTTAAAAAGTGATTTTTAAAGAATTTTTTGAGCTACCCGCCGACCAATGAAAATTACATATCATACATTAACTCTTAAACCATGTAGTCAAAAGTTATGAAAGTTGTTGGGCCTTAAAGATACTCCTTGGGCACATGTTGTGTGAATTTTTATTTTCTTAAATTAAAAATTCCATTTGTAGTGAGTTACCCAATATCGCTATGTTGCCAAAAACACGTATGGAGTCTTCTCCCAAATTGATGATTTAGAAAAAATCATCATAAAATACTATTTAGAAGAATATTTTGGAATTGATATACAAATGAAAGTTGTAGGTTTTAAATTTGAGATTCCCGATCTATACAATTAGATTCAACAATGCTGTCACCAATAAATTTTTATGAATTTTAAAAAGAAAAAATTTAAATTCCTTCAAAATTTGATTACAAGCAAAAATATCATCCATTTTGGAGTAAAACTTGTCGGAATGTATTTGAAAGGAGGTTCTCTTGGTATAGTGATTCTTTGAAAAATTTTGTAATCTTTACATCTATAACCTCATTTTTGCAAATCCTATTTTGAACTAGAATCAATACAATTTTGGCTTGGTCAACCACTTGACATACTTTTACATTTTTTATTTTAGCAAAATATGTACTCTAGTAACACCAAATCCAATTGATAGATAGGACAAGTACTTGATAAAGTAGCTCCACAAATTAGGATGACTTTCATCCAAGTAGCAACAAGCAAGAAACAATAATATGAATTTGTTCATCATCTAGAAATTGGACGTCGAAGCACTTAAGGGGCAAAGGAACAATTATTTACTCCAATTTGGTCAATAAATTACTGGAACCTTTTTTGTATACCAACTTCCTAAAGACATTCCAACACCATTTCTTATTAGCAAGGCTCTAGACAGAGGATTCTAACATATAAAAAGAACGGGTCTATCAATTACATACTTCAATATTGTCCATGCAAGGTAACTACACCTAAAAGCGCATGCTTCCTAAAATTGCACACTACAAATTTTTGCCTAAAATGTACTCCCACTATTCATGAGAGTCTGTGATTGCTTTTAGAAACATCTATTTTCAACACTTTGAAAATTCGTAGTTTATTCACATACTAGGTTCAAAAAATGCATATCTTAGAGAATCTAGAATCCCCTTTTTTACTACTAACATGACCCTACAAAAAAGGTTTCCAATATAATAATGGAACCCGTGCTGAATTGCTTATTTGTGAGATTTTAGATGTAGATACCTTAGAGCATCTCCATTGGGGCACGCCATAGTGCCCCTGCAAGTGGTTTGTTGGGCCATGGTCAATTATTTTGCCCCACCAGTTGCAAATTTTTTATTTTGTCAATGTAGTTTATAGAAAAATTTGATCACCACTCACCAAGTTCCAGTGTTGGAATCATTTGACTTGAGATCACACTAAGGTAGGTGGCTTGATTTGCAACCCTCTTCTTCGAACCGTCCCTACAAGAGGCTCTAAAATGGACACTAAGCAGTTTGAAAAAGGACTGTGCACAATGTGAGAGCTTAATAAGGTTTGTTGGATGTTGGTTTATACTTCACATATGGGTTAATAAGAGCCAGGGTGGGTCGATTTCGAATAAAGAGTGAATACAAGACATGTGTCCACTTCATTTTTGCAAGAAACACTTTTACGATTGAACATCCTTTTACTAAAATGCTTCTCAGTCACTTATTACTTCTTGTATTGGTATGAAATTTTAGCCACACAAACTAGACTAGTAGGCGCAACTTTTCCAACAAAAAATATTGAAAACGGACCTTGTATGAAGAAGTTATAAGCCGCCGAAGTTCACTGTGATCCAAGAATGTCGGGATTTTGAACTTCGAATTGCTCCCAAACATTCAAAACAACTTGAATTGACATGAAAATTTTAACACAATAACTAGACTTCAAGGGGAACATAACCCAACAAATTTTACTGAAAACAATCTTAGAATGAAGGAGATAGAAACCCCCGAAGTTGCAGACATCAAATGCAGTTTGGTGAACTCAAATTGAAGCTCTGGAACTTTGATTGGCTCCCAAAAAATCAGTATAACTCGGATTTATCTGAAAATTTTATCACACAAACTAGAAGGCAGAGCGCAAATTTCCCAACAAGTTTTCTTGAATTTGGAAATTGGATGCAAAAGTTACAGCACTTTGAATTGGACTTGAAAGTATGTGAAGACAATATTGGTTCCTTGAGGCATTTAGGGCTTAAGTTTAGTAAAGGTCGCATTTAGGAACAGTAAGTATTACTTTTTCAATGCTTCACTGCTTGTTTTTGGTCACACCATATCTTTTTTCAGACTGCATGTGGGTGGGTTTTGCGAGGCCTAAGAATCACAAATAGGTGCCTATGGCAGAGTTCTTTGAAAATTCATAAGTAATTCATAGATGCTCCGAAAAATATGAAACTACTTGGGTTAGATTCCGCATCAATTTTTCTTCAAGTGAAAAATAGGGGGAAATATTTTCGGGCACCTGAAACCCATCGAAAAGGCCGATCAGCCCTTAAAGTGTCGCTTTATGAGCACACTACCTTACTAGGCAGAATGATGTTTTTGAGGTGTGAGAGTCATTGGGTAGTGTCCAGCTTGAATGCAAAAGCCTCCATCCACTCCTAAAACCCCCATGGTTGCCAGGTTGTGTAAGGATCAGCCATTGTGAAGCTACTAATTGAAATTCATAAATGGGAAATTCAATCATCTCATAAATTATGTTTCCTATAAATTCACTTGTTCTTGGATTTTGTTCGTAGATTGGAGTGACTGGGTGGGGCCCTGTAATTTTACTGAGGCACGGGAGTCAAAATTGGCATGGCACAGACCACGTGGCATGCCCCATTAGATGTCTTTCAGTTCCTCTGGAGGGCCGTTTTAGGCCCGTTCCCCCTTGCTGTTCCTGATGCAGTGCGAGAACGGCGTGCTGTCAGAAATTTTAATTTAAAAAATAAAAATAAAAAAGTTTTTTTTTTTTAATTTCTTAAAATGAAAAAAGAAGTCGAAAAGAAAAATCATTTTTTCATTTTTTTTTTTTGAAAATTATTGTCTGACGTGGCCACGTCACACCGCTGCAGTCAGCTGCTGCTCCTGCGTTCCCACAGTCTGGGAACATAGGGAAACTTGTAGCCCTTTACAAGGGCTGAATCCCATCTAATGAGTATACTGAACACCGCTGGAGATGCTCTTACTACAATTTTCAATGTTGCAACTTACAATTGTCAACATTTTATTATTAGTTAATGTTTTCAAACAGGACCGGGTTTTATGATCACCAGTACGTATTGGTTACTAAGTTATGAGGATGTGTACTACTACAGCCTGATCATCTGATCAAGTGGCGAACTTACTTAAGTATACTGGGGTCCTTGCAACAGTTTGGATGTCCTTGTTTGCAACTCCCCATGTCCCTCTCCTTGAGTGATTAAGAATGATTAATCTAAATTAATTATTAAAGACGGAAGTAAGTTAATTAAGTACCCTACTTGTAATAGTGGCTTGCACACTCAGGCAGTTGTTTCCAGTTGTCTTTCAGGAACTCAAAGAATTGATTTGTACCACGGCAGTACCAGCACCTCAGTTGACGGAGGAGACCGGGGGGGGTCATCAAAATCTACCCAATGCGTAGATGATTATGTTCTCGCAAGGACGTCCGAGGAACAAGTCTCACAACTCTTTGTCATCATGGATTCATGGATTTTGTGGATTTTGTGGATTTCATGGGATGGTCTGCGACAAATAAATAAATAAACTTTGTGCGTGTACGAAATTAATGTCAAACTTTGTTGTCCAGCTCAATTTGTGAGGACAATTGGGTTCTCAGGGGGACAAATTGGGGACAACTGAAATCATGTTTGCAAATGGTATTTTTGTTGGGAACTCATCCGCTATTGCAACTGCTCCGTTGGCTAATAAATGTATTTTGTTTTCTTGGTCATGTTAAGAGCATCCCCACAGCAAGTCGCCAAAGGCACTCAACACAGGCAATGGGCAGGCCGTGGCTTAGAAATTGCCCCACGGGATGCACGCCAAGTGAAAAAATATGCTTGACTACTTCAGAAAGTGAAGAGGGCATGGACAAATAGAGTCTCTTGGGCGCGCCTTGTTAACCAATTTAACAAGGGTGAGACCAAGAAGATTTTGAGTACTTGGCAAGTCTCCCTATGGGACTATGGCTCGTCAATCAATGTTGTAGTACGCCAAACCACAAAGTTTGCATGTTTGGCATCCCTATTTTGCTAGCTAGATATAGAGATGCCTTAAGTAACTTAATCCCTAAGTCCCTAGTGTGTGTTTATTAAAATCCAACCCCTTGTGAACACATTCCAATCAAACTATCACCTAATGAGAGATTCACATAAAGTGACTGTTTCGATTAGTAGTGGAGACAAGTCCAGAGCTCAAGGATAAGGGACACGTCCTTTGACCGTATTGTTGAAAAGATTATAACAGTCAAACAAGGAAATCTTTAAATTTCGAGAGATAGGATCATGCTGTTGGGGTGCTCATGGGTTAAGCGCTTGGAGCATTCATATTACCCATATGCCGGTTGTACAAACTCAGTTGGTCATCATTTTTTACATATAAAATTGTGTAAGTATGGTTTGTATAATTTTATATACTTTTTGTTGAATTTTGTTGGCAATTGCAAAGAGATTCTAGATTCTTTTTGCTTGTGTTTTAACCTTTAAAGTCCCAAGGCCATTTTTCTTCCACATTGTCATTTTAAATAAAATAAATAAATAAGTTAAGCATTCATTTTTTTTTGGCATATCCAATCATAGGATCTTACACTAGACTAGTATGAGAATGTTTGGAAGAAATTACAAAACTTTGATTGTATTGATTTACAAAATATAAGTATTTAAAGTAAAAAAAACAATTTTTTTTGGTCCTAGTGTGATAAGATCATAAGGCTTTGAATCCGTTTAACTTAAGATTTTTGTACTACAAACTTTGAATTAAGTTATTTTTTATGTTGAAGAATTGAATTGAAAGTTTGTAGTGTAATTTGCATTCTTTAAGAAACTGTTAAGTTGTAGGTACAAGATGGAAGGAAAAACTAAATTGTTGATAGCTATGAGATGGAATTGAAATAGACTAATACCAATGGTGAAATTATTATAGAAAAAAAACAAAAAACATATGCAAAGTTTGTTTTGAAAAATTGTTAAAATTGAATTCAAAAATAGATTCAATACATTATTCTCTCAATAATTTGCTAAGCTTATCTGCAAAACAAGAAGCTTCATACTTTCACATTACTTATTTCAATGGAATGAATCAAATCTTTCCACATAGACATAAATGTAATCTATAAGAAATAGAATTTTCTAAAACTATTTAAAATTTTAATTGTTTTTTGCTACCGCCCCTTGCTTGATTAGGTTTATTGCAGCCTAACTTTTGCACCCAAGCACCAATTGAAATGAAATTTATAGTTCAAAAAAGAAAATTGCTTTTTCTATCTTGAAAAATAGTTTAAGAAAATCTTGCCAAAATTGAAATTATAAGGACTTGTTGAAACCTTCAAGACTCCCGTGAGGGAGCTCTTAGGATTTTAGGGATAAAAAACATTGCATGAATAAATTATAAGTGTTGATTATAAATTTTTCAGATTCAATTGTTAGTTTCTTTACTCAAAAAATTTGCATCTTGGACAAGAATCTAGATAGATGGATAATTTTGTTAAAATGGTGCTATTCTGCTACTTTGACAATTTTTACAATTTAGTCTACGTGGTTTGAAATGTATAATTGTCCTAGATGCTTGAAATTTATATTTGTCCTAGATATCACTCTAGATCGCATAGTCTAAAATCTATAACAGTCTTAGATATTTGAAATCTATATAACTCCAAGATGTTTGAAATCTATATAACTTTAAGATTTTTGAAATTTATACTCATTCTAGATGGCACTTTCAGATTAGGTGGTCTGAAAATGGCACATGGAATACCGTTGTTTAAAAAAAATTTCCATGTAGACAATTTTAGTAGCATAAATGAAATTAGGTGTTATTATTTTAGTTCATTTTTCCATTGGTTTAATTGTTTTTAAACGTAAAATAAAAGAGGGAAAATATCTTATTTCTATCATTTGCTTAAATTAAAACCCAAAAGTTTTTGAATGAAGCAAGCCTAACTTTTGATGGTTTTGAAACTAAAAATTGAATTGGAAAGAAAGTAGGAGACCAATAATAACAAATTATATTATGATTTGGTACATGTCACATTAGTAAAATTAAATATAAGCCTTAATGACAAACTTGAATAATAGGCATTTTCCTCCTTGCTTTTCCAAGGATTGAACTAGAGACATTTTTATTCATACAAAATAATATAATGTATTAAAGGATTTGTCTTAAATTTTTTTTTATGCAGTACAAGTTGCAATCTTTAGTGGAGTGATGAAGCTACCTACATATGTGTATGTGGAAATAAAAGCCTCAATGTATCTTTTGGAGCATAAATGAAGTAAATAATGATCATTTTGGGAATGTGAAAGTCGCACTTTGTAGGTGTTCAATTGATGGCTTAAAAGTGGTTTTACTCATTTATTTTTTGGATGTAGAATCCTCAAGAATGTGGCTATTTTAGAGCCATGACTTTATGACCATTTTAGAAAATATTGTGGCCATTTAGGTTAGTAAGATGACTATTGTGAGTATACTTTCCATTGGTTCTATTGGTTTCTTGAAGTACTTCTAGCCTTTAGGACTAGCCACTTCAAGAAATAAATAGCAAGTTCCTATTAAGGGCCCAATGCTCTCCCCACTACCAACAATAATGACCTATATGGAAATTTCCAAATTTATGCCCTCTAAAACTTTTTGGCTCTTTCCAAAATTGGTTGTGCTTTAAAACTTGTTGCAATTCTCATTGACTTAGCTTCAACTCTTCCCAAACTCTTTGACTCTCATTATTTGCTTTAAAAACTTTTGGCAATTCTTGATGGCTTAGATAATGTGCTTTACTCATAGAGCCTCAAAATTATGATACTTTAGGCATGGATCATCATTTAGAACCTATATTTGGCAATATTCACAAAAAAATATTAGTCAATGTACAAAAAATATTAGTGATCTATAAATGTCATTCAAACTTTGAGGTCACTAAGATACAATTCTTTCTACTATTATTTGTACGCAATGTACCAACCTTCCAACCTTCCAAGGATCTAATCATATTAATATATTTTGGACTCAAAACCATCACATAACTTGTTTAAAATCTTTATATAAAGGTTGCTTTAGAAAAAGATTGTAACTACTTTAGGTGATTAAGTTGAAGGCTCTAAAAGCACTATATAGGGAGAACCGCTCTAAGTCCATACTCTCTATGCCAATAAACCTTTATAGCATAATAATTCATGGTGGCCTCAGCTTGGGGAATATAATAAGTGGTAGCACATTGTCGTGTCTGCATATGTGTACAACATAGAAGGTGTTGTCCCAATATTTTTTTTGCCACATGTGTTTTGGAATTGACAAATGTCTTTGATAACTTGCCCACATAACCCAATGCATATGTGTACAATAGGGAAGGTGTTGTCCCAATATTGTTTTTGCCACGTGTGTTTTGAGATTGACAATTATCTCTAACAACCTACCCACAAAAACCAATGCGCACCCTGTAGACAACGTCATTTAAACAAAGACTGCAAATTCTTGAATGCATAGACCCTCTCAATCGATAAATTTTTCTATTGTAATATTGGTAGGTTGTCCGGGCCCTATAACTTTAGAAAACTTCTACTTGTAAATTGGTTTTGGGAGGTTGAGAAATGTAATTTCAATTGCCATCATTTTTTTGTGCATTTATCTATTTGTGAAAACAATTATTTTTAATAAATTTCATTCATTCCATCATATCTTGCAATCTACATTGTCAAAGTTTTTGAAATTTCTTTTGTGAATTCTTTTACTAGTCTAGTACATGATTCTATGGTTAGATAAGCAAAAAAAAATCAATTAAATTTATTTTTTTGCTCTTTGCAATAGAAATGGCAGTTTTGAATGGTCTTTCATGAAAGAAAAGGCCTTGGGATTCCATGCATGTTTTAGAGCAATGTAAGGCAATGGAAATTTCTTGCCATGTAGGAAGATAGAAACCACATGACTTACAATTCTTTTGGTAATTTTATGCTTGAATTGAAATTACTATGAATTTTGGAAGCCTGAAGCTGATCTAGACCCATACCCAATGTCTATACTCTTCCAATTCTGATAATTCAAGAACTACTTTCCCACTCACTGCTTTGTGACATGTGTCATGAACTTATTAGTCCCAACCTTCAAAAGGAGGAAAAACACACATTCCAAGCTTTGATTTGAAATCTGCCTGTTCCACCACCCTTGGTTGGAAATAGCTGCACCCTACACGTTGGCTATGGATCCGGGATCCCTGGTCGAGAATGGGTCGTTCTCCCATACTTCAAAACTAGTGTCATACACACGATTAAGACAAACCAGTGTACCTTACTGCCTGCAAAGAGGTCAACTACCTTACAAGTTATAACCGTACTAACGCCAACACGTGAAAGAGACACAATTGCCTCGAAGCTTGGGCTTCACTCCATTATGAGGAGTTGAGGACATTCACAACCGACTACAAGTAGAAGCAAGAGCACCAGTTATTATCTCTTAGTAAACTTGATCACACAATAAAAGCAAAGAGGAAATCACACCCACAGACTCAAAAGTTTCTCAATCAGGCAGCAACACACACTGACTAGCATAACATAAGTCAACCACGTACCAGGCGAGCCCTTGCAGTAAGTCCAAACACATAAACTTAAAATTGGATTGCAGACTTTGCAAGCTGTCCCGATTCAGTGCATTCAAAGCATTCAGGACTCGTACTTTAAAAAAACAAGAACATCATGCTAAAGCCATATACTCGGGGGTATCAGCCTCGCAATTCCTGTCCCTTGATTTGCTAACTGAGTTTGTTACCAAACTGGGCACAACATAAGTCTCCTTTTCCTCTGAAATTGCCAGTCTCCTTGTACAGCTCCGGGAACATGATTCTGAAATTGCCTTCTTCTATGGACCAGCCGACACCCCGTAGCATTGATGAAACTCAACCGACCTTGTCACGTTCAGTGCGTACAGTACAGCATCTCCGTAATTACGCTGCTGAGTTGAATGC
The DNA here is from genome assembly GCA_951230915.1 of Antitrichia curtipendula. Lineage (NCBI taxonomy): Eukaryota > Viridiplantae > Streptophyta > Bryopsida > Hypnales > Leucodontaceae > Antitrichia > Antitrichia curtipendula. Next base: position 16,595,984 of record OX579641.1, read on the forward strand.
CCTTAGACAAAAGGACTCCTTTGTCACACCTGGTTCCCTGACCAGGTTAAGAAATAAAAGCCTCAATGGAAATCCAGAAAACAGCTGATACAGACCATAAGAGACTCCAAACAATGCCGTTAAGCATAAGAATCGAAATGACAGAATCCTTACACTACTGCGTGTGGATGATAGAATTGATACACTGCTACATGGTAAGGAGTTTGTTAGTCCCTAAAGAAACAATTGGTTCATGGTTTGGAAATGATCACTTCAAATCACGATTGTGAGAAGAATAAATTAGATGAAGCCATATTTTATATCACCAGAATCCGGTAAAAATAAAATAAAATCGAACTAAATGACCTACTCAAAATTCCTACAAATACATGAGATCCAATTTGGGGCTCCGGGCCTAAGGTTGAAAACATCAAGTTCCATTACTTGACCTAAATCCATCCTTTGGAAATCAATGAAAAACAGTCATATAATTGATGCAAAACCATCACTTGCTGTGTGTGTGTGTGTGTGTGGTGTGGTGGGGTGTGTGTGTGGCTAAACCAACTAGAACCCAATTAGGTGACCAACTAGGATTAAATTGAACAAGAGGATACCCCCTCTAGTCGACACATATGGGCTTCCCTAAAATCTAACTTTTGAAAATTCACAAAAAATATATCTGTTAGTCCATATACACATGTAAGAGAACTGAAAATCAAAATCTAATAATATCAAACACACTCGGTGTTGCTTATAGGTATGCTTAACTTACCATAAACGGGCGATTCTGCATCAATCTGCGCCGAGAAGCTGCTTGTGGGAGAGCAGCTCCCAAGAACATCTTCATAGATGTCACTCATTGGACTTCCATAACACTCGCTGGCTCTGTCAGAGCTTTGACTTCCTTGCGCGGCTGGAAGCTCTTCAACTGGAACCTCAGCGTGGTGCAACTCAGAAACACTGCCTTCCAATCGCACAGACCCATGTTCCGATAAACTCTCAGTCACTTCTTCTAGATGACAGCAATAGGAACTGGAATTGCTGGCAGACTCCAGTGATATCCTTCGACAAATTGTGTGCTCCATCTCAACAGATCCCCTATCAGATTCACAAAGTTATAAATGGTACATTGATGTTAATATATAGAACCAAAAAAATAGAACATCAAGAAAATGTTAAAATGATGTCAAGGCCATGTTTACTTAATGTAAACTCAATAGTTGCCAATATTATGTCAAGTTCATGCCATGGACATTAACATTACACTCAAATTAAGTTACAACAATGGTGTTAGACTAATAGGAATTAGATTCAAATTATCTTTGTTTTGAGTCCTTGTGTAACATTAAAAACGTTATCAGTATATCGGGGGAGTCTTGTGTGATGTGTACCTCGCCCCGAACTGCTTCAAAGGAGTCTCAAGCCTCATGGGTTCCTTCCCCTTCCTGCTCTCAGGCAAAGCGCTCTGACCTCCTTGAGCTCCACAAATTCTCTCATATCTGAGATTTTCCTCAGAGGATGAATCCTTCCCCTGCCTATGCTCAGGCATACAAACCATTGCATAGGAAGGCAAAGCGTGTGAAGGGACTCTCTCTGCAAACATATGGTGAATGAAAGCATGACCAACAATAATTGTTTCATATTTCTGGCCATTGCCCCGTGATCCTGGATATTGTCCTGTGCCACGTTGATAGCCCGGATACAAGGCTGTCTGCTTAGGATAGTTTGCTGTGTCTGCGTACGTAGGGTTCTGATTATAATACGTTGCTCCTTGAGCTTGTGCTTGAGCTTGTGCCTCTGTTTCTGCCTGCGCATGAGCTTGTGCTTCTGTTTCTGCCTGTGCTTGAGCTTGTGCTTCTGTTTCTGCCTGCGCTTGAGCTTGTGCTTGTGCTTGAGTTTGAGCCTGAGGTTGTAATTGTTGCGAATTGTAAGATGGTGCTCTTTGCTGGGCATCACCTGGTGGTACAAGTTGTGATGAAATTCGAACACGTGATAGCCTTCTTTGCTGCTGTCTCGCCAAAGCTAACTGCTCTGCTTGCACTCGTGATATGCGTGACCGTGGTCCAGCCTTTCGTAAACCAGGAGGCAATTCATCATCACTGCTTGAGTCTTTCGGTCGGGGAGGGGCGGCTCCGCACGGAAGTTCAAACCCGAACAATCCGTAATTACTGGATTTCAGATACTTCACTCTCGACAACCTGCATAAACTTAAGGAGTATCTAACCCATTAGGGCTTAAAGGTCATCACTAAAAACTAGAAAACAAGTCCAGAGTCGGAGGCTCAAAACAGATTATCAAACACAAACGGTTAACATGCATGCGATTGTGGAGATTGAGACTTCACATTTATGGTTCATCAGAGGGTCCAAAAGTTGTGCCATATAATCCTCTCGTACTTGACAAACCAAAAGTGGCAATTCTACTCAGCATACAGAACTACTGTTTATGAAAAGGAAATGGTTCTTATTGTAACAAATTGGAGTGGTAGTCAATGGGTTGCAAGGTGAGCAAAAATCAGATCAATATAAAGGTCAAGAGGCTGCTTGCACCTGTCCATCAGGCTGAATGCAGTTGGTATGCGAAGGATCCTGCACATGAGTTCACATCACATGGTCACAGGTGTTTTCCAATAGAGGAAAGCTTCACTCAGATCCTAAAACGTACAGAGTAGTCATTTCTTCACTAACTTTAAAGGCAGCACCTGTCCGGTACGCTGAATTTCTACTGCCATAAACAGTCCAACAGTATATCATACTGGCAGCATATATAACCTACAAGCGTTTTATCTCCATTTGTCGTTGCACCAGTATCAGTGAATTTGAAGTAGAAGTGATGTGGTAGTATCCTGGTTGGCTCGGAGCACACGGTATCCACAATGGGTTAAAAACCTGCATGATTTTATGCATATTCTTAAGATTTCATCAGTTTAGTTTCCCAAGGTCCTAACCCAAACTTTGCTTCTAATTCCTATACTGTACTTCTAGTTTGGTAGATGTGGTGAAACAACCAATCCTACTCTGTGGTAACCCATTTTCGTGGGTCAATTTCCTGTGGAGTGAAAAGCCACCCGTGTACTTCAAAGGGATGCGATACTTCCACGGGATACATCATACATGCAATACTCAAGGTTCAAACGAAGTCTAGGCTCGTGATTGAGACCTCAATACTTAAAACTTAAACAATTTTTACCCTATTCAAGTTATTACAAGATCCAAATAAAATATATCTTATTGCATTGGAATCCTCTTGAAGAAGTGGACAAGACCCGCTAAAAAATTGAAGTTTTAATAACGAAACCCAGTCAAAACAGGTGGAAGATCTAAGGATGTTACTTACCCTGCTCTGCTCACACTCCTGCTCATCTCGAGTTAACCTGGCCATCAAGACATTGTATCTGCGAAAATATTTAACTCCAACCGAATTGAGACACCCCACGCAGCAAAGACCAAATATGCCGACCAAGCACACTGCAGCCACCGTTGCCTGGAACGTAGAGAGATTCGTCACTGTTACACACACGGTAGAGAATGAAACTGGTTACTAAAGCTTTCAATAAGCCATTACTAGAGCTATACTCTAATTGTGTCAAAACTGGGGGTGTTGGTTCAGTGTCAGTAATAAGATACGCATCAATCTAAAACTGCACAACAAATTGATGACCCTATTTGAATCTGTGGGGGCTAGACCCCTTTCAAGTCGATTTTAAAACCGTTCAAGTTACAATGATAATTCAACTATATGATACAGCTTGCGAAAATACGATTTAGCATTTTCATGGACATCAATTTGGAGAATTGCAAAGCACTGCTCAAAGGCGAGAGAATGCAGCGCAACTTACGAGCAGTTGGTGCCCAGATGTAAATGGTAGTGGACGCTGTTAAAATAGAAACTGCATTTGTTCTCGTGGAGGTGGCATTCCAATTCAGTGTAATTGTCATCGCTGCCTTGCCAGCGATATCCTGCTTGCCCCAACCTACCGAAGCACTTTTGGTCATTACTTCTGTTTTAGTTTCAGTACACCGAAATGAAATTATAATTGTTAATGCTCAACCTCCCGCTTCTACAAGTAATCCAGCTAAAAAATCATATGACCAGTCTTGTAACATATTTCAGAGATAAAACTTGTCATTTCCTCGTACCTATGCAGAGACAACCTCCTCTGAGGGCCCAACAGTGCTATGGCTAACAAATTAAACCCTAAGTGTCCAAAGTGTCCCCATTCATTTCTGTAGGAGTTGAAAGAAAATCATGCAGGAAGCTTCAAGGAAAGAAACATCCCAATAGAAAGAGGAAAACACACACCAATTTGAACAATAAAAATACGTATTGAAAGTTACTCTAATTGGCTATTAGCTTGGGCACTTAGAGGCATCACAATCTCCTCCAGAACATTTCAAAAGAAGCAGGTTAAGAAGTGTGTACATTATCTGCGCCTTTTCCATACGTAAGAGTTCCCAGAGCATCGTTGCAGATGGACACGTTTTGATTGAACTTGATGCCCAGCCCCGTCACCGGCCATGAAGCGTTCCGAGGAAGGGGCGCCAGAATCCACTCGCCACTGGGGTCCGTCTGCACCATTGAGAAGTTGGCAACAAAATTGGGCACGGTCATTCGAGCAGCACCCCCTTTGCATTGGATAGTCATCCACACACTTAACCCTGTCAGAGAGAATGGAACTGTGAGCATCACTGGACAGTAGGTTGAAATTGCCTGCGTTACCTAACTAGGGTTCAATTCATTTGCTTTTTTTTTTTGGTTCTCGTTCATTTAGGTATAGCATGGTCAAGCTGTCGAGCACAAAGCACCGGAAGAAATCCAATGCAAAGGTAGTGGACCCTTTCTTGTGGGAGACTATTTGCCGTGGATAGGCCAAGAATTGGCCATAAGTGGAGTAGATGTTACCAACAAGTACGTATTTAGGATCTAGTGAATATGAAGAAATCAAACAACTCAAGAGCCAAAGCTTGCCCAAAGTTTTAATCACTCCACTATTAAAGTTCATAACTAATTTATAACAATATGAAAATAATGGGTATTTTAGAGAATTGGAATCCTCTCAAAGATTTGGGACAGGATCCACATTAAAAGTTTTCATTCTAACAGGACTAAGAGCTGAAAGCCAAGGTAGTGGACTTTGATATTCAAATAATGGTAGAGGGATAAAACAAGAGTATGCAAGGAAGCAGATGATGAGATTACCTGACGGCGCTTGGATGTATACAGGCTGGATAGGAATGCCTGTGGTGAAAACATACAACGATTTCGAAAAAATAGCCCAAGGCGCACTTATGACAACCTGAGTACGGTCAGAAACATTATCTGTGTCTGACGTTATGAAGCCACCACCTGTGCTGAAATCTGTCCCCAAACCACTAAATTCCATGATCAGAAACATCTCAAATAATAGAATTGTAGATCATTTACTGAAAGTGGCCTTGAACTCGACTCGCTTTTCAGTTTGCAGCAGGGACAACAGCTAATCGTGGGAAGAAATTCCATTGTCACTTGGAACCTATTTTTGCCATTGCACAACCCCTAAAGGATCTTGGGTTTGCAAGATGAAACATGCAACACATGACAAAATAATACCTTTTAAGCACAAACTCCCAATCTTGTTACTTCTTGGCATACGGATGGTCAACTACTTGGAAACTGAATAGAACTCAAGGACCAAATCTGAAAAGGTTTGCTCGAATGCATAGTTCTGGATTCTGACAAAAGATAGCAAAACTACAAATGACAGCAAACAAGGTAAGAATCAGCCTACCTTGAGCGTGGAGAGGACAATACAAGCTTGACAGCAGTAGAAGCACGAATATCATCATTGCTGCTCCTTTCTGGGACCAGATGTCTCAAATTGATGAATTATGCAACTTGATAATGCAATAACGCTCCACGTTTTCATTTTCTCTGTAAGAACGGACCATCAAGTTGCAGTGATTTAAACCAGAGGACGAAGGAAATATGGCAGAACCCTAAATGATCGACGGCACATCCGAAGATGCAACCAAGGTGCCGGTTATCATAATATTAATAAGTAGTCGTCCAGGTCTAGGTCCTTCACCATTCACTGCCGAACTCTTGCTCTCCATTGAAAAGAATGACACACTTGAGTTACAGTTCTACGGTCATATTATGACACTCCATAATATGATGATATTATTATTTCAAAGAATGAACACGTGACAAAATCATTCTGTGCTGGATCCTTGCTTGTCACTTTGAAGTTCTAAAGGGCTTTCCAAAAGTGTTTAATAGAGAGGGTCAACGGAATCCCATAAATCCAGTTTGAAGACAAATGCCTTCAACTGGAGGGTAGAAACAAGGTTTCCAGCATACTGCGAACAACCTCCCATATTGCGTCATGGCGAACATATTCACGCTTCATCCAGGAGTCGCAGTCAGTCATTTCACCTCCATAATCCAGTGATTCAATAAAAGACAATATTTCATGATTCTACGGTCTCCTCTCAGCACACCTCACCTCGATGTAGATCATAACAACAAATACGGTTTGGACAACGATTCTCCACATCTGACGATGTACCTCATGGTCTCAGGAGCCCCACTTGCTAATCAACAGTCCATCGGCTCATAGCTTTTAAGAAACTGCATATTTCAAAGCGCCTTTCTTGAGACTCGGGATCCATAAAACCGAAACCCCATGAAATACATGAGCCGGCGGCTGCGGCTACAAATCAGGACAACGTCATAGTTGACAGCGCAAAAATGAGGAAATCGATCAATGCGGAGATATCACAAGACATATAAAGAGGCCTTATCTGCCTCCCGGATATATTTGGACTCGTTAGATTGAAGTGCGGCTGAGCGGTTAGGTTTGAACTTCACGTGAACGTCAATTTACTACGCTTGGTTCTCTCCACGGAATCGCAACCTAAATGAGCCTTGAAGACAGTTTCACTAGGATAAATTGAACGGTTAGAGATAGCATTCGGTTCAAATAGCTAAAGTTCAGAATGTGTGCTTTACTACCAGACATGAATTTCTACCATATCTTTGCACGGCAATTTTCGCTCGAAATGTAACCAACTCAGATGAGTAAATTCCAGCACCTAAAGACCCTACATTGCGAGCATACTGTACAAGACATTAACTAGGTCGTTCAGAACATATTCAGCAATCAAAAATAGTAACAAGAAAAAGCATCTCACTTCCTCACGGCATGCATCCAGCCAGATTGACAATCAGAGAGCAGATAACCGAGGAAAAATGTGAATCAAACTTGCACGAGTAACTTGGAAATCCAAGGAAACGCTGGATTCTCTTTCATTTTATAGACTGGTATCACAAGCAGACACCAAAATTACTAACGCATGTTCCCTTCACGCAAAACATCGATCATATTATATAACTTCTTATCTGCCCTCTCCCGAATCTGCGCATTACAGCAAAATTACAGAGCGTCAGGAAACAATCGGTATAAAGCCACATTCCGACAGTTCAGAAGTAGTGTCTACAGAAGGCCTTTACAAGATATTGCTCAATTAAAGGACCACTCCGAACTACAAATCAAGCACGTAGATATTGTTACTGTAAACCTTAAGTGTCTAAATGGACAAAAGTGCCTGCTTCTATATCCTTACCGGTTGAGGACGATGCTTCAAGCGACGACAACAAATGTACAAATAAGGAGATATCATACCCTTACTACATCTTTAAATGATAGGAACATCTTTTGAAATTTACTATAGCTGAAGATTGGCTTCCAAAGTCGACTCTCCATTTTTGACTTGGACACTTAAACAGTTAAATCAAACAGCGGTCGGATCTCACCTTCTTGGCTAAAAACAAGACAGCATCGACAGTCCCCTCCGCATATATGGATCTTCCACACACATTGTGCTGGAATTCGAAGTTAACCCTACAGGAACAAAGAGACCTCGTCAAATAACACCACATTCCAAAATATCAACAACGAGGCCAACATCTAGTAATAATACAACAAGCTTAAAAAAACTTGAGCAAAAGAATAGCCGCTCCAAGGGAGTAGTACGCACAGGCCGTCAGGTGAAACAACATGATATGTGTGAAAAGCATGGCCATTGAGGTGTTCTTCGGGCACTTTCATCTCTTCAATTTGCCTCTTGGAGTCCCTTATCATCTCAATCTGCCGACATTCGAACACAACTATCAGTTATGAAATGCATGAGAATGCATTGGTGGTAAGGAACAGATGAACATGCAGGATTCTACATGCATCAGAGAGCGTGATGAGTAAGGCACCTCTTCTTCTATATTATAGTCAAGGCCTAGTTTCTGGAAGCTGCCAATGATGGCTCTCGCAGTTCCTGATGTGTCCATCTTGGTTGACTGGTGTGATTCCGTGACCTGTGCTTGAAAAAGAGAAGTACTCAGTAGCAAGAACTTCCAAACCCTAGAAATGTCGAGTTATCATCGATTCCACACATGAACAGGTATGCACGATAACAACCTCCATCGAGTCTTCTGTCAAAGACATGAAGTAGAGGTAGTAAAAGCCAATCTCAGTGTCACATAATCGACCTCAACAGACTTGGCCTTTATGCCCAAAGATCTCTCTATTACGCTACAAATCTCCCAAAGATCACACTCCTAAACACGTTACAATGCTTAAAATAACGCAAAATCGAATCCTCCACCTCACTTACGGAACCAATCATCAAATCTCTCCTGTAAAAAGTGAGCGTAAGACTACTCACCTGGAGCTTGTAGCCTGAAAAGGCGCCTGGAAACTGCTCAGCCATAATCGCCATGGCTGCTTGAAATGCTACAACCTAAAACATCAACGCTTCATTCACAGCTGAAAAAAGATCACAAGTCCATTCCAACGATGTTCACTGCTTCCAAAGCCCCAAAGAACTGACCGCTGAAAACTTCCAATGGTCATGGGCCACATTGTCTTAGAAATAGACGAGAATCACATTATAAGAGCCTTACCTGCTTTCCCATTTGGGGGGCAATGACAGCGTACCCTCCAGCCTTGAGAACATCCTCCACTAGCTTCTCCCGATCGCCACCCGTGGTGCCCATCACGAATGGTAATCCACGACTGCAATAAAATTCAGCGTTACCTGTAAGAACACCACTTTAAACATTTGAACACACATCAACCACCACCACCACTAAAAGAAAAAGAAAAACATGCAAAGGCGAAAGTTAACCTAAATCATGATACATATAACATTGGTAAACACATAACCCCTAAAATGCCCAATTAGGGTAAAAGCAAGCTTTCTGACCATTGACAGCTGCTGGCAATGTGTAGTCCACAACGATGACATTCGGGTAGTCCTTCACGACTTGATCCATCACCGTCTCACGCTCCTTGGAATCCACGGATTGCACAGTGATCCCTTGAATGTTAAACTCACGTCCCATGCCAGGCCCTGTGAGACACACAGGCACTAATTGCATCCCCACTCCGACAGCAGCCTCGGCCACTGCTCCTCCCATCTTCCCGGAGCAGTCGTTCACCTGGCACACATCCCCGCAAAATCCAAATCAGAAAAGACATTCCAAAAAGAACTCAAAACAATCAAAACGTTCAAACATTCAAAACATTTCAACCATTCCAGGGATTCTCAGCATTCTGAACCTTTCAACCACTCCAAGCATTCTAAACTTTTCAAGCATTCCGAACGTTAGAATGTTGGTCTTCGGCTACGCACCATGAGAGCCAAATCGCCGAAGCTTGAAGAGCTTGCAGCTCGCACTGAAACGGGAGAGTATCTCTGAGCCTTGACATCCATTTTGAGAAGCTTCGCACGGCACCGAAACTCCACCCCGCCAGTGAAAGTACTACCGCTGCAGGATTCTAGAGCATGAGCGCGGTGAGGAATGGCAGCAGACAGAGTGGGATTGGGGGCGGTCACTGCCATGCGGGTCGCCATTGCAAAATGTCTGAAGAACAAGAAGATGGGGGAAGCGGAAAACTACGAGGCAGACGGAGTCGACGTCGAACCTTAAACCCTAAACCCTGGAGAAAGATATAATTGTCCTGGACAGATTGCATCTCAAGAGAACCACTTCAATTAAACAACTGACAAAGTCATCAAGGGTACACTGATAGGCCATTAGACCAATCTTAAAATAATGCTCAGTTAATTTGAAGTTAATGCTGGTTTCCAATCCCTTAACTGTTGCAAATGCAATTACAATAGCAGGTTATTGTAATTAGCAGGTTATTGCCAATGACTCCTTCTAAACACTAACATCAAGATAACACCCCTTGCTATATATTAACATTGATTTATGATTGTCTCAATGTGAGGACTGTACAAATCTAATAAATCTTATTAAAAATCAAGAACTTGGTCATGCTAATTGAGGTCCTCTGTAATGCAAATCATGTAAGCACCTGCGATCTATACCCTAAATTCGACAAACAATACGCATAACTCACACATTGTCGATTGGCCCTCCAGACTGCGAGCTCGTGAAAGCGAAGTAAGTCGGAAATTTCACCCAAATTAAATGATAATTTCACTCAAGCTCGGGTAGCAAGCGAAATGCACTCACAATGACTTCGTCGTCTTGACTGACAGAGAATACCCTCAACAGCCAATTGCGCCACCGCCCGCACCGCTTGCGTTTCTCCGCAAACCTTCCCCGAACCCGAAGAAACTCCCCGCGCTCCTCAAAGAAACCGAAACCCCTCACCGGCAGAAGAAGAACGAAAGCTCGTCCTCAAGGCGGGACACAAGCCAAGCAAGCCAATGCAAGCTCAGTAGCCACGGGAGAGCGCGTGAGAGCAACAAAACGGCGAGCGCAAGGGAAGAGGACGTGCACAGTGTATCAAGGACCAGAAACGGCTGCGACGGCGGAAAGAGGGAGGCGCAGACTGACGGTGAAGGGAGAGAACGGGGTATCATCGCGAATGGGACGGAGCCATTGACTATAGTAAACTTGTCAATCACCGCACAGACAAAATTCAAATCCTTCTCCACAAAAATAAGAGACTTGCATGTTTTGAAATTTGGCGTGATTAATAAATGTCATGTTAATCCCTAAAGGTTCAAGGTCTTTTTTGAACTTCTAAAAATTTGCTCTGAATTGAACAAAAAGTCAACACTTGTGATAAGTTGTATCAATTTTTTTTTAATTGTAATCATATGAATTCAAACTAGACATGTTAAAGATCAAATAGGAAAAAGAAAACACAACAATATCACTTATGGATTGAAAGATTATAACATTTGATCAAGATGGTTTTAAAAACTACAAAAGTGATTTGAAGTCTTTCAATCCTCTTTTTACATGTCAAATCTGAAAAGTTAGTCACCAAAAAGATATGAAGATAAAAGGCCTAACATGCATAACCCCAATCAATTTATGGCTTCTCAAAATCTACTCTACAATTTTTTTAAATGAATTTCTCATACGATTTTTTCTCCAAGATCTAGTGTATTTGAGACTCATTTCCAAAGAGCCCTCAACACTATGGAAAGTCAAGATTGCAATGGACACCCTTGGACAACATCTTGAATAGAAAAATCATAATCATTCATTTTGAAAATCGTATTTTTGATCCTAAAATTAGACTTCAAAAATAATCTTCAAAAATATAAAACTACTAAAATTAGTAATTTGATAAGGTTTAATTTAACTTCAAAGTTTCTTCAACACCACATTTTGGTGCCTCGGGCATTTAGAGGTTAAGATTCACCTTTGAAAAACATAATGCAAAAGGATTTTTTCCTATAAATTTTATTGCAATTTAAAGGCAATGCACTTGAAATCAAGGTTGTCCGAACGTCCAATGTCTGTGGACGTAAGGTCCCTGTACGTCCCATGACAAGCGGACTTTACTGTCCGCCCGTCCATCCGTTGTGTCTAGACGTCCAATTTTCAGACACGATTTTGAGCCAGATGTTGAAATTCGTCACCCATGCTTGAAATCTAGTCAAAAATTCTTTGCAATCCTTCATTGTATAGTGTATGGATGTGCGGTCATTGGTCGGTGATACAAAATTTTGTTCCCATCACAACTGAATTGGTAGTTGAATCGTGTAGCTACCATGCAGTATTGCAAGGTTATGCAACAATTGTTGTTTGGTTCTTGGATACAATTATCATCCGAATAAAAAAACTTATAAATTGTTGCTGGGGCACTTTGCGGCACCCAAATTGAAGATGAGTTTAGAATGGAAGAATTATGGGTTCAAGATTAAGAGATGAAGAATCCGGGCGTGATGAACTCATCATCCATTGATGTCTTCTTGTGCTTACACGAGCAATGTTACAAATTTAGGACAATCTTTTGATTATGACGTTTTGATATTTGAACAAAAAGGTTATTGATTGTATTTTTTTTTCTTTGATCTTGTTTAGGCCCACTAAATAACTACATCTAAAAGTATAAGCTTTCTAAAATTGCACACTATGAATTCTTGTCTAAAATGTACTCCCAATGTTCATGAGAGTCTATGACTGCTTTTAACACTACAAGAGAAAGGGGTGTTTTAAGTATAGTCCTAGAGATAAGATTTTAAGTAATGACCTTTATAGGAGACTTTTAGTAAGAATTTATTCGAAACACGTGTCTTTTTAGTAAAATTTCACTAAAAAGACATGTGTTTCAAATAAATTCTTACTAAAAGTCTCCTATAAAGGTCATTACTTAAAATCTTATCTCTAGGACTATACTTAAAACACCCCTTTCTCTTGTAGTGTAAGAATACCAATTTTTAGCACTTTGAATATTTGTAGTTTATTCATAAGGTGTCCAAAAAATGCATTCATAGAGAATCTAAAATCCCCTTTTCACTACCAATAGGACCCTACAAATTTTTTTTCAATATAACAATAAAAACCATGCTAAATTATTAATTTGTATGATTTTAGGTGTAATTACCTTATTGGCTATTTGAACTATTGGTTCATTCTATAGTGGTTTGAAGATAGCAACGGACTTGTATGAAATGCATGCTCCTAAGCAATGCAATTAGTGCAACAATCTTTTAATATCAAGGTGAGATTTTGTGCGTTTCTAATTGTGTTGGCATGCATACAATGCAGTGAAGATGTATAAACCTCATTTCATTTGAGTTTTACTCAATATATAGCAAATGATCCATTTCCAACCATTTAAGCAATTACGCAAATTTGGAGCGCAGATTTTTTGAGTGCCAAATTTTTTCTATGTACAAAAATAGAATTTGGAAAGATTGCATGTTTTTCTAGAATTTAATTACAGAAAATTTAATTACTATGAATTTTTTAGTGGAAGATTATTTTTGATCTATAATGGTCACATAGACCTTTCTATTTTGACCATAAGCTAATTGCAAAATTGACAAAGGGTTGGTTGCAATAATGACAGCCTTGTAGCCAATCATGATGTGCCACAACTACTACTCAAACTGCACCACAACTTTACAAAAACAGAGCAATCTACAAGTTGAAAATTGTGGGACTGGTTGGAAAATGGGTCGGAGCCTACTATACTTGTTGTTGATTTTATTCCATTTTCAAGAGGAAACCATGAATTAATACGTCCTTGTGAAATATTTCTTACTTTGGACCATCAAAAATAATGGAAATGGCCATTCCCAAGCTCTAGGAGATGAGATTGTATGATCATTGGTAGTGAATTTGACACTTCACTTGGTGTTGGCTACTAGAAATCAAAAGTCTTAATAAACATTTCATCCTATATAGTGATGTTATTATTATTAATCTAGATTGTTCTCTAATTGTGGTGTCTACATTTATGAGTCATAAACAAAGGCATTGATGCATCCGGTGCAGGCATGAGAGCTGGATTCTCCATTTATAAGAGCTTTAGTAGCCATGAATTCATTGTTGCACAAAGGATAAGGTATGGGTTGGGACTAGAGCTCTCATATAATATATAAAAGCAAATATCACTAGGTTTGAATTTGACTAAGACAATTTTTGAAACCAAAACTATATGAATTCTCACGTAGGAAGTATTAATTAGAATTTAATTTTCTTGATAATTGACTTAAACAGATTCCACTTTACTATTGTTGGCTCTGCATCATTCCTTTATTTCTATAGAATGTTTAGGTCTCTAAGAAGAAACCTAGAGTATGGTGTGCAGTGTAAGGCAGCGTTCCCTACTTCAAGACACCTGACAAGAGTCCCAGTTACAATACCTACTTCAAAAGTAATACATTCTTGTACAATATCCTCCAAGAAATCTTGCAACCTGATGTCTAAAGTACAACCATCCATAATCAACCAAATAAAGAACTAGAGACATGATCTAAAATATAGGGAGGCAAAAAAAATATGAGGAGGTGTAGCAACATAAATGATGGAGATTGGCAAAAATTTGGTAATTTTTTCGTACAATATGAAAATATTGTGAATTTTAAAAGACAAAAAGTATTGTCGACCCATGTCCAAAGTATATAGTCTTACAAAACCGCTCAGAGAGAGACTACTTCCTGTTGATTTAGACATGAAAAATGTAGGCCAAGTGTCATGGAACTCCAGTAGCAACATTAGTACGAGAACCAAAATTACTTTAATTCAAAGGGACCTACATTACAAGAGAATGGGGTGTTTTAAGTAGTGTCCTAGACATCACGTCTTTTAAGTAACGTCTTTTAAGTAAGGTTTTAAGTAAAATTTGACTAAAAAGACAGTCTTTTTAGAAATTTTTTACTTAAAACCTTACTTAAAAGACGTTACTTAAAAGACGTTACTTAAAAGACGTGATGTCTAGGACACTACTTAAAACACCCCTTTCTCTTGTAGTGCTACATGTGGTTATAAAAGAGATAGCGTTGGTTTGTGTGGCTATGGTTAGGAGGACCAGTAGCCGCTCAATGCATCTTGTGCTTGTCAATCTCTAACGGCTCCATGACCCGCGCGGCAAGGGGCTTCCTTCTGCTTAGCTTGCTGCCCATCCCCAACGCCAGCATGGTCGTTCAAAATGGATGTTGCCACAATGAGGTTTCTAGGTTTGCCACGATGCCACCAATGTACACCATGGTCAAAGAAGCCACTGCATTGGAAAAAAGTAGCCTATGGTCGGAGAGGTTTTGGGCACTTCGGTCTTGAGAAATAGGTAGTGGGAAACATAAATGGAAGCAGAGGTTGTGCTATAGAAGCGACTGTAGAGTAGAAAGGAGCTCCAAATTGCTGGTAATGTACCATATACTACGATAAATGAGTGAAAGGTGGGAGCAACATGAAGGCTAAGAGGGACGTTGTCGCCAAGAATGGAACCCCTGGCATGGAAGGAACGTGAATGTTGTTACTCCTCGATGCCTTCTGCCACGTTGCTAGTAAATGATGCACAATTGTCTTGGCTTTCTCTGCTCCCCGGATGGCACATGCTTCCTCTCATTGTAAGGCCTCTGTACGTTGTTGTTTCTTTTTGTCTCATTTCGTTGCTTTCACATTTTAGCATTCCTCCTTTTCCGCACGAATGCCTTTTCATTCAATAGTGGCGTCTAATTTTGCTTGCCTCCTTCGTTTTACACCATTGATGTACTCATCGGACGTCAACATGAGGAATTTCTAGAAATCCAAGCTTGAATCTCGTTGCCTATTGCTTACTTGTGACAATAGGGACAGAAGGGTGAAGAATCAAATAATGGAGTTGAAATTGTTAAGTTCCATATCTAAGCTGTCCATCTCCAGTGGCACATTGGGTTCGTTTGGGTTGACATCAACAAAAAAGTAGTCAGCATTCACATCTAGCTCTTTTGCAAGCTCAACAATCATCTCTTTAGATGTAGGCAATTTTTTGTCACCCTCCTCTTCCATTTCAACCCCTGCAATCTTCAACATTAGCAATTGGCAATTGGATCATTGTAAAGAAGTTGTGTTGAATACCCTTGCAAGAACAACGATAAATTGTGGGCAATATTGTGCGCACAATAGGCTTTGTAAAGTTGGAATTGCCCTCAAGCGGCATCCTAGTTTAAGGGCCAAATTCATGTGGCCCTTAAACCATTTCAAATGTTTTTCTCAAATAGAACCTTTTTCAATGTCAGAGAAGCCCAATGAGCTAATGTGTCCTTGGACGGTGCATAATCCACAATTCTAATGCTTCAAAAGTCTCAATAGCTTTTGAAATATTGTTTGAAGGGCTTGAATATAGTGTAGTCAAGTGGCTGGAGCGCGTGGGAAGTATGTGTAGGGAGCATGACGACACCCAACCCCATTGCCTTCGCTTGACAAACAAACTCCAATGTCACGTGGCTATTGTGGCCATCCAGAATCATCAAGTGGTGCCTAGTAGGTGAGATGCCTCCTAAAGGTCTCACATTTATGATGAAATGGCTAAGCCATGTAGAAAATAAATAAGTTGTCATCCACACTTTTTCTTGTATAGCCATAGCAGCTTTGGCTCACACCTTTAAACATAACTTTTGCCAAGATGTTTGCTACAAAATATGTAGAATGAAAGTATGGCTGTCCCGGCTACATTGACACAGACCAGTACGGACATGCATTTCCTCTTGTCATGCACTATAGAATGAACAAAGGATGTCCCTCTACGAGCAATAACCCGGGCATCTCCATTTTGCCCTGCTTGCATCCTTGTTTCGTCATAGTTCCAAATTTTGTGTGGAGGTTACGCTTACGTTGTGTATAAGAAGTCCAGGTTATCATACAAGGACTTCGTGTTGTTGTTGTTTAAGCCTTGTGCTTGGGTGGTTTCCAAAGCCTATGCCACATGTAGAGTGAGCTAAGGGTGTCGCTTTTGCCACCACTTCATCCAACTTTTGCCAAGGATTCCATTGCAAAATGGAGTCCATCTATTGCTTGTCATTTCAAAACCTTTAGCTTCAATGCCATTGGAGTCAAGCCGTACCCCAACTTGCACATTGCTAAGATGTAGTCCACTAATTTTTGCTCCTCTTTTGGATTGAGGATGGCAGGTGGTGCACGCTTGCGAGAAGTGTGCAGCCCATAACACCACTCACAAAGCGTGGAATAAGGTATGGCAAATTTTGTGATACTTCTTTCATACTACAACCCTTATCCACTTCAGAAATTGTTGATTGCAGTTGCTCTTTACTCCATGTTCTAGTTTACTTCTTCCTTCATTGGTCGTTGTATGCCTAGGCTTGGTACTGTGGAGGGAAGTTGTTAATCATATCATTGCTTATTGTAGAATGTGGACATTGACGATGAGTGCAACGCAAGCAAGCTTATAGAGAATAGGAGCCCAAGCTTGTGGAATTCGTCAATGGCACCTGTTGAGCGCTTCTCCAAGTAGCTTGCACACAAGCAATTAATGGGGGAGCACTGGAATTCTAGTAAATCTGGTGCTTTCATCATTTTTTGATAATGTGGATGAAATTTCTAGGCATTTGCTTACATATGGAAAAGTAGCTAGCTAACTTTGATAAGGTTGATGTCACCAATGTTCTTGAAATCATGCATTTTAATGCATATGATTGAATTTCCTAGCTTCAAGAACTAGTAAATCAATCAAAAATTTGGGATTACAAGCTCACAATGGTCTACATCGTTATTGTCACTAAAGAGTTCACAATTAATATGGACAAATTCTACTTATGTGTATTATCTTTCCTTCCATTGCAAGGTATAATTTGTTGGCAAAAAATACAAAGACGGTTGCTCTAGAGACGTGGTTCACGGTTTCCACATTGAGGAATGCTACCAATGTTTTCATTGTCATCTCTAGGCAAGGTGGGTGACAACTTTCCTATCCAATCCTAACCCGACTATATATACATCCTAACTACTTAAGATTTAGTGCTATTCTACAATTCTCACACTAACTAAATGAGCACTTCATGAAGTCGTTATGAAGTTGTTCTAAGGAAAATTAATGTCAAAGTCCATGTGGTCATTCTCTAAGAGATAAGAACCATACGTCTTATTATTGTTTACCTACAATAGTACAGTGTCAATGAATCTTCAAAAGTTGACTATGTCGTTGTAGGATGCAGCAACCCGGTGGCACTATTGGAATGAAGTGGAGATCATTCTACAAATGATTCTAATGCATGGCTAGTATTCAATATGATGCAAGAGGTGGGACACCACAAGCACCATTGCATTGGCACATTTATATGTAAGAGCCTTACCAATCACTATCCTCTTAGAATCTTAGTGATGTGAAATCCAAATCTTCTCAAATTTTTGCTATAATTTTTCTGACATTCCAATTTGGCAACATACCTTATGTAGACCAATCGCTAGTGGAACCTCACAGTTTAGCTCTAAAGTCATGTGCATTTTAAATCTCAAGTACTCTAGCATTATGATTCATTTTGCTTAATTTTCTTCTAAAGGGTCCTCGTAGTCACGAAATCCTCAAAGCTAAGTGTGTCAAACTTGTAAGAAAAGCTAAATCTCCATGTCTCACAAAATAATTTCTTTGGGGTTTTGAGAAGTTTCTCTATAGAGATCTCATTATATAAACATAATTTCAGATGAGGCTAGTTTAGAGATTGATAAATAAAAAGTGAGCATCGAGAAATGTAATTTGTTAAATATTTATTGTTGTGTGTACAGGAATGACTCTATGTTCGTGGACATGTTACAGCAGAATGCAATAGCGACTATTTCAAGGGAACACTCTAGGGTAGAACGCAGTAGTCACAAATAAAACTTCATAAGCATAGCTTGCCCTAGTCATATTAGGTATTAGATCTTCTGAATCACTGCTTCTATTATTCTCAGAGAAATTACTTGTATACTTTTAGCATGCCTAAACAACATTATTTACTTAGAGCAAAGAATTGATTTCTCTTTCCACATATAAACAAAAGAAAAAATGTCAGTCACTTCAGCGTCAAGGGTAAATGCACACTACGTTGGACCATTTTTGGCAGAATATATATATAAAAGTCCATTTCATTTTTTTGCATATAATCTCTATATTTTTTTATTTTTTTTCTATAATTTTTTTTATAGTGTGTTAAAACAAAAGATGAAAAAATAATTATCAAAATTTCTTTTGTATATTTATATAAAAAAACTTTAAAGATGACATCAAATTTTCATTTATTTTAATAAATTGTAGAAATGATTCGAGAAATGATTATAATAAAACTTAACTCTATTGAAAGTTAGAACATCCTTAGAAATACTTATTACAATTATTTTGATAAGATAGATTTGTGTAAAGTTGATTTTAAGTATGTCTAATGTACTTCTAAA
This sequence comes from Antitrichia curtipendula, assembly GCA_951230915.1. Taxonomy (NCBI): domain Eukaryota; kingdom Viridiplantae; phylum Streptophyta; class Bryopsida; order Hypnales; family Leucodontaceae; genus Antitrichia; species Antitrichia curtipendula. The sequence continues at coordinate 16,615,085 of OX579641.1, forward strand.
AATCAATACTATTCTGGTAAGATAATGATGCATAAATTAGTCCATATCTACAAACTTAGGGATATAATTCTATATATTTCAAATCAAAACATTTGAATACATTTATATCTATTTAAATATAAGCCCTTCTTTTGCAAAATATTTGAATTTTCATTAGATCAATGAGTCTTTATCTTAAATGTTGTAGACTATGACAGTAGTAAAGAGTACATTTCAAAGTCCTTTACAAATAATGTATAAACAATTTTGCAATTTTTTGGGGGGGGATTTTATAGATCATCAAGTATACAACATTAATATGTGTCTTTTTTGATGTTCTACAACTCGTATATTGTTAAATTTACAAGACTTTCAAAAAATCCCACTGAAAAAAGGACTATGACAAGCCATATTGGTCCAGCGTACTGTGCATTTGCCCTTAACAAACTTGGTATATTGAAGGTCTCTTTGTAGATACTATTTGCTTTTGCATCACACTTATGTAGAAAATGTGTATTTATTGGCATTTGTGCTTCATTCAATTAGCACAAGTGGCTGCTAATTTTTGAATTACTTGCATAGTAGATTTTGTCTTTGCAGCACGCCTGCTATTGCCTCTTGCTTCAGCGATGTCTATTGTGGAAGCGCTCCTCCTCTGCTGATGCTGTCACAATGTCCTTAAATCTACGTAATCTTCCATGTCTTCACTACTAGTAGGCTCTTCCGCATTGTTGTTGTTCAAGTCATTGCTATTACTCTACAAATTGTCTCCTTTGAATTTATCATTTTTTTTGTCTATAAAGTTTTTTCCTCCTAATGCCATGTGCTCCTCACCTCTTCAATGCTTCATTAGTACTGCAATTCCAATTGACTGCAACCCAACCTCTCAAATTATGTACGTTGAGCACTCTCTCACATGCACAATCCATTTGAATGGTAGTAGTTACACCACTTTGAATACTAAGTTTAGGTATGTAGGTGAACAAATTAGAAGGCATAGTATAAGACACTTCCACTGTAAGAAAACCACGTTTTTGGCAATGTTTTTCTACTAACATGTGATGTCCGATAAAACATGAAGATATCGGAGGACATCTGGTCCAACAAGATAGATTTTTGTGGATGTTGTGAAAACATTAGCATGTTACTGTAAATCCAAGTTGATGTTATCATGGACATCGAGGTTTGATTTGACATAACTAAAGACATACTAATGTTTTTTGGAATGTCCAAAAAAACATAGATTACTACGTTAGCAAGAAGATCAATTTTGACTATGGGTAAGTTAGTACGGTATGTGAATTTGTGATAAAATGTTGACCATATGTGAAAAATTTAGGGGAAGGGCAGCCACATGGCGTGCTTTACAAAAAAAGGAAAATGGATGGATGTATACCATAGATGAAAAAATATGGTTTTTATACAAGTTAGATGGTAGGAGGTAAGACAATCCATATCAGATATGTAAAGCAAGAATTGTGTTAAATATAAAATGTCTAAAAGAACATGATCAAGATGTCTGAAACAATGTTGAGACTTATAATAGTCAAGTTCCCATATTCTAGTTATTCCATATCTTTTGTCTTACTATGGACGGACAATGGATATAAATAGAACCTCTCAACCCTTAATTTTCATTAACTTTTAATGAAGAAAATCCTTCATTTGGCCATCAGAAAATTTCTTGATGGTAGATAGTAAGTGTTTTTTTAATTCTTGTTAAATTCAATAATTGTTCTTGTTTATTTTATTTTTAAATCAATATTTTTTACTGACTTTAATTTACGGATATAGTATGCAGCAATCAATGTCTCAAAAATCGTTTATCTAAACGCCTCAATTAACGTTTCAAAAAAAAATATTAAAATTCTTAAACGGCATGAAAGTGTGTCGATAAGGCATGCTACATCAGATTTTGGTGGGTCTACGTCACATTTTTCTATGTCCACATCACAGACCACGTCACCAACAAACCAGATGAAATTTTTTCCTACGTGGCACTGCCCACTTACGTGGTGCTGAGCTATCTACCAAATGGCGCATCATGGAAACCTTGGAAGACCATGTTTTTCAAGATGTCATAAAAAAACAAGGTCAAAAGAGCATGTTTTCTAAAAATTTGGCGCATTTTTTGTCTATCCAATATGACAAATTTTAGGTGACATCTACGTTGATTCCCTTTGCGTCAAAACCAACGCCAGGCCACGTTTTTTCTGACATTACAAAAAACACCAATTTCTTATAGTGTTAAAAAAGCACTATATACAATATAATTATTGATAAGAAACAAAGACATGCTTGTAAATCCACAAGAAACAATTTGTGAATGAGCCAATGGAAGTTCTAGAAGTTGCTCAGCCACTTTTGCATTTCCGTGACTAGCCATGTGTCCAAAGTCATCAACATTCAAGTGTTAATATAGTTCTTGAAGTTTGTAAAATAGCGCATAGCTCTTTATGTTTCAACTAAAACATGCCACCATTTCCAATCTACCATGGTCTTCTTTATGTTACACTTGCTTGTCCTCTTCTACTACTGCCATTATTGAGAGCCAACCAACTAAGAACCACATTATAACCATCCCAAATAAAAAACAAAAAATGGCTTTTATTCTCTATTGCATTTCAATCACCCTATGGATTGCCAACATGGTATTGATTAGCAATAGATGGTCACACCTTAGTTCTCTTCCAAATAGTTTGATTACAAAATATACTCATGGCAATTAAATTTAAATATCTGGTTGAGATTTTATGCTTCAAACAGGGTAAGACATGTATCTTGTTGTAACTCCTTCCTCTTTTTAGAAATCTCTTTCTTTATGACAAGTGTTCGATTTTGAAAACACCAAACTAAGTTTAAAGGCACAATGCAAAATTTGAAAATTTCATTGTAGGAGATTATAGGTAGTGGGTTTCAACCAACTTTGGAATTGAGAAGATCAACATTAGTACATAAGGCCATATTCGTTATATTGAAACATTTTGCAAATTTTGAGACAGAATGTTAGTTTTTGGAAAATTCATTTAAAAAAATAGTAATTTAAAACAAAAATAAATAATGCTAAATAGTGATTCTATAATAAAATTCTAAAAGTTGGTATTGTTACCTATTTATAAAAAAAATACTAGTAAAGAGATAAAGCAGTTTATCCTTGAATCAAAGATAAAAATGTGACTACGAAAAGTCTCAATATAACAAATATGACCTTGACATGTATGTTTCTAGTGGTCGTTGTTTGCAAACATAGCCTAAAAACTTTATGAGGAAAAATTGATGTTTTCTAGGATATTGTGTATGTGATGTTGATAAAAGTTCTATAAGCAAACTTGTGAAGTTCTAAGCAATGTTAGTCAACTTTGCACCATGACATAATGGTAAATTCATTGAATGGCCACCAAATTCTTTTGACCTATATCCTTTAAAAAATTTATAGAAACAAATCAAAGATGGAGTACAAAAAAGACATAAATCCCATAACAAAGACCAAATGTGGACATCAATGAATTTGGCATGGAAGGATATACCTTGTGAAAGTATCCAAAATTCAATTTCTACAATGCCAAACCCAATCAAAGCTAAGATACTCAAAAGAACTTCGCAAAAGTAAAATGCATATGTTAATAAAGGTTTTATGAAGCAATAGATTGAATAGGATAGTTTTGATAGGATATTCTATAAATGGAGTTAAAAATGAAAAATTTGAAAGACTTCATAGTGGGGTTGCAAGACTTCTTGGAGAGTATTGTACAATAACAATAAATATTTATGTAGTGTCAAATGTCAAGAAATTAGTGTAGAGCAACCTAATTTCACTATATAGTGTAGCTAATTGTTTTTCTTAAGACCATGTAATTAGTTCATATGAGGACCTGATCTGACAAAGTTTCCTTTCTATAGACAAAAGGTTGTCTTTTGTCAGTGCAGACAGATTTTAGCACACTAAACCAGTGCACTAAAATCTGCAAGAGTTGTGATTGACCATGAGAATTGACACGCCTACACAACTCCGATGCATGGGGCAACATATGTTTTGCGCACCTGCAACCACCTGTCTAAACCCTTCCCCAGTACAATACAACCTGCCTAATGCAGAGCTCACAGAGGTAGTAAAGTGAAACCCCACATGACACAGACGCACAAACTCCTCTACCAAAACACAATCTCTGGCATGTTCAGGTCCTGTGAGAGCAGATCGCTGAAACCAAAATCACAAAGCTGCAAAGAACAGGAAGTAAGACAAACTTGGGATGTGAAGGGACTGGGTAGAAAGACAGCAAACAATGTGAGATTCTATTTTCAGATCCATGGGCTTATATTTTTCTACAGTTACGTAAAGAGCAAAGAAAAACACACCTGGCCATCCCAAGTTTGTCCTGAAGGACTGCCATGCTTTCCTGAAAGTCCCACTCAGGTGGAGCTTGTGGCACAACATGCCATGCATCTAAAAGCTGAGAGCCATCAATAGCACCATTCACACAACACATACTGATTTTAAATCAGCCACTGTGAAAAACTTTCTTTTCACATTCATGTATGGCGCACTGACTTGTAGGGTACAAGTCAAATCATTCACTTTCGGAATAAATAAGTATGGTTCGCAGAATACTCAATTCTCTTTGGCTGAATAGCAGTAAGGTACAAAAGTCTTGCAGATGCTAGAATCTGCTCAATCATTAAAGGTGACCTCCTTACAACTACCTACAACCAGAAGAAGAAATTCCATAGTGACTTGGCCCCAATACTCTTAGTCCTTGAATTCCCTATTTGCACAATTCTTGAAGGACTTTGGATTTGAATAATGACAACTGTAGTACGTGACAAGAAACATCTTGCTCGCACAGACTCTAAAGCTTGATATGTATAAGACTTTTTAACACATGTTCGGTGAACTATTTGGGAACTGAAAGCAACTCAGGGACCGAATCTGCAAAGTTTGCTTTTAAAGTAAGCAGAGATTTTGCGCAGAGAAACTCACCATAGGGATCCACATTACGGACTCTTCGACTCGCGTAATTGAGCAACCCTGCACATTTCGCAATCACTATCAAGTTCTCAATCTACGTTATCGGTATCTATATGTTTGTGTCGCCGTCTATTGAAGCAGAGGCTTTCTCTTTGCTGGCTTCTCTGTGAAGTGCTGTTGCGTAGGGGCAACCGTGACAACAGATGGACCCCAAAACTCTGGACCGAAGCTCCGGTAGTGAATCTCTCGATGCTCTTGGCAGAAGGCACATGGCCAGCAGAGGCAGTGTATGACAGAGTCCGGCACTGGGCTTTCTGGGATGTTGTACTTGGCGCGCAGCCTTCCTCGATAGGAGGAGGAATACAAGCAACCCAGTGCGATTGTGTGCTGGAGCGCCCACCACACTGCTGCAGCTGTCCAACAGGAGTTTTTCTCCCCGTCCAAAGCCTCGGCGTTTCGTCCGAATGCAAAGCAAGGGAAGAAGATGGTGAAGCAACACATGGGCACATCTGCACAACAATCGAAGAGACCGGTGCTCCACATCGGTTGGTTCTGCAGGACATCAAAAACGTTGCATGGTTAGCCTTACCACGCAATTCAGAAACTTGCAATCACAAAGGTACAAGGTTACTAAAACCATTAGGATCCTAATTCTATTGACCCCTAATTCCCAGAAGGCCATAGGGAGCTTCTGAAGTCACAAAACTCAACTTCAGTGCCACATAATGACAATTTCAGTCAATTAAAAGAACAGAGAAACTATCAAAATTTTGTTGTTCTTCTATTAGGTGTTCAATCAAAATCATGAATAACACAAATATGAGATACAAATATGCAGTTTTCAAGAGGTAGTCTAATGTTGAGTGCCATAAATCCATGAGGTTCAGTTCAATTACGATGTTTTTTCACTCTAAGCGTGTCAACCGTTTCCATGTATATTATTCAAACCAATCTACTCTTAGATTAATCTTGAGGGAGCAGTCAAAATAAGTTAAAACTACATTTCGCGATGACCTCCTTCGAAGCAATGGAAAACATCAATAATAAAGTTTTTTTGACGACTATAAAAGTTTCACTTTCGGTTTGGAATAATTTATACCAAGAGTAAAGACAGAAAGCAGGTGAAAATGAGTGAAAAAGCACGACATTTAGTCTTAACCGAAGCGCAATCTCTAGTTTGAAATCGAAACCGAAATAACATTCAAGTAGCAATATAAACAAAATGCCTAATGAAACTTATTTTTTGCTTCACAGTTACCTGCCAGAAAGGAATTTCATACTCCGGTAGCTTCGACTTCGTCACCACACCAGCATTGTTCTTCCGTTCTTGGCTACTAATGCGAGAAAGCAACGGCGTCTTCTCGGAAACTGACGCTCTCACCCCCTTTGACACTGACCTAGGAGCTGAAACCCCCGAAGACGATGGAAAGTCTCGATCAACAGACCGCATTCCCCCAGCCATGATGGACACAACACCACGAAAGAATCTACAATCTACCCTAATAATACTGAACTCGCGAGTTTCTCTATAGCAGAATCTAAAAAGCTCGACGGCTTCGACTCTAAGAATACGCAGTCGAAGCTCAGCGACTGAACACCTCGCATAATGATCCCCCCACACAAAATCCTAAAATCTAACCATCCTCACAACCTCCATCAATTTCTACCCGAATCAAGAACGCGGAAAATTCAAAATATGAAAAATTGAAAGACTCAGAAACGGAAACCCGACACGACGATGAAAACCTCTCCAAGTCCGCAAACCGAGCGTTATACAACCCGAGCAATGGAATTGAAGAGCTTCCTTGAAAGCTCCACGATTTACCACTATCTGTGCAAAGCTACAGTACAGGGAAGCCCAGACGGAGGGCTTTCTTTTGAAAAACTCAAAACATGAAAAATTGAAAGATACAGAAGCTGAACCCCTACACGTCGATGAAAACCTCTCCAAGTTCGTAACTAAGCTTAGAATTGTATATATCCCCGATCGATGGCATGAATTCAAGAGCTTCGTTGAAAGTTGACTGACGGAACCACTACTATCTGTGCGAAGCTCCTGAGAAGCTTAAAGTGTGAGATTTCTTTCGAGGAAGAGATGGAAAAGAGGGGAGACTGGGAATTGGGTGGAGCTTGGTTGCTGCGAAGCTTCGATTGCGAAGCTAACGGCGTGGGGAAGCAAGAAGTTCAAGGTCTGTGGGCCCGTGGGCTCCTCTGGAGCAACAGCCATTTGTACAGTACAACGGGCGGCAGGGGGTCAGCAAGGGCGGACAGTGCGGGATGAGAATGGGTGGATGATCTTTTTGGATGTGGGACATGTGGCTGACTTTCAGTCGGCGTGTCCATGTTGGTTTCTTTAGGGCGATTTCAGCCTCTTTAGATCCATCCCTCCATAAATGCACCGAGGGGCACACGAGCCTCTATTGTTTCCAAAAAACTACTATAGTTGGGACCTTTGTCTTGGTTTAGAGTGTGCACTCTAGCAAGCTACACTTATTTGACCTAATAAAATGCATGATAATAATTTACCTAAGTCACACTATTTTGAAAATAATGTAGGTTGAAATATTACTCTATTGAATCAATCATAATTTCTGTAGAAATGAAATTTTTTAGTGCCATTGATTTTCTAGGTGAAGCTAAGAGCATCTCTACTCATTAGAAGAAAATCAAGCCTTCCATCGAGATGTAGAGATGTAGAAATGTAAGATGAAGAAAATTTTATTTTGTCACAATGTAGAAATGGTTTGGAATACCAATGACAGAGTTCATTGGTAGAATGCAAAATCAACAATAGAAAATTATCCTCGCAAAGTCATTCATCAATTCTTGAATTGTGGTCGATTATTGATTGACATGGTGCATTGTGGAAATTGACGTGGTGTACATGATATGAGCGGGAACTGACATGGTTCCACTCTCGGACTCATGACCCTTTGAAGGTTCAATTGTCTTTCTAATGTTTTCATAGCAAAATTATTACACCAAATGGCATTTCACAATCTCAATCAACCTCTTGGGGCTCTACTTGCTAACGAGTTCTCCACCAAATCTCGTCATATCTCCGCATGATACCTAAATATGCATTGTTACTTTGTACTCTCGTAAGTGATAGGTGCTATTTTGTAAAAAACTAAAGAAGCTATGCAAAAATATGGTCAAACAAGTGTAGTGAAGCAATGCAAGGGTCCGGCAAGATGGCATTTAAAATGTTCATTTGGTCATTGATTTTTAGAGCTAGCCTATGTGTGGTAGTGGAGATTTTGAAGGACGGACTCTCAATTGGCCAAGTTGATTGCTCCTACCATGAAATGGTGGAGATACTTTTATACCTCCTCGTTATTAATGGGGCCAATGAAAGTAGACATCATAGCATTGTTCATGTTTGTTGAGGGTTCCTTTGACTTCATCAACATATAAGGTGCTCTCCATTTAAAATGAATTTTTTAATATATAACTTGTATGCATATAATCTTAAATTTTCAAATATCTAAGAATTGAAGTTATTACATTTTTTAGGAACCTAGAGGACAAAAAATCTACAATATGTAATATTATAATGACTTCAATGGCACTAGACAAAGCCACAAAGCATGAAGAGCCCCCATAATTGTTATAAACACATCAGCAAATACTTTAGCCAAGGCTCCTCAAAAACAACATTTGGCATGCCTTTTGTAAGGTCCACATATCTCTTTAGTGCACTTGGATCTAAAGCACTAGACTTAACTTATCTACTTAGTTGACAATTAAGATGCTAAAATAGACATGACTAGGCAAGGTGTGTGGGAGGTTGGAGAGTGGAAGGAGACTTAAGGAACAAAAAGACTCAATTTTTAAAAAAAAATGAGATTTTGTGGTGGGCTACAAATACATATGGTAGTGTGTACCACAACATTACAATCATTAGTGGAAAAAAGGTCAAACACCTCCCAAACAAGCTCTTTGTGATGATCCTTGAATCATGGATGGTCGGTCCAAGTCCCAACTTTCTAAATCTTGGTTCAAGGCCAGATCTCAACTTATTTGGATTGTAAAAGGTGAATAAAAAATATCAAGCATGGATTTGAGACTTTACAATGCGAAGGTTAAAGCCCCAATTTGTCTCTTGTGCAATATTTTTTAGCAATTAAGTATTCAAAAAATAAGATAGAAAGTCAAACCTCATTTTTTGGACAATTTTAGCATCAAATTTACTTTAGATAATCAATTTGGAATTTATAGTTTATAGTTTCAGCCAATGAAGGTGGTTTAAAAATAAATAAAAAATTATTTTATATTCAAAACAATAATTAAGACTTGGAGGTTGAGTTGGGTCTCCACTTTTGCTAAACCCAATTTGGTCTCCAAGTCCCACTTCCTTGGTGCCAAAACTCTCAAAAGTATTGTCAAATAGCATTTTAGAGTGATGTGGGACTAGGGACATAGTATGAAGTCCTAAGTTCCAATTTTCAATTCTCCACCAAGTAGATTTTGAGAATTAAATGGATCTTGGGACTTAGTATGAAATGCCTTTAATCCCTAAAGGCCCAAGGCCATTATTTTGTCAAAGAACACTCAAAATTGTCATTTCTATTGCATTCATCTTCAAAAAAAAAAAAAAAAAATATATATATATATATATATATATATATATATTTAGAATCTAACATAGAATCTTGTAATTTAGTATTTGAAATCATGTGGTAAATTTTTTATGAAGTTTGACCACACAGATTGAGAGATATTAGCATTCACTAGCCTGCAATCTTGATGACTCTGACTGCCATTTATGGAAAAAACTTGCTTTGTCAACTTTGAATTTAAAATATTTTTTGTTGAAGAATTGAGTTGAATTAAAAGCTAATAAGTTTTTCTATCTTGCAAGAAAGTTTCAAACAGTTTCACTAAAAATTGAGGTCATAGAAACCTATCCAAAATCCATTTTGTCCCCCAATGGGAAGATGGGCCTTCAAAGTTTAAGATTTGGATTGTCTATCGTTGGCATAGCACTCGGCATAGTAAGATGGAATGCTTCATAAATATTTGGATGGGCCTAGATCACCTCTCATCCACACTTTGGTTGTGTATCAAGCATTGACTGTGTAGGAGTGGATCAAGGTCTTTTTAAAGCATCCTCAATGCTCACAAAAAATTGGCCTAATGAAATAATCAAATGATGTTAAAACCAAACCAAAAGAGTTGGTTTTAAGAGAATTTTAAGGATAACATCCCCAATATTTAATTACATTCCAATTTTTTTACACCATGCACTTTGTTTCTATGTTGTAGCCTTTTGTCTTTAGTTTAATTTCTAAAGCTTTTTCATATTTAGAGGCCCAAAACTGCTTAAAAAAATTGGTCTTCAAAGCAAGGCTAAAATCTTCATCCATATTTATTTTAACAATTCAACCATAGGATCCTTTAGTTAACTTGTTAGAGTACACCCTCATAAAATTTAATAATAAAAAACATTACCAATTGCAAGATTATGATGCTTGAGTTTCAAAAAGAAGTATTTTCAACTCTTTCCAAGTGGTTAGATTTCATCTTTCAAACATTTAACCCCAAAATGTATAGATCCTACAACTTGCAACTCTCTATACTATGTTAAAGAAATAAGTTGGGAATACATGTAAAAAGTTAAAAAAATAAATTCGTATTCATGCTTGAAAAAGATAGTAAGTAGAATAAAATAGAGCATGGTTTTAAATACTAAATTGTTAAGAATTTAGTATTGGAATTGAAAAATGTCAATTCCAGTGGTGTTAATATTTTACTATACAAGCTAAATCCTATAATTTTAATTTTTTTCAAAAATATTGAAAATTGAGTTAAATAAGGTACTTCCAGGTTTATTTTAGAGTAGAGATTCCATAACTTCCTGCAAACAAACTCCTTCATAACTTTCATCTCATTAACCATAATGGAATGATTCGAAGCTTTCCTTGTATATATATGAATCTAAAAAATCAATTTCAAAATTGTATTTCTTGAAAAAGTGATATTTGAGTTGCAGAGGCTAAAAAAAACTACATATTATAGAAGAATTTTTTAACCAAATAGTCAAAAGTTATGAAAATTGTTGCGCCTTAAAACTACTCCATGACCACATGTTGTATGAAAATATGTTCTTAGTGAGCTGCCCAAAATTTCTATGAGTTTCCAAAAAACGTTAGAGTCCTTTAAAATCTAGAAAATTTAGGTTTGAAAACATTACGTAAATTGGATGGAATCAATGATTTAGGGGTTTTCAGCTATTGTGTCAAATCTTTAAGTTACAACTAATTATGAGTCATTGTTGAATTCATTATTAACTTCAAGCCCAACTTTTTAATCACCTTAACACCAATTCTATTTTTAATCACCTTAACACCAATTCTAGGAGAAAAAAAATAATCTATATCGTTAAGCGACGTTCTTTAATCTTCTTGGTTTTTAAAGCTCTCATTGACTTCAAAATTTTCTCTCCAAAATCCCTTGCTTCTTGTGTATAGTAAACTTGCCAATTACGCACAGAAAAAATTCAAATCCTTCTCCACATAAATATTCAAACTTTTATGTTTTGAAATTTGGGATGATTATTAAATGTCATGTTAAGATTCACCTTTAGAAAATAGAATGAAAAAGATTTCTTCGTACAAATTTTATTGCAATTTAAAAGCAATGCATTTGAAATCTAGTTAAAAATTCCTTACAACCCTTCACCGGGCAGTGGCACAATTCCACATAGTGCAGTCATTGGGCGGTGGCACAAAAGTTTGTTTCCATTTGCGATTACTATGCAATAATTGGCAATTATTGTTGTTTGGTTTTTGGATGTGTGCGTAAATGGCTAGTTTACTCTAAAGGCGCCCTGAGACTTTTGTATATTTCTAAGATATTCACAATTCTTAAAGTAAAATTCTTGGTGTAAATATTCAAGAATTGTAACAAACTTGACACAAAATAAATCCTCCCTTCTCTAAATTAGACACATGGAATCATATGATTGGTCAAGACTTGTAACAAAATGATGTGGAAATTCATTTTGACAAGCAAAATACCTAATATTCTACTCCACTACAAATGTAATAATTGTGCTAGTTCAGTCGTATTTGTGAGATGCACGGGTGATACATCATCTGCATTTCAACACTAAGGTAGGACATCAAATTGCAACAATTAATCCCTAAAGGACCAAATGTTTTTTTTCCTGGCAACATGGCAATTTTGAGCAACTCACTACGAATGAATTTTTGGATTTTTTCTTTGAAATTTCCACACAACATGTGCTCAAGGAGTAACTTCAAGGCCCAACAATTTTCATAACTTTCACTACATGGTTAGAAAATGATTGTATGATGTGTAGTTTTCATTGCTCAGTGGGCAGTCCAAGCACTTAAAAACACTTCTTTAAAAATCATTTTTTTGATGAATGAAGACTTGAAATTCATTTTCAAAATTTATACATACGTGGAAAGCTTTGAATCATTCCATTTTGATTCACAAAATGAAAGTTATGAGGAGTTTAAGTTTGTGGTAGTTTGTGGTTAGTTATAGAATCTCTATTTTAAAATAAACTTTGAAGTCTTTTATTTAATTCAATTTTCAATATTTTTTGAAAAAAAAAAAAAAAAATGTAGATTGTTTATTACAACATTAAAACCAATGGGATTGGCATTTTTCAATTCCATAAATAAATTGTTAACAATTTAGTATTTTGAATCATTCCACTACACAAAAATGGGGGTAAAAATGACTTGTCCACAATGATTGCACCGGCAACAATGACTGCAAAATAGTCATTTTGCAGTCATTGTTGTCGGTGCAATCATTGTGGACAAGTCATTTTTACCCCCATTTTCTTGTAGTGTTCTCTATTGCTTTCTACACTGAATAGGGATATTAAAGGGACCCATACTAATAAATTGACATTACACTATATAAATATCTAACTTTGTTGTACATTAATAATTATTGAAGTATTTGGGGTTTGTACATCATGTTTCAAACATATATAGTTTTCTTCAATAAGTCCCTTTTAAATTTTTTGGTCCCCTTAATACCCCTATTTAGTGTACTTACTACTTTTTTCCTATATGTTCAACAATTTCAAATGATCTAAATTTCTTCTAGCATATAGCCAACTTGCCTTGAAGAATGAATCCAAAGAAGACCAACCATTTTGGACATTTTTTCATAATGATATGACCTTGTGAAGTGCAGCTACCCGGTTTTCCGCAGGGCCCAAAAAAAATTTATTGTCACTTCAAATGCTAATATTTTGCAATACACACGGTGAAAATTTTTGAATCTTTTTCTACATCTTCGCAAACTAGCACTAGAAGAAACCCATGTTTTTTTTGACATGCCCAGTATTTTTATGATGGATTTTTTTGGACATCTATTTTGACATCTAGCTATTTTTATGTTTTTCATGATGTTCATTGGATGTTATTATTGACATAAAAATAGCTAGATGTCAAAATAGATGTCCAAAAAAATCCATCATAAAAATATTGGGCATGTCAAAAAAAACATGGGTTTCTTTTAGTGTGGGAGTTTTGGGTTAGTGGATTCCTTGAAGGTGCTCACCTTATGTAGACCTAAAAGTATCTAAAAAAGCATTTGAGCATAGTTATGATAATTATACTTGCTTGGTTGTAATTAGGTTTTATAGTTGGCCATTGTGAGGAAATTCCAATAAAATTAATTCCATATGTTTAGACATGTTTGGACATTGTATGAATGAGGATTTGGTTTTCATAGTGTTGATAAAAAATATAAGGTAAGCACACCTAATTTCAACCCCTTTCTAAAAACAACCCCTACAAATTCTTGCCTAAGATGTGCTCCCACTATCCACAAGACTCTAGGATTAGTTTTAGAAACATCTATTTTCAAGACTTGAAAATTCATAGTTTCTTCCTATGGTGTTCAAAAAATGAATTCTAAGAGAATCTAGAATTTGTGTTTGACTACCAACAAGACCCCACAAAAACTTTTTCAATATGATAATGGAAAAGATGTTGAATTTAGTCAATTTTGAATGTAGTTACCTTACCTAAAATCAATTCTAGGATCTCATGTTGATTATGTGTACATTTAAAACAAACAATGTTTAAGGCAAATCTTTTGGTTAACCCCTAAAGGTTTTTGATTATGTTTTCACCCAAAACGCTTCCAAAATGCCATTTCTAATACAAGTGCCAATTTTTAGAAAAAAAAACATTTTTGGACACATGTAATCATTGGCTCTTGTACTAAGCTACACTAGACAGTTGCAAAATAGTTGCAAGTTTGATCTCATTCAATAGTCTACATAGAAGTTCATTGATGAACTCTTCTGACGTGTTTGCTGATGTGTAACTTGCTTATGTGTAACTTGTTTGCAATTCATTTGCAACTGATTTGCAACTCATTTACGACTTGTCTACATGATTTGTAGATTTTGAAGTTTTAATCTCAATGATTTGTAGATATCAAAATTTCAGATCTAGCTTCTTTTTTAGATGATCAAATCCAAATATTGATATTAAATAGATTTCATCAATTTGCAAAACTTTACAATTTCACAAATTCTAAAATTTCTTAGACTTTAAATATTTGCTGATTTCTATAGATTGCAAAAATCTATAAACTATAGAAATCTACAAGCTGTAGAATTAGAATTCATCTAGAATTTATATAATTGTAGAAATCTACGAGCTAGTTGAATTGCAATTGAATTTTGATTCTATGCAACTGTAGTTTTGGCTCACTAGACTCTACGTAACAAAAGGTTGTCCACATCGACAATTTTAAGGAATATTGGATGTAGAATACCTCACATCAATTCTTTGGATACATCCCTACAATCCCAAACTTCACTTTACGACTACAACTACGTATAACTTTATTCACGTCAAATCTGGTGCAAATACGGAGGGCTACATTCGCAGGACAGTTGTATAAGACACATAGTTGCATTGCAGTCAGTTGTAACGAACACTTTTTTCTTCTAACTTAGTGTAATAACTTTTGCATATGGTATCCAAATACCACATTCTTTGGTACATCAAGAACCTCACCTCACTTGCCAATAAGAAAATATGAAAAATTAATTAGTCTAATAATAGTAACTAGGCATAGTAGCAAAAAGTGGTGGTTTGGGGAGTGCCCACCTTACATTATATACCAAAATCTCTTAAGTATGTTTACATTTTAGGCAAGAACTTGTAGGGGTTGGTTTCAAAAAGGGATTGAAATTAGACTTGCTTACCTTACATCTCTCATCAACACTTTGAAAACCAAATTCCTCATCCATACAATGTCCAAAACATATGAGATAACTTGTGTTGTTGGCATTTTATCACAATGGCCAATTATCACAAGACCTCACAAAAACCAAGCCTAAGTATAATTATGATAACCATGCTTCTCTGGACACTTTTAGGGCTACATACATGACATGACATTGCAGGCTTTTTGTGAAGCCTTTTTTGGATACATTTGCTTGAATCCCGGGTAAAGAAAGTACCAACTTGACTGGCTCTCCAATTTGAGTGAGGTACGTTACGCCGCAAATTCCCACAACAACAATCTACCTTTAAATTTATTTTTCAGGTTGCAGATGTTCTTACAACCGCAGCTTTCACGGTCAAATTCCTTGCTTTTCATACCCAAAAAATCTCTGCATCAAACATTGAGCCTCAGATCTGGTCTTAGCAATTGCTTGGTGCATTTGTTGATTTTTTCTTGGCGCATGTTTTTCTTCAGTCGTAACCACCCTCTCCAAACAGTTGCCAGTTCAAAAGGGTTGCTAATTCAAAAATTAGGTCTGCGTGCAAATTTAATTAGGGTTCGAGTTTTTTTGAATTAATGTAGTTTGCACCTCTTGCTCAGTCAGTGGGGTAAGTGAGCCCATTGCTAAGTGAAATTATTTTTAGTGGTGTACATCTCAGAACTTGAATTAATGTGCACCACTAATATAATTTTGCGTGCAATGGACTTGTTCCCATTTGGCCTGCAATGGGCTCACTTACCTTACTTTGTGTTGAAGGCTTGGAAGTTTTTGAGCAACTGGTAACTTGGGAAATTGAGGAACATCATAGTGTTTCTTTAGGAGTAGTTTATGGGCATCCCTTATATTAGTCCATGCTCAAAATCAGAATTATAGACCTTGATTCTTATAATGTTTATATTAATTTGGTGTGTTGTATTCATGAGGAGACAAATTGTTGACATAAAAAGAAAACAAGGTAATAAATCAATGAACTTGACAATTACAACACTCTTTAGAGGTCCATTGCAATGTTTAAAAACTTGTGCTCATCACATGGATTATATCAAATGTCTATGCAAACCATCATGTATATTGGCTTGTAAGTTTGTCACTGATAACAAGAAAAAGGGTCAACTAGAGTTGTGTGAAGGTAAGAGAATGTTTAATAAAATTCAAGCTAAACAACTAGCTAAATTGTAGGTCAATTATGTCAGAATCAAAATGGGCTAATGATTCTTAAAGCAAGCAATGCAAAATTTCGAAAGGGCTGAAAAACGATATCTTTGCAAAACTATTGGACCTTGATTTTTCATTCTCGATTTCAAATTGACCTTTCTTCTGAAAAATAAGTGGCCTAATTAGGCTTGTGTTATTTCAGTTGTTAAATCGAGTAGGTCACACTGGGACTTTTTTTTATTCAATTTTATTTATACTTTGACAATTTCATACAAGGTTCCTTTAGTTACTATCTTAATGATATAAAATTTGTACACATCTACAAAAAAAAAGCTATTTTTACAATGTGATCATTTAAATATGTCTCAAAACATATCAAACATTAAACACAATAGACCCTTATGTTGGGGTGGACTTTGTTAATATTCCTTTATGAGAGTAGTGGCCAGAATTGGGTGAAGATGATAAAAAATTGTAAAATAACTATTATACTCTCATGTGATGACTTTAACATGAATTCACATATTTCAATGTCAGTGTTTTGATGAAATTCTAGTAATTGTCCAAGTCAAGGTGTAGGTGTATTGACTTTATTCATTACAATGGACGAAGATCTTGCTCCGGGCAATATGCATCAACCTCTTAGAGAGGTGAATACCCAAAATTTGAGACCTAAGAGCCAAGAATTGTTAAGTTCTATGTTTGGGCAAGTAGCTGCGACCGCGGTGCGAAACCTTATTGACGATGGAGTTGCCACCTTGGAGAAGTTGGACAAGATGTTGGTAGAACGAGTGGCTCAGTTCACGGAGCGAAGGAAACAGTTGAAGATGATGCGAAATGAAGACGAGCGTCAACATGTTTTACAACTTCTTGAACACAAAAGCTTGGATGGTGAGATTATTATACTCAACAACTAGCTAGGTGGTGAAGAAATTTATTGATTTGACTTAAAAATTTATCCCCACCTTTTCTTTGCCCATCCTTCAAGGGAGAAAGGGCAAGGAACATCTTTTTATGGAGTTTAAATAATCTGGTTATTTCTTTCCAACATCTAATCATATTGAAGAATAGATTCCTATGGGGGCAATTTATAACCTTCACAAGTTTACAATATAACTGTTTGTCACATTATGTACCTCATTTGATTAGGCGAAAATTTGCTTGCTTGTTGCAATCTTTACATTGAAGTATTCAAATATGATGTACTCAAGTACAATAGCAATAGAATACATGATGCAAAAATGCCAAGTGAAAATATGTTGGTGCAAAAGCTACTTTGAACCTTTCAAGGTTCATTCATTTTTTTTCATTCTTAAAAACAAAGAATGAAAGACAAATAAATTTTTAAGGATAATGCACTAGAGCAACCCACCTGACCTCCATTTTCAACCTAAATAACATGCATGTGGCACAAGGAAAGAAGGATAAAGTTCACTATTTAACAAGTTGATCAAAATCTACTATGTACTAATATTGGTTCCCTTATTTCATAGAAACAACAAAGCAAAAGCAAAATAATCTACACAACATTGTAGTTCTCAACATCAAATTAGTGAAAAAGAGTCTGGATAGAGGTGAGGACAATGGTTCTATAGACATTGTGGATCCAAACAAATGACCTCATTTTCAACAATCAAGTTTGGTCCTTGAAAAGGTTAATGAATTAGGTTTGGAGTACTAGGCTTGTAGACTACGGATGCATGGAGTGGAACAATAGCGGTAGTCACATCTTCTTCCCAAGGCAGGTGGAGAATGGAGAATGACAAGTTCGTGAGGGTTTGGAGGAGCCAATGGGGAGCCGTGGTGGGTGAAGAAGATGTGACACCTCCAAAAGTTGTTTGGAGAACGAGAGTGGAGAATCGGAGACCGACATTTGACGTGGAGCGTAGGATGAACATGAAGACGGTGGACAACGCAAGATGGAGAATACTTAAATAAACAAGTCTTCACCACTCCCATTATTCACCTCTGGAGATGAAGACTAGGAGTGCGGAAGATATAACTAGTTAAGAATATTCTACCACGGAGGGCCAACATGAAGCCAACCCTAAACCACCACGTCTCCATTCTCCATTCTCTAAGTGCGGAGTGAAGAAGGTGTGACTACCCCTAATATCTACGACTAGAAACCAAGATTGGTGCGAGCACAATGCCAACTCTTAGCGGCTTTTATCGGCTGCAAGTGTCGTTTTGAATTATTTGTTCAGATGATCGATAGGCAACCAAATTGGAAGGCTACTAATCCTAGGGAGGGGTTTGTTTATCAACCACTATGAGGGTTTGTTTATCAACAACTATAGCTAGCACTAAGGCACCTCAAGACCCCCACTACACCTTGCGTACTTGTCATTTAATTAGTTGCACTTGTGTTGGGTCTTGTGTCTCTATTGGTCAAGGTGTCCCTGCCAAGCCACTTGTAGCTGGTAGTTCTTGTATTTTAGCTTTGCACTGAAATTCCGTTTCATTTATGTCAACCCCCCGCCCAAACCCCCAACCCCCCATCAAACTAGTCTTTTTTTTTTAACAAATACAATGAAAAGACGAGTTTCACAATTGCTAAAGCATGTAAGCTTAATATGTTTACAGATCATAAGGAGGAAGATGCAAGTTATAAGCTCCACAATGAGGAACTCAAACATCTGAAGGATGACTAAGTAGAAGCTGACATATGTAATTGAAAGACATGAAAGACATCACAACAACATTGGCTTGTCATTAAGAAAGGAGAGATCAGAGGAAGCTCCAACATACGATTGAGAACAAAAAGATAATTTAGCAAGACAAACTTTCGAAATTTAACTGCCACCGAGATCACAGTACTGTGGTAATGGAGACATTAATGGTGCACCCTGGACAAAGGGAAGCTGTAAAATACAAACCTAAAGAACCCCCATTACGTGCATTCGCACTGGACCATGGGAAATCCTGGTTCAAAACTACACTGATTGGTACACTAACCATTATGATTAAACTATGTGGGACCAAGAAATTTGATCACCAAGATGATAAAAAAGCAACAATTACCTTAGTATTCAGAGTTGCAACAAGCTTGGCTCCGTAACAACTACTGTACAATAGCACTCAAAAAGGTGACTGCAGCATCTAATCACTAAAAACCAAACCCTGAGACTACCCTAAGAAGACCTAAATCTGATGTCATTGATGGTAAATTGTAACAAAAGTGAGTTCCACCCCTCCTCCTGCAAAATTATCAAACATGTTAACACATAATGATGATGAAACCCTAAACACCCTCTAATGAAGGGAGCAACCATTCAACTGCACCACTCATTCTACTTGGTGTCCCAACCTACAGCAAGAAACGTAAGACTAAAGATTTTCACAGCAGACATATTTTCTTACTGGTTAAGTTTATAGAAGATTTTCAACAATGACCACCGTATTACTAAAGCTATGTGCCAATAGTTACAAAAACTATGTTTCCAGTAAAAAGCTAAAGCCTAAAGTAACTTGATTTAGGTTATAACTCTAAATAAAATGAACGGTGAAGCTATACATCAGAAACAACCAAATGTCAGCAGCTATCATAACAAAGAAAGAGTGACTTACCCTGGACTTGCACGTAAGCGACCAACTTGCTGGCTGTGGGCATCAGGTGTATAGATAAGCTTTTCTGACCAAACTGCAACGCTTTCATTACAAGCACTCAAAGTACTTGCGCCTGGGTTACCGGCGAAATAACCCATGGTTGACTGCACACACCGAAAGCCCAAGAGGCGAAACCACTGACTGTTAATTTCATGGTGAAGCCGTGTGGAGGAGGTCGGATGCTATAGTTTCCCTCAGCAACAATAAAGCGCTACCTTCAAAACTACTGCTCAGTGCCCCGAAGTGGTGGTGACAGTTGCGGGCGTGAAATATTCTAAAGCTGTCTTCACATGGCTCTGCAAGCAAAAAAATTCTAGAAATAATTAGTCACAATATAATAGGCCCTATCAGAGGAGCAGTGTGCTCCATGGAACCCCAGCAAGTCGTTCCCATTCCTTTCATCAACAGTGACAGTACTTTTCAATAGTGCCACTATTTCTCTCTACCATTCTTATATTCACAGTGTCATTAAAATTCTCATTAATGACACCATTCCACTAAACAAATGCAATACTCTTAATGTACAACTGCTCATACGACGATGTTGTAATGAAGAGAATTACTCAGGGTCCATAATCTCTCAGATTCACTCGAATATTGTCAGCATATGCGAATGCCGAGAACAACATATTCAAAGGATGCTGTGTGAGTGAAAGGATT
The DNA here is from genome assembly GCA_951230915.1 of Antitrichia curtipendula. Taxonomy (NCBI): domain Eukaryota; kingdom Viridiplantae; phylum Streptophyta; class Bryopsida; order Hypnales; family Leucodontaceae; genus Antitrichia; species Antitrichia curtipendula. The sequence continues at coordinate 16,635,697 of OX579641.1, forward strand.
TATAATAGACGAGGAAGCTTACTTTTACATCCAAACATGAATCGTCCACCATCTTCTGAAGCTGAGCTTCCACCCCTGCTTCCCGTAGCCTGACGACACGTGAGCTGATACCCTCTCCAATAGGATACAATAGGTTTATAATACACCAGACAGCTACAACTCTGAGCTGAGGGTTGCTCACGTCTTGCAGAAATCGAGTCAGCCAGGAAGTGTTATTTATTGATTGAGAAGACAGGATTGATGTCATAACTGCCTCCTTGTGGACCTCCCGTCCAGATAACACATTGTTGATTACGTAAAGAGCCTGAAAGTTCAATAAAAAATCAGCACCCCACAATAGCTGAAGATTACCTGATTTCAACTAGTGCACTGGTTAGCTAATACCCGAAACCTGAAACGTTAAACTCTAATTCCATCAGCTAGTTGAAGTTAACAAACCTATTGTGTGCACAAATCTAATGGGGAGATAGTCTTTCAAGTTAGCTAAATGCTGCTACTTGGTACAAGCAGATTTAGCACTTCAAACCATCGGTATGAGCACAGCTAGTTTGCTTGCCCGAAATTGGAAAGTAAAGTTAACTAGTCGAAATGCATGTAAATCCACTGCATGTTATTTAGAAAGACTTAGCACCGATTTCCTGACTGACACAATTTGGGCAGTGCGGGCATCTAGTAACTAACTCCGATTGCTAATTGGTGCAACGTTACTCAACAAAATTAACTCTGACAAGACGTAATGCGAAGACACAACGATACCGCAAGCCCCGGGACGAGTTAATATGCTTCATTCCTACGCCTTCCTGGATTTGCAATGAGGACTGAACTCTATGATCAAAAACTTTACCCAAGGCTGCATGGGATCACACCTGCAAAGATATATCAGGACAGGAATTCGTGAGCTGCTCCTCTATAGCCTGGAATAACATGCTTCCATCAAAAAAGATTTGGTCAACAGATTCTTGTTCTCCGTATACAAGATTCCGCACAAGGGTGATTGCTTGCTCCTGCACTTCCTCTTCGGAGTCTGCAAATAATAAGTCAAATCATTTCAATTAGACAAAACCCAAGTTAAATAACATCGAATCAAACTGCTTAATCAAACTGCATCCGAAGAAATCATCAGCTTGGGTGACGTTAAATCATCTATAGAATAATATCAATACAGAGTGAACAAAAAGTGCGTGACATGAACCCCTGATTTACCTCGAATCAAGTCACACAAAGTAGGAACCGTTAACTCGGCCATCACTCGACGCTTCACAATGATGTCTGCCATAAAGAGCAAATTCTTCAAGGCCAAAACTGCATTCCGTCTGAGAGCATGATCCATAGATTGTGCCAGATTTATGAGCTGGGCAATACCATCAGTTTGCATGACCACAGATTTTTGAGAAGTGAAGTCGAGGACTATATTCCCTACAGCAGTCAAGGCTTCAGCCTGCATTTGAATAGCCATAGCAAGAATATCAGTAGCCTTCCAATACCCTCCCCAATTACACGCTTTCAAAAGCAAATTGAGAACTGAATTTTGAATAACTTGTGATTAAGAAAAGAAAATTACAAGAAATGTCACAACTGGACTTTCAATTCCGAAAGACCTCGAACAAACATAGAGCTACCTGAACGGCTGGAGAAGAGTCATTCATTAATTGCAGTAGAGGTCGCACAAATTGTTCACTTGTCAAGCTAGTGCGCAGGTTCTGCAGCAAACCGACAGTCACCAATTTTTGAGTAAGTAACAATTACAATCAAACTTCATCGATACACAAGTGTCTAATATCTGTCAGAAATGCTAGTGCTGCTCGATAGTGGCAAAAATGATATGGAGATCTGAACTACAAGAAAAAGGCAAACCCATTAATACCTAGTAGTGCCCTAAAATCGCTGCCATTGTATCTATAGGAGTTCATATAAGTCATTTAGAAAGCTTTAAGGAAGGTACCAATGGAAAGAAGACATCATACCCTACCTTAACGATAGAAATACGATTAAAAATTACAACTCGAATACTAGCTTCCAACGTGAGTTTTCCCATCTTAGCTTGGGCACCAAGGGGTTATTATCTTCAAGAGTGAACGTCGATATACATGGGTAAACTACATAAGGTAACCGCACCTAAAATGGACCACTCCTCAAATTCGACCCCTATTTTTGAAGGAAAACTGAACAGGGAAGATACCCAAAATGAGGCATATGACAAGGACAAATGTAAGGTGAATTTTGAGTAATGTGCAGCTCTATTAATAGTACTGTGGAGGTGGCAACCTTATAAGTGCACAATTTTGGGTACAGTTTATGTTGCTTTTAGTGTCATTCTTCATGTTCATCGAATGCATTTTGGCACCACCTACACCCTACACCTTGTATCTTTGAAAATTTGTAACTAATTCACAATGTGTCCAAAAATTATGGAACCACTTGCATTTTGATTCGTAGTCCTTCACCTAATGTGCAAAAACTGTTCATTTTCTACAGCATATTGGTCATGCCGCAGAGTTTATTCGTGCAATTTTAGGTGTATTTATCTTATATCAACTTTTCTTGAAACAGGGGAAGCACAACCAACCTTAACTGAACGAGAGAGACTCCTAACACAAGCACATGCAGCCACCTTAACTCCTTCACAAGGATGGCGCAAAGCAGCAACGAGGGACCCTTGGACCTGCAAGCAACCATCATCGGTCAAAACTGTGCCCATTCTGACAGAACTACCTATCAAAATAGTGTTTGGCATCGATAGCCAAACTTCAACCCATTGACCATAGCCACTGACCAATGACTTTCTGTGGCCTAAAAGGCGAAGGTAGTCTACTACAAAGCAGGATTGGAGGGTATCAGAACAACAAGGCATTAAAAAGGAGTAAACTGGAACAGAATTTGAGGCAGATAAACTAACACTGAAAAATCCCAAGAAGATGACTAACCAAAGGGCCGAGCAGCAATGGTGCAGCCAAAGCCAACGAGGTGTTTAAACTTTTCCAGTCCTATCACCACCCAGCCCCACCTTAATTAGTCCTAAACCCTTGGTTACTATCACCTACTCCTGGTTATTTCCTGGGATGCCACCCATCCCATTAAAATGGTGGCCCAAAGGCGCTTAGCTTCAGAGTTCTCAAGGAATCTACTGTAGTAGCCTCATCACTACAGACATGGAGATTTTATTTAACTTGCAAGTAAGTCAAATAGAGATACCAAACAGGAGGAGCTAGAGGTATATGATAGGACTACGTCACTGAGGGACTCATCAAGCAAGCATAGCCGGAATAATCGCAAACAGGGTTTTCAGTAAAAATAGACTGTTTCAGGAACTTTTAGACAGCACCCTCTCTATGATTCATGAGGAAGCCTCCCAATAGTCACTATGGAAACCTCTCTATAATATATAGGGAGGCCTCCATATAATCACTGTAACCATAGAAAGACCCCTCCATAAGGAATATTCTCTTCACGACGCTGTCTAAACGTTCCAGAATCTGTCTATTTTTACTGAAAACCCTGTTCGCAATGAAAGCTAGTCGGCGAAGCCTAATACAGTTCTAAGAGTACTCCATTCTAAAATTCCAGGAGACATATGATTGCAAACCTGCATCTCAAGAAGTTGCCGCCTGCTCTCCTCCAGTTTAGAACAGAGCTCACTAAGACCCCAGAGCACTCCCTCCAGCTGTTTTGAAGGGACTTCCTCTCGAAGCAGGAAATCAGCTAAAATGTGAACTGCATTTCGTTCAGCCGCAGCTTTCTGCAACTCTTCGTTATTTGCGACCAAATCGGCTAAAACACCTGATGCAAGTACTCCAAGTTAAAAATGATACAAATAATTTCATCTTACATCAAACTCCGACAGAGAAACTGCAATACTTACGTTCAGATGAATTCTGTAGATCAAAGAAGGACAGCAGACCAAGAGCACATACAAAACCTCTACTCAAAGACAATGTAACTCATGCTCGACCCTAGGTGCTCAAATGGCTAAAAGTGGCTTTTTCCAAACCGATAGGAGTTGAAATAAGTCAACTACGAAGCTTCAAGGAAGGTAACAAACGCACCAAAAGAAAGAAGAAATCTAACCCTGTATTTTTGAACGATAGAAATACGTATTGAAAGCTACAATAATCGACTATGAGAATCCAAAGTAGACATTGTATTATTATAATGGGCACGTAGAGGTTAAAACGTTGTCTTAATCTAGAACTCCCAAAGTTGATTCCCTTGTATTGATGACTAGAAAGATAGTGAAGTAAACTATCTACTAGGCTTGTAAGAACGTTACTATACCTGGAGCATCTTCGCCAACTTGACCAGGCTCATCCAGCAAACGCATCAGGATGTTCAACATGTTGGCTCGAACATCAGCTTCTTGAACGTATCCGGCAGGGCAAGCTTTTCCAACGTTGGCCAAACACATGCACGCCAGCAGTCTTGTCAAAGGAGACTTATCAGTAGTAAATCTTATAATCGAAGCCAAAGCCTCTCCGCTCTCCATCTTGATTACTGTTTCCGACAACAGCTTGTTGTTTTTGGTCAACGCTGCTAAGGCATCGAGAGAGGCTTCTCGAATCTTAATCGACCCTGATAAGAGGTTAACCAAGCTCTGCAGACCCCCAGCATTCGCAAGAGCAAGCTGCTGTTCCTTGGTTTCACAACACCTAGCCAGCACACGAGCTGCCACTTCGGATACGCTCTCGTTATCGTGATTCAGAAGCTCAAGGAGAAGCTCCATACGATGCCCTTGGAACATATCGCTCTTGGGTGCCAAAGGTGAGTGAAAAATCATCTTTAGTGAACGTGCACACGCTTCCACAACCTGAATACCACAGAAAATTGTTACAACAGAAAATAAACTCATACATGAGGTAGAAAAATACTAAGACCGTTTCGGACTTGATCCCATTAACTGACCCCTGTTAGGGACAGAAATGCATGTCTTTAAATACACTTGGTTGACCTTTACTCAACAAGTTGGATGTAAGCACGACATGGCAAAATATCTATGACCACTAATCTTTGGATGCAAAGGGGGCTGTCTACTGTCTCTTCAATGGTGGTCAACATGATCTCCCACTTTAAACGATCGCAAAGGAAATCATCATACATTGAGCGAGGTGAAAAACGATCTCAAGAGAGTTTGGTCCTTGCAGTACCAACGTGATCCTTCCAGTGAGCTCGATTGAGTGATCTCCCAATAAAAGCACTCATACATTATAGTTAAAGTAATACTCTACTTATTGTCGTTCCTAACTGATTCATCAAACTGCTCCTTGATAACTGACACAATGACATAAACCCTAAAAGTCCGACTGCATCAAAATACAGTAGGAAAGTGCAAGGACTAGCAGGGTTCTTCACAACTTGCCAAATCGTGAACTCACTAAAAAGCACACACCCTGAATGAGACAAACCACAAACCCTAAAATATGTGTTCATTCAGCACTCGTTAGAACACTAGAACACCAGAACATCAAGGAATCTCCTAACGTACTGCACAGTCAGCACTTCGAAAACTCCAAGCAAATAGATCCCTTTTCAAGAAAAAATACGACGTCATCAAAATACAGTAGAAAAGATCAGCAACTGGCATGGCTTCATCACAACTTGCCAAAACATGTCCTCACTAAGGCCCACATCCTGAATAGGACAAACCCTAATGTGTTCATTGCGCACTTGGTACAGTACCTTAACAATAATCTCCTAAAGTACTTTACAAGCAGCACTTTGAAAACTCAAAGCAAACGCATCCCTAAAATACCAACGCCATATACTACCACGTTGGCAACTGCACAACTTGCCACATCCTGTCCTCACTCAAGAGCATCCTGAATAGGTCAAAAATCAAAACCCTAAAAGAGTCCATGCAGAACTCGGTGGAACAACCTTTTGCTACACTACTAACAGGGCGGGAATCTCCTGAAGAACTTTGAAAATCTCCAAGCATATGGATCCCTAATATACGAACGCGATATACTACCACCAAAGTACATGACAAGTACATAGTTTAAGAGCGTTGACAACACCACAACTCGCCACATCGTGTCCTTACTCGAGCACATCATGAATAATTCAGAAAACAACCCCAAAAAAGAGTTCACAGCACTAAGCATCTGCTGCACTGCTAACAGGATGGGAATCTCCCAAAGTACTTTGAAGAATCCGAAGCAAATGGACGAAAAAAATACGAAAGCCATACATTAGCTCCGAAGTAGATGACATGTAGAGAGAGTGAGTTGAAGACCATTGGCAAGAGTTCTTACCTTGGTATCTCCATTTTGCAGCATTTTGAGCAGGTGCGGCAAGACGCCACTGTCGAGCACCGCTCTGACGCCGGCGTCCGTCCCACACGCAAAGCTCCCGACGGCGGCCGCGGACTGCACCAGCAACGGCACTTCGGTGTCGCTGGCCAGAATCTCCACCACGCGCGGCACCGCCCCGAGCTTGATGTAAGACAGCTTCTTGGTCTTGTTGCCGATGATCTGATTCTTCACGTCGCGAATCGCTTTCAGCCTGGCCGTGTTGTCCAGCGAGCTCAGGCTCTCCACCAGATCCTCCGGCCGAGCCCATGTCGCGGACGCGGGCATTATGATCCCCCTCCTCGTTTTATTCAAACTGTGATGTCACAACAATTTGCAAGAAGGACCACACCTGCACCGAGCGTCCTCTTCTTCAGTTCTTCTCCTCTTCCATTTCCGGAAGCGTCACAACCTGAGCCGCTTTGACCTAAAGCGTCGCCACGAAAATCCCCCCCGCTCCTACAAAACCCCCCAAAACCAAACTTTGAACACCAAAAACGATTCTCGGGATGCGACTCTAGAAACAAAACCAGAAATCAATGCCGAGATCGTTTCAGGATTCCGGAACCGAAACTGGAACCGAAAACCGAACTTCAAACATCAACAACGATTCTCAGAATGAAAAGAACAAAAAATCAAAAAATCAAAAAATCAAAAATCTAAGTGGAGAAGGTGGCGGTTAGCAAACCGAAACAGGAACTGAACTCCAAATACTTAAAGAAACGAATGCTGGTTTTCCAAAGCGAGGATGCTGACGGTAATGAGAAACTCGCAAGCGAATGTCAAAATGTGAATCCCAAATATCCACCAAAGGTAAGGAAAAAAAGAGGAAAAAAAATTTTAAGTCAGAGAGATGAGTGTGAGGTCTTACACACTGTGACTGTGGAGAAGAAGATTGTCGAAGTGACTATGGATTATGTTGCGAATCCGACCGCGACGGTGCCCTGAAAACAGGAGCTGGTAGAGTTGAGACAAGGGAAGAGGACGGAGCTGCAGTGGGAAATAGGATGAATTTGGGATGAACAAACTGTCGTCGTCTGTTATTCATCCAGTGCTGGCATTCCCCGCTGTCCTGTCGACTGTCCACCCGCACGGTGGAGCCCTGTAACGACTTCTGCTCCCAGAATCTCCGCTTGAAATGAATGCCCTGGGCACATTTTGGAGCGAAACGTGACTGCGGAGTTATTATTGGGAATATTTGATTGGGATTAAGGTGTGTTTGCACTTGGTGTTAAGGTGTTGTTAGTGAGGGTTTTAGGAATGAATTTATACCTACTTTTGGACCAGATTCACATTCCAAACAACATCTAACACCAACTGAGAACATATCTTGAGGCCATTAGGGCTCTTTTGAGTTACGTTAATGCGTTTATCCATTTAAAGTTTGATGATTGAATATGGAAAATCATTACAAGTGACACTTAAACTTTGTACCTTTATTTGAATGCAAACAAATGTACAATATTATTTTGTTATAGAGTTAAATATTGAGTTAGGATTAGGGCCCTTTTGAATTATGTGAATAATTTTAGTAAGGTATAGATATGTAATATAGGAATTCCCAATCAAAATGAATTTTTCATGTATATATTAATGTAAAATGTGATTTCATAGTTGTGAGCTTAATAACTTTTATTGTTCCTAGTCATTTGGAACCAATCAGATAAATCAAGCTCTAGACTCTAAAAACCAAGAACAATCTTTTATTCAAGAAACATTAAGCTAGGCTAGGTATGCAAAAATTACGAAGAGATTCATGTTGAGATGATTTCATTTTTTGACACACACACCTACAATATTCAGGGATGTAGTCCTTGAAAAAAATAAGGATATATGTGCGAACACTAGGTATTTAATGGAGGAATATTATTTTTTGTCTATTGTTTATTTTGCATCCTATCATTATGTAATTTTCTAATGTGGTTCATTAAAGGAGGGGCTTACATTAATTGTAATTTCCAATTGCAATGAATATATCATATGCCATATTAGTTCAATTTTTTTGTACTACTCACAATTACAAAATTTGGTGTAGGATTTAGAATTCACAATTAGGGGGCTTCTTACCCCCCTTAGTTCTCCTACCTCTCTTATGACATGTTTAATAATACCATCTTGAATGGAAAGTAAAGATGTGTATTTTTATTTTAATAGTTTAATAAAGATGATAATATATAGAATCCATCCTATAATTCCTTTATAATACAAAAAAAATTACACATAAGAATCCCCCTTGTGTTATGTTTCCACTACAAGAAAACGAGGGGTTCTGCGACTGCACTGTGCAACTCATTTTGTAGTTGCATATGTCGTTTGCAACTAGGTGATAATCTGGAGCCCGCAGTTGTAGTGGACAAGTTGCATGAGTTGCAGTGTAGTCGCAGGGGGTTCATGTCATCGGACAGTATTCAAAAAACTTCATCGACGAATTGTTCTGACGTGGAGTTTACTGCCATGTAAGGTCAGGTCCTGCATTCGATACTTGAGGCACTCGTAGTCGACTTCTTTGCAACTAGCATACACTCGCTTATGACGTATCATATGCAACTTGTTCACAACTTTTTTGCAACTAGATTCTGTTGATGTATGACTTCTTTGCCACTACTATGCAACTACAGAGGGATCTGCGACTAGTTTCTGATGTGTCCAGCTACTCATCAAGTATGCGACTTTTATGCGACAAGTTTTCAACTCATGTGCTACTCTTTTGCTACTTCTAAGCAACTTCTAGATAACTCCTATGCAACTGATCGTCAACTCATATGCAATTAAATTGCAACTCAAAGTTCACTCAGGTAGAACTCATTTGCAACTAAAAATCAACTCACATACAACTAATTTGCAACTCAACACCAACTCACATGCAACTCATTTGGAACTCAAAGCCAACTCATATACAACTAGTTTGAAACTCAATGCCAACTTCCGTGCAACTCATTTGCTAAAAAACCTTGCCTCGGGCAACTCGTTTGCAACACATTGCCAACTTATATGCTACCAATTTCCAACTTAGAGCCAACTCAGATGCAACTAGTCTTCAACTCAAAGCCAACTTACATGAAACTAGTTTACAATTCAAAGCCAACTCAGATGCAACTAGTTTGCCACTTTAAGCCAACTCATGTGGAAATAGTTTGCAACTCAAAGCCAACTCAGATACAACTAGTTTGCAACTCAAAGCCAACTCAAAAGCAACTCTTTTGCAAAAGAAGGCCTACTCATAGGCAACTAGTTCGCAACTCAGAGTCAACTCAAGAGCAACTACGTTGCAACTCGAAGCCAACTCCCATACAATTAGTTTACAACTGAGAACTGACTCACATACATCTAATTTGCAACTCAAAGCCAACTCAAGGCCAACTGACATACAACTAGTTTGCAACTAAGAGCTGACTCATATACAACTAGTTTGCAACTGAGAGCTGACTCAGGTACAACTAGTTTGCAACTAAGAACTAACTCACATACTACTAGTTTGCACTGCATTCCAAAAACCCTTACTGCTAAGGGAATTCCCCACATATTCAAACTCAAGATCCATAATATCTCTAAGCTTTTTCAAAGTTTGTGGCTTGTGTTTATCCCAGTGAATAACACTCATATCAAGTATCAAAGGGGCAAAGGCCCTCATAGTTCGGTCCCAAATAGTCTTCCTAGAAGAAGAGGCATCAATTTGACCATTTGACTTCACATGTAATTCATTTGGTCTTTTGCCATTATTGCTTCTTTCTTCTGCTTTCTTCTCTAACTCTTTGTACCTCTTGCGCCTAGTAGAACGTCCACCACTCTCTGATTGACACACCACTTCTTGTGATTGTACATGCCCTTGCCACAAAGCTGAAATAGGGGAAACATGAAATTCAACCATTGCCCGTTGTGGAGGTTCGGTAGGTGGTGGTGGTATGGACTGTAGTGGTATCCATTGCCATTGTCCAGCTGGGCTTTGGGGCATTGGTTGTCTTGCAAATCCACCATGATGAGAAGGCGAGGATCTCTTTTTGCTACCAAAGGCTTCTCCATATACGCGACTATCATCCTCTTCAAATTGATTGTCTTCATTCCCTGAAAGAATACAACAACATTAGTAGTATTAAAAGTAATGTACAAAAGAGAAAATTCTTATTAGTGAGCCTTTGTTTTCTTTAAAAGAAATTCATTTCCATAAAAAAAATTCAACTCATCTTCTTCAGTGCTGTGAGAGTCCTCTGAAGCCGACATATCATCTTCAGCACTTGCATCTTCACTGATAGCTTTTAGGTCTTCACTGCTAACTCTGGCACTTTTCTGTGTGGACAATGCTGGAGTTTGAGTATGCTATTCTTGCACACTTTTGCGCTTTGCAATTGAAGCTCCCCTGCAAACCAACCAACATTATAGCTTTAAAAAAAAATGATATAAAAACAATCATCTATTTTTGGAGCCACATAATACATGAAGATTTCTGACATTACTTTGGATACTATGCTATGTTGTGTCTATTTTGCAACTACATGGCAAGTAGCAACTGCATGCCAACTAGCTTGCAACTATATGGCAACTAATTAGCAACTAGCTTGCAACTATATGACAACTAATTAGCAACTAGCTTGCAACTACATAGCAACTACATGGCAACTAGTTTGCAACTTCAATTACCTCTATAATGCTACAGCAACTTCTTACAAAAACTACTGAAATACTAGGAAACAAAAATATTGCAACCACCTAATCTTAAATATCATTGGAAGACTAAAGACAATCTCCTAATTTTAGTGAGGCCCTTACAGTTCTTTTGATGTTGCTTTTATAGGTTGTACTTGTACTGCTCGCTCCACCACTCTAGCATCTCGACGCAATTCCCTCTCCATTTTCTCATAGTCAATAGAATCCGTGCCAAGCGATTCTCATTCACTTACCTAAGAAGTCAAGATAATGGTTCAATGAACAATTACTACTTCATTCAACTCTTCAAGAACTCTTTCTATTGCCAACACAAAAGAATGCATAAAGAAAACTATTGTTCTATGTTGTTTGCAAATTGGCTTGAATAGTTCAAAATCTCACAAACTCTACAAACTTGAAAACCATTATCATTAATTGTAAATGGCATAGCCAATTCCACAAAAAACATTAGTTCCATGAGTTCTTGCTTAGGATTACACCTATCACCAAAGTACTTCACCAAAAATGATTTAATTCCTAAATCAATAGATGCATTCGTCATTTCTACACTACTCTTAGAAGTCATTCATCAGCCACTTTAGGGTTTAGGCGTCCTTGCAGAGTTAGTTTATTCCCTGATAAACAATTTCATGTAATAATCCGAAACCCTAACAAATATAAAGGCACAAAGGCTTACAAATGCGTACCATTCTGATGACCCTGAAAACATTTCCATTTGAAGCCTAAAGAAGCCAAAAAGTCTCGCAGAGAAACACCTCCATCGCAAGCTTCTGCTCCTTGTGAACTCCGCTCTGCTTGCAGAACCCTCCTCTCGCACAGAACCCTCCGCTCCGCTCGCAGAACCCTCCGCTCCGCTCGCAGAACCCTCCGCTTCGCTCGTAGAACCCTCCGCTCCGCTCGTAGAACCCTCCGCTCGTAGAACCCTCCGCTCCGCTTGTAGAACCCTCCGCTTTGCTCACAGAATCCTCTACTTGTAGAACCCTAGCAGGATGGATGGATGGGAGAGATGAGGGTTGCAACCCACTTTAGATGGATGGAGGGATGAGACTAGGAATTCCTATTTATTCTATATAAAACTCTCAATCTCTTCAAAGATTCTCAAGATTTATTGTATATTGAATGTGCAATTACAAAGTGTACAATTAGAGAGGTTTGATTGTAAATAATTGTAATGTCTCATGCATTGCAAGATGCAGCGCATAATTATGTGCTGAATAATGTTGCTATTTTGGAGCCACTTGTCAAGTAAGTTGTACTAGCTTCTTCTTCCACTTGTAGAATCCATTTAATAAAACAGGGATAGGTTGCAATATATTGATATGAAATTAGTATGAATAGCAAACTTTTGACTACCATGCATTTGAAAAGCAACTAAAATGCAACTGAAAAGCAACTGCCATGCAACTAAAATGCAACTAAAATGCAATTAAAGTGCAACTACAATGCAACTAAAATGCAACTAAAATGCAAGGGAACTGCAATTAACATGCAACTAAAATGCAAGTATCGTCACTTCAAAATTAATGGCTGAGGTAGGTGGATGGAATTGACCATCTATAGTATTTGCTACTAGAAAATCTTTACATTTATGATTTTGAACTTCTATCTTGTGTGTGGAGGAAGTGGAAGGAAGAACGTGAAATTGATCCAAGCACAGCACCACTTGATGCGTGGATAAGAACGGCTCTTTGCAATAGTAGTGCTGATGCTCACACTCCGGAGGACAGAGATAAGATGTTATTATCCAACAGACCATCGCAGAAGACACTTCGATATTCTCGTATGAGAGCTTTTGGAAATCACTTTAGGGTTGACGATAACTTTTCTAACCAATTGCAAACATATGATTGCGGTGTTGCATCTGTATTCGAAATTTCAGCTCTTGATCGTCGAGACGTGTCAGTGCACTACGTCGGAGTATTGAAAGATATATTCAAACTAGATTATGGATGTCTTAGCAATCCCGTGATACTATTGTGGTGTGAATGGGTGAAAAAATCAGACAATTGAGAAAATCCAACATACATTAGGAATAATGATGGTTTCCTTGTAGTGAACTTTCGTCACAAAATGCGGAAGATGCTTGATCCTTTTATTTTTCCAAGCCAAGCAACCCAAGTGTTCTTTGCATCTGATGTGCTTAGGAAAGAAGATTGGAAAGTAGTATTACACAAGCAACCTCGTGCTCGACGAGAATTTGTAGATACATTAGATGTATTCGTTAGCACCACTGTTCAAACTTCTAGTCTCGCTGCTCCAGAGAATGTGCCTCCTCTACCTACTGTCCCGTCTCTGGTTGGAGCTATAGAGTTATCTGTAGAGGATAATCTCTTGGCATCTACAAGATATTAAGAGCATTCATGGAAAATATTCATTTTCTAAACAAACTCTAATTGTTTCCTAGTTGCGTTCTAGCTGTTCTATAGTTGCATGCTAGTTATTTCGTAGTTGCATGGCAGTTGTTCTATACCTGCATGCTAGTTGTTATGTAGAAGGATGTCAATTGTTCTATAGTTGCATGCTAGTTGTTCTCTAGTTGCATACGAGTCACTCTATAGTTGTATGAGAGTCAAATATTAGTTGCATGCTAGTCATTTTATAGTTGCATGTTGGTTGTTCTTTCCAGTTGCATTCTAGTCCTTCTTTAGTTGCAATCCAATCAGTTTATAGTCCAATCCTAGCGTACACGTGTCCACATCAGCAACTATGGTGAATGTCGGATGTCTAAAACCTCACAATCACTTCTCTAGTTGCATACGAGTCACTGTATAGTTGCATGCGAGTCATTTTATAGTTGCATGTTGGTTGTTCTTTCTAGTTGCATTATAGTCCTTCTTTAGTTGCAATCCAATTAGTTTATAGTCCAATCCTAGCGTACACGTGTCCACATCAGCAACTATGGTGAATGTCGGATGTCTAAAACCTCACAATCACTTCTCTAATTGCATACGAGTCACTCTATAGTTGCATGAGAGTCAATTTATAGTTGCATGAGAGTCATTCTCTAGTTGCATGTCGGTTGTTCTTTCCAGTTGCATTCTAGTCCTTCTTTAGTTGAATTTGAATCAGTTTTTAGTCGAACCCTAGCGTACAGTTGTCCACATCAGCAACTACGATGAATGTCGGATGTAAAATACCTCACGGTAAATTCTCAGTTACACTTCCGTAACCCTACTTTTCATTCTAAGACTACTTAGCGACTATAACAGCATAGTCATAAAATTTGGTGCAAATACAGAGGGATGTAGTCGCAGAGTAGTTGAATAGGACACGTAGTTGCATTTGAGTCGGTTGTGAAAGACCGCTTTTTCTTCCAGTGTTCATTGTAGTTCTCATGTAATTTCATTGCAAAAACTTGTAAATTTCCTATACTCTAACATTTTCTTTGGGAATAACATTTCCTTTGGGAAACCTTTCTTCTCATTATAAGTAGCCACGCTAGACTTTACCTTTCATGAATATTGTTATTCTCGTTCATTAAGTATATTTTTAAAATACAAATTGACATTTGATTTGATAGGCTAATGATATGAAATTCCTTGGGTCTAAAGAGAACTGTAGATTTTTGACTTTATAGAATTGCAAATAACCTCTTTATGATTACAATATCAATTGATATAGACCACATTCATTTGTACAAATTTACTAATTTATCAATTTATAATGTATAGTAGAATTGAAGCTCCTACACTTGTATGAAACACAACTTTTACAACCCTCTAATTTTCTTATGTAACTATGTGTATTGACATCTATAAACAATGTTTGCGTAATCAAGTATTTATATGAAAATAATCTTAATTACTTACTCCTAAAGGATTCGGAAGACCAACTAAATCCTTTGAAAGCTTAAAAGCATAAAAAACATGTGAAATGACAATATTGGAATTCAATGCAAATTTCAAATATTTGTATATCAATTTGCGTAAGGTAATGATGCAAATTATCTAATTTTTTGAAAATATAAAAGAGGACATATGTGTATTTTATAGCCCATTATATAGGCATATATTGGAATTTTGGGAAACTATAGTATTATATAATACAAACAAATACAATTGGAATGTTGAAAAGATTACAATACAAACAAGTTTTATTGCTTAATCTCTTCATTATACCTATAATTAATGGTCAATCTTGGTCAAAGGTCTTGGTACTTTCAAGGAGAATGAATGTCACTTCAAATTAATTGAATGTCACTTCAAATTAATTGAATGTCACATATGAAGCAGTGATTTTTTTTTAATTTAAGGGAATCTGGATTTGGGCTCCAGGTGAGAAGTAAGTGGTTGAGGTTAGGTGCCCTCAATTTTTTTTTTGGTGCAAAATTTGGCTCCAAGTTAAAAATTAGAGTGAGTTACATGGCACCAAAACAAAACCCAAGAAACATCTCTGTCAATTTCAGCTCTTACACTGGTGCAAAATAGGGCGGCGAAGTTTCGAAGAGTGGTGCAAATGAATTAGGAAGATTGCAACTCATAAGTTGAAAAATCCCATTTTTTGATTACACGGCAATATCAAAATGATATTGCTACAAGTCTAAGGTTTGAAATGTTGTCTACAACAAAAATGCAACCTCAAAGATTGCAATTGCCAGGAAATGCCAAGCAAAATCCACAACAAGAAAACTGCAACTACAAAAAATATATCTAAAAAGATACAAATATCAAGCCTATAAAACATAAAACATAGAACGATGTGAAGAGACCACTTGTCCCAACGCTACACCAAATCCCATATCAGTAATTATTTGCTTTATTAACCCATTGCATAAAGCACTTTTCATATGGAAAATCTTCCAATGTATAAACCTTTTGTCCATGCATATGGCTACATGCTCTACTCATAATCTCATATTGTCAACTTTGGTGTATTTTAGGCGATGGTGAATGAAAAGTTGTTGAATCAACATCAACAAAGGTGGCGACAAAAAGGCAAACTCCAAGAGTCATGGTTGAAGTAGTGGCTGCAAGGGTGTAATCCAAAATTTGGATTTGGCTTTTAAGAAAAAAATCCTCCAAATTTTTCTAAGGGCTTGGTGCACGAGATTATTTTTTGGTGCGATTAGTCTTTTTATCGCCTAAAAAAAATCCACTGATATGAAGAATATATAGTACATTTCATATAACAAACTAAAGGTTGCTATTCACACATCCAATCACCACATGTGTATATGCACAGCCCTTTCTTTCTAACCACTTGCTGTATAAACATTTTTCAAGTATTTCACAAAGTGGATGGTACAAAATTGTCAGTGCAGCAATATTTTTGACTTACTTTTCAATGCCAAAAAAAAATTAACATTGGATTAGAAGCTTTTTTCTAGTATTGGCATTCTATTAAAGTCACTTTATATAAGAAGTTGCACCATTTTTTTGTGTTGTAAGAGTACAATATTTTTAAAATAATGCTCTTCATTATTATACAAAAATTTAAATTATACATAGCAAGAATGCCTACACTTTCTAAGTCCACAAAAAAAATTCAAAGCATTTTGAACTTCTTTCCCTAATCAAATACAACTTTGTATCCCTAAACAAACCTTCTACATTGTGGTGTCAAATTTATTCATATTCCCTTAGGGTTTAAAGAATGCGCACGTATAATTATCACTACCCCAAAGGTGACAACTACATTTGAACCAAAAAATATTATTAGACCTTACAAATTGATGAAATAAGAATTACACAATGAAAACATGATAGCCTAAAAGAGCCTAGTGTTGATTTTTGGTACATCTACATACAATACTTTGAAATTTCATAGCTTATTCATATGGTATTCAAATAAGTCTTATTTAAATGTATTTAGATCCTATTTTTGTTAAATATAATATCCGATAAAAATAATTTTTGTTTTATAATTTGTTACATTGAGTCTCATATTAATCCCTAAAGGACCATTGTCCCCTCGGGGGACAAAATGGATTTCGGGCAGGTTCCTATGACCTTAATTTTTAATGAAACTTTTTAAAACTTTCTCATAAGATAGACAAACTTCTTCGCTTTGTGGGAATATAACTTTTATTTCAATCGGTGACTGAGAGCAAAAGTTATGCCATCTGAAATATAATTTTCACTTTATTAGGCAAAAAAAAATCCACAAAAACATGAAATTAAATTAGTATTTTTATTTTCCTTCTAGATAATATTTTTGTCTACATGTGAAGCTTTGATTCATTCCATTTGGATTAGTGATGTGAAAGTTATGAACAATCTTGTTTTTTGGGCAATCTAGGCATCTTCTTAAAAAAGCACCTTATAGGATTCATTTCTAAATGCAATTTTCCAAATCAGTTTCCAAATTAATTTTTTTTGACAAGGTTACCTTTGTTTGATAGAACAATCTCACCATTGGGATTATTATGTTTCCTTCCCATCTTAGAGCTATTAATGATTTAGTTTTTCTTTCAATCTTGGACCTACTTCTACTTGACAATTTTTTATAGAATGAAAAACAATTACTTTTCTTTTGAAATTTTTTTCCTAGACTTTCAACTCAATCCTTCAATATAATTTTTTTTAGTTCAAAGTCCATAGTGCAAAAAAATTCCACAAAGGGCGGTCAAAGTCATCTGAAATTGCATGCTAGTGTTCAAAAAAACCTTTTTTCTAACTTTGAATGCTAATGTCTTCCAATTTGTACGGTCAAACTCTATGAATTTTTACCACATGATCTTAGACAGTGAACGGGGAGTTTGTAGGGCAACTCAGTTTTTTACCATTCTTTTCACATGTCATTTGATAGTTCTCAATGGTCATTCAGTTGTTGCCTAAGCTTAGTCATTTAATTCGATAAAAAACCAATTTTTTTCCCAGCATTCCGGTCATTTTTCTTAACCCCTAAAGGCCCAGGGGCTTTTCTCTGCCTGGGGAGGACACTCCCCGCGTTTTAGTAACCCACATGCAGCGGAAAAAGTAATACATGTAATACATCTTAAAATTTAATTTTTTTTCTAAAAAAATTATGGATAGATTTTACTACTTTAAAAGTTTATGTTTTGAATTATTGGTATTTTTTTATGCTAATAGTAATTAGTTATAAATTTTTTAAGAAAAAAGATACATTATAAAGCTGAAAATAACTTTCACACCTCTATATTATATAAGAAAAAAAAATGAAAAAAATGAAAAAAAATTCTATGGAATAGCTTTCTATTGAAAGTTTATTTTGGTTGAATATTGATGCAATAGTCATCTTCATGTGAGCTCTATAAATATTGTAGTTGGAAAACATGCCATTTTAGTTCATTTCTCAACCCTTTGTAGACAATATATCTTATGTTATTTGGAATTGAAATTTTTGTCAATAGAAACCTTTAGTCATTGTTAAACAAAGCTCAAAATTTTAGGATGAAATTATAGTTTATTCAAAAGTAAATAGGGGTTAAAAAAATCACTCCGCCATACGTGGATACCCCAAATGTAGTGAGAGTGACCTCCCCTAGTTTTTCTGCCAAAAAACACTTGAAATTGCCATTTCTAAAGCAAAGAGTAAAAATAATTGAAAAATGTTTTTCTTGCACATCTAACCATAGGATATTACACCTAACTAGTATAAGAATGTGTGGAATTTCTTTTAGAATTTTTGACCGCACATATTGCAAGATATCTGCATTTAAAGTGAAAAAAACAAGTTTTTCAACACATTGCGGGACTAGATTTTTTTGATTCAAACATTTTTAACTTAAAATTTTTGTACTACAACATTGTGACCTTTAAATCTTTATAGAAGAAAATTGAGTTGAGAGTCTAGGGGGAAAAAAAAAGTTCAAAAAAACTTAATCATCATTCTTAAATAATTTGTTAAGTAGAAGTAGGTACAAGAAAGAAGGAAAATCTAAAATATTCATATATTTTAGATGGAATTAAAATGCACTAATTCCAATGTTGAGATTGTTCTAGCAAGTAAACTAAACCACGCAAAAAAAATAAAATTTTAAAATTTTAAAAATTGCATTCAGAAATGAATCCTAGAAGTTATTTTTTTCAAGAAAATGTTCTAACTGCCCGAAAAACAAGAATGTCCATAACTTTCTCATAACAAATCCAAATGAAATGAATCAAAGCTATCTAGATAGGAAAAAAATACACTCTATGAGAAAAAAATATACTTAAAAAAAAATGCAAATTTTTGCAAATTTTTTTTTGCTGCCCAGGTTGCCTCTCGTCCCCTTTTTTTTAGCTTAATTATTGATCCCACGCACCAACTGTGAAAAAATTATATTCCCACAAAGCTTATCAGTTTTTCTATCTTCAAAAAAAGTTTTAAAAACTCACGACAAAAATTCAGCCCGTAGGTACCTACCCAAGATCACATTAGTCCCCTGAATGGGCAACGGTTTTTTAGGGGTTAAGTTTGCAATAGCAATCGGTTAAAAAAATAAAAAATAAAATACAACTCAATTCAAATACTAAATTGAAGACAATTCCAATTCAAGACAATTTATTTGCACACTACCATACTCAGATAGCAAGTTTGGATTAAATTAATTTTTTTAAAGCGCATTTTTTCCTACTAATTCTAGGATCATATAGTTGAATCTACAAATAAATGTAAAGATGGTTTGTTGAGAGTTTGAAGGATCAAATAATAATCCATTTAGTCAAATACAAATCTATCATTTGACCATCTACCATCAAGACATTTTTTGATGCAATAAAATAAGGAATTATTTCATTGACATTTAGTAAGAATGAAGAGTGGAGAGGTCATTTTTATAATGAAATCCATTCTCCATCATGAATACTTAAAGGATATGGACAATTTAAAGAGCTTGATTACTCATTGTCAAAAACACAAGATTTGTATTCAAAGTAGAACTTTAAACCTCATTTGGGCATACTAGAATAAATTTTTTCAAAAACCTTTGAACTAAAAAAATTGGAAAATCAAGCTAAATTTCATCTACAAAAATTGTTTGTGATTTTGAGTTTACAAAAAAATACTGACAAAATTCAAAGAAGATGTTTGAAAATGTCAAAGAAAATATTCTTTCCAATCTTTCTATGAACTTTGTCCATAACTTTTGATTGGAGGATTGAAATCTCAAATGGATTTTTGGAAAAGAAATTTAGCTTGATTTTACACATTAATTTAGTCCAATTTTTTTTGAAAAAAGTTAATGACTATGCCTAAATGAGGTCTGAATTTCTACTTTGCACACAATTCCTACTTTTGACTTAACTATGAGTAGTTAAGCTTCTACTAATCCTAATTTATATATCCCATATGAGTTGCTTTACCTCCTACCATCCCAATTGAATAAATAGCTCGTCTTCTTCAACTTCAACGCTCGCAATCATTGATTTTGAAGCCATGTGGGGCAATCGATGGATACATCTAATGTTCTTGAATTCAATCCTGGCTATACCTTTGGGCTACTCAAGTAGGAACTGGCGGGAGTTTAAGTGGGGCAGCAAAAATGGCAGTTTTGAGTGGTTTTTGACAGAAAAATGACCTTGGTCCTTTCGGGGTTAAGTACACAGTTATATCAAAGCCTTTGACACAGCTCCTATTATGAAATTTATCACTTTTCATTCTAGAGAAATATCATCCAATTATTTCATCCAACATTCATGATGAAAATCTAGAGCGTGACAAACATTCTTGTGATTTGTTAATTATATGTTTCCCATATTTCTTACCCTATCCCTACACATAGTTTTGGCTAATAATATATATGCTCAATTGCACTTAGTGTTGATTATAAATGTAGATACTTTAATTCCTAAATGCCTGAGCAATCAAATATAGTTGCTCCAAAATTTCAAGCTTGTTTTGGTGTAGGCAATTAAATTCCTTTGACCAGTTAAAAAAATTTGAAGGCATTTTTGAGGGTTAACTATTGAAAGTTTTTAATTTTTCAATGTATGTATATATATTATTTTTTGTTTTTTTATTTTTATTTTTAAAAAATTTAAAATTTAAAATTTACTTTTTATTAGAGGTCCTCACAAGCATATATGTACCATTAGTGGAAGAGTAAAGCTTGTGAATTTTACTTGATTTATTGGCTTTGAACAAAGTTTAACAATTTCACTTGATTTGAAAATGGTCTCAAATAGAAAGAAAAAAATTGTTTTCATGATTTATACTGTTGAAAATTTAAACATACAAGTGTTGATTTGGAATTATTTGGAGTTCTACATTTTTAAAAAATGCACTTCAACAAATGTAAGGTGGATTGTGTAATGAGTTTGATAGCTTTTCATGTGAAATTAATTTATTTGAAAATGCATTTTAATGTGCTAATACAATTTTTATGTGTTCATGCCACCTCCACCCCAAAAAACTCTTAATATATGCAAATTTCTCAAACATTGTAGGGAGAGATATCATATTTAAGGTATGATACATATATTTTTCTTGTTATAATCTCACATTTCCTATACAATTTCACATTCAAAACTAGCATGCGTATTAATAAGCAAGCTCTTTAACCCTGAAGCGTTGCAATGTCCAATTTCTGGATGAAGATCATATTAGAAATCACTTTTGTTTCTAATTACTACTTGGATGAAGGCATCCTAATTTGTGGAGATACTTTATGAAATTGTTGTCCTATCCAAAGGCTGGATTTGGTGTTACTAGAGAACATTATTTTTCTAAAATTACAAATGTGGAAGTATGTCAAGTGGTTGACCGAACCAAAATTGCATTGATTCTAATTCAAAACTAGATTTGTAAAAATGAGGTTATAGGTTTAAGGAATACAAAAATTCACCATATCAAGAGAGACTCAAGTCAAATCCATTCCAACAAATTTTATTAAAATGACAATATCTTGCTTGTAATTGAATTTTGAAGGAATTTTGAAATTTTTCTTTCAAAATTTATAAAAAAATATTGGTGATAGCATTGGTGAATCTTATTGTATGTATGGAATCTAAAACTAAAAATATACAACTTTTATTTGTGTATGAATTCCAAAATATTTTTCAAAATAGTACTTTATGATGATTTTTCCCAAGCTGTCAATTCTAAAGAAGACTTTGGGCGTTTAGGGGGTAAACATACATAGTTTAATTTTAAAAAAAGTAAATTTACTTCATTGGAGATTTAACCACAAGTCTATGCTCTATTTTCATAGGAAAAAACACATTCGGAAACACTTGGGCACCTAATAATGTATGTCCACTATGTTTAGCTCTAAGATAATATGCTCTTAAAGCGACCATTTATGGGTTGGTCCGCCTTTTTCACATATTTCCATAGACAGAAATATTTTTAGATCATTTTTCAAAGAAAGAAAAAAAGGTGTGATACCTAACATAAGTAGTTTTGTATTTATCAAGCATTTTTGAATTACTTATAAATTTTCAAAGATTCGGGGGCATCGGCACCTATTTGTGACTATTAGGTCTTCCAAAATCCTTCCACTTGCAACTTGCAAAGAGATGTGCACAAATCAAAGACAATGATTGGCTCTTGCAATAGACAAACAATTTTTCCTTAATGCAATCAATTACTAAAGTGGTCCATTTAAGGATCACTCCATCTCTGTTCTCCACCTAAAAATAGGCACGGTTCAAAAAAGATGGGTGCTTTTAGAGCATACTACTTTACAAATAATTTTGATGCAAATAAATGCCGGTCATTCAATTCGTGAACTACGTTCACGTCACATCACAAATGATTTATGATACATATTGTCCATCGACCAAACTTTCATTCTAGAAACCCAAGGCAGGATGCATGAATAATTCAACTAAGAATTTTCAGGAATGCATTTCAATAGAACTGATGATGTTGAATGATAAGGTGTTATAAATATATATATTTATTCAATACAAGTGTAGTGCAGTATAAAGTAAATCATAATTTTTATTGATCTAAAATCATAAAATTGTTTCTTGCATCTTTTCATGCACTGTTTATAGAATTGCTTGGATGCAACTTTTGGCTCATGCTAGTGGTGACGTTTCAACACTATCAGTTTTGGTACATAAGGTGGGTACACCCAAAACCGCCACTTTTTGCTACTGACCCTAGTTACTACTATTAGATTGGTCAAATTTCCATATATTCTTGTTGGCAAGTGAAAGGAGGTTCCAACGCACCAGAGAACGTGGCATTTGGACATCGAATGCAGAAGTTATTAAGGGTCAAAGTTTGTTTCTGAAAGTGCTCCATCCAAATAGGTACATAACTGATTTTAGAAATGTACACAACCTGTAGATGGCGCTTTAAGGTTAGGTGCCATTTTGGGGGTGCCTACCTTACTACATTGCTTGGTATTCTGCATACTACTTGACATAGATTTGTTTGGGACATAAGCTATGGTTTCAACCAATATCCTTTCTCTACTAATTATTCAACATACCGTTTGGATATTCATAGGATGTGTCGTTTAGCATCAGGGTCATTGCAAGAAACACTTGTCTTATTTTCCATCACAAATGAAGTGATGTTGTTATCACTTCACATCAAGGAAAGAACCCCCCATTGAAACAATATTGTTTCAATGGTTTCACTGTTCAATATTGAAAGTATATCCTCCATTCCAAAACTATATAAGTACAATATCTTGAGTACAAATATCATGTTCATTGGACTTATATAGTTTTTGTACAAGTCCAATGAACATGATATTTGTACTCAAGATACCTAACTTGATGGTAATTAGATCCCTTATTTCTTAGAAATAAAAAAAATGATTTTATATTTAAAAGTCAATTTTGTATATATTTAAAAGTCAATTAAAAAGTCACACTTTGAATCCAAGTATTTTCATTACATTTGGTGTATCCAAATTGAATGATTTGGGGTTGAAATTTTGGTGGTCTATTTCTACACTAGGCGTGCATATGGATACCAAGGGGCATCTAAAAAGATATTATTTTATATCCTCCACATCCATGTAAATAGGGGGCCCTTGTGCAAGCACTTTTCAATGTTGAAAATGGTTTTAAGATCATTTTGTTGGTGAAATATCATCACCATGAAGTCCTTTCAAAATGGCCAATTTTTAGTTTCTCTATAAATTATTTTTCTATTAATTATTTTTTATATCTAATTTAAAAAAGAAGAAGTAGTAATTCTATTTTGTGAATAAATTTTTACCTACATTTTTCTTAGGTCTCAAATTGTGGTGACATATCATTTTTAGTATTGTGTTAATTATTTATATTTTTAAATATTTTTTCTAAAAGTTGTAGCACAACAAGTACTGTAACAAACACTACAAACATAAGGGGGGATGGGGTGGGGTGGGGTTCTTACAATGACCCATTAGCACCTCTTCTTTGACCTCAAAATTTAGAGTATAAATGCACTTCCTTGGCATTTGAATCACTTCATCAAGTCTTGCTTTCACAATGGAATAGGAATACACTTCTTTTAACTTATGTACATCAAATGGTTTGCACTAAGCAACACATTTGCAAGAACACATAATTATTTGAAGAGCAATCATGTCTCTAGATGGGAATTGAAAATGTGAAAAAAAATTCAACTTAGAAAGTAGCATTGAGCAACTTGGAGTTTGAGGCATGGCAATTTCAAATGCAAATGAGAACTCATATCCTTAATCATGTGTAAACCTATATGGGTTCCATGAAAGACGACAAAGAACCACTAATCCATAATACAAATTTCATTTTGATACAAAATTTGCATCGCAATTTATTGCTTCTTTCTTCATCTATTATAAAGCACTATTGAGAATTTGAATCCTCTTACTACTTATACATGATTTGGCACAAGATTACAAAATTTAGAGCTGTCCATCAGAAAAACATCATTCATTTTGATATGAGATTTGTTTTGTAAATACCACTTTGTGGATTGAACTGTTGGAGAGTTTGTTGCACTACTAACAGCTCACAATTGCATTCAACTTTTAATGCATTGTGTTTCAATTTTCACATTTATAACTTCGATCATTCCTTGTCATGTGGAATTAAAGGCTGTTTCGCACCAAGTGATAAGGGCGGTGGTAGTGGGGGTTGGCAAAGCGCATTTTGTTGTTGCATACACACCGGCAGTAATTCGTAAACTCCAATCCTAGGTGGAGTCCTCTCTAGCAGAAGCAAAGAGCGTTGTTTGCAGCAGTGCTGGGAGAGTCATTTTTTTAAGACCAGTACTTACAGACTATAATAATGTAGGAGCGCCATTTTCGCACAATGTAGATTCTAGAAGCTTAAGAACGGTTTAGGATAATAGAGGCTTTGGAGGGCGATTAAGTGCCCGCGTACATTTTTAAGAATAAAATAACATTCCATAGAACCGAAAGGAAGAGTGTGCATTGGAGATAGTGTGCACACTCTTCGTAGGGTAGGCATGCAATTACTGCTGGCGGCAGAGGCAGTTACCAAATTTGCTCATAAACAGAGCTTCACAATGTATCAGTCATCGTAAGCACTGACTGCTGAATGCTTGCAGAGCACCGTCATCGACAGAGAGAGTACCTGCAATTTGAGAGGATCATCACCACGAACTTTGCATGGGCTGCATGTGCATGTTCATTACCGCATTTGACGTTGTGTCAACTCATTTCATTGAGCACTTGCAGTGAGTATTTTCTGGACGGTGTCCTGTATTCTCAGTAAATGGAGAATCGTCTTCACGCACACTCATACGGCGTTCAATTGCATGATGTCGGAGAAGTTGTGCACGGTAAGTGTCTTTCTTCCAGCAGTCATGATTTGCAAGTTCTTAGCTATACAACAATGTGTTCGCCGTTGCTACCGAGTAATCCATTCATTGTCGACGCAGCTGTGTTGAAATGGCGTACGATCTAGATGGAAGATGAATTTTTCCGGTTCAACATGCATGTATTAGAAGACTAAACTTGACGTCGTGCTGTTCGGACTGTCCAGGATCACTGGGTGCTGCAACGTTCAGCCGGTCCCATGTGCAAGCAACGTCTTCTGTAGCAGGTAAGGTCCTCACTCAATTCCAGTCACTTTACTCAATTAATGCCGAATGACACATGATTTTCTATCATCCCCTGTACAGTTTCCATGACGTCCTCTGTCATGGAACTTCATGACATTAGAATTTCGACGACAATAGAGGGCTTCTCCAGTCACCGCTAAGCTCCGCTGTTGTCGACGTCTTACTATAGGTAGTAGGCAAGCAGACATAGGAACACTTGCATTGCCCGTAGTTCTAGGAGTTCCTCGACCTGGAGGTTCATCCGACACTCTTGAAGTTGGAAGCACCGCAAAGAGGCAACGCAAGGAACGCGGACCGAATTGGAAAACCGCCGAAGTAATAGCTCTCATCCAAGCCAAGCGGACGCTCTTTCATGAAGAAGCAGACTCTCCAGATCCTCGGGATCTCATGGTTCCCGACACAGGCAAGTGGTTGCGCATTAGCAACCATGTCTGCCAGGTCGGTTATTCTTCGTGCGTGCGTGATGGGCCCGCATGCAAGAGCAAGTGGAATCAGCTCCTGTCCGACTTCAAGAGAATTTCTGACTTCCTAGCACGTAGCGGCACCAATTCCTTGACTTACTGGAGTCTCACAACAATGCAACGTAAGAGGGAAGGGCTTCCGCAATCTTTTTTGGAGGAAGTGTTTCATTGCATGCAAGAGTGTTGCGGTTCACGTCCATCCATGCAGCCACCACACGCTCGCGACCTCACGGCCGATGAAGATGGCAACTATTGACTGCCTTCAGTTATGAATTGCGTGACAACAACTGAAGAGGAGATAGAAGACTCACAAGAAGATCCAATTGCTATCGCTCAAGCTATAAAACAGCCGCAAGCCCGCACTGTCTCCCGGCAGTCACGTGGATCTTTCCAATTACCGACTACTGCAGGTACAGTAGAGGAGAGACCGCTTAACGCTAACACCACCAACCTTCCGAAAGGAGTCCTACCTGCTAGAGTAACAGCTCAATTCATAAGTTCTAGTGACACGGCAGACAGTGAAGCGCGTCCTCGAACTGGCAACACAGGCGTGCGGAAGAAATACATTTCCGGACACTCTCTCATCGCTCAAGCCACGAAGAGCACTGGAGAGGCTATGGCATCACAATTAAAGGACATGGCCACAACATCACGTGAACTGGAGCGTTCTAAAATTCAGATGCAGCTGCAGCTTTTTGGAGAAAGAATGGAATACGAATGAGACAGAGATCGACGTCTACATGACAGCGCTCGTACAGCAAACGACAATGCCCGTTTGGCAATCGATAAACAATCAGAAGTTGTGCAATGTCTCTCGCAGTTGGCAGCCGTCTTGAGCTTTGGATTGCAACGTCCGCCAATTGTGAACGTGAGCACACGTCCTGACAATCAGAGTCATGTAGTTGCTGCGCCAAAGAACCACGGTGAAGAAGAAGTGTTGAATTTTGAAGCTCCGCCATGAAGATCGGTACTGTTGCCCATTCACTGATCGCAACTGCTACTGCAGTGGAGTTCACAGTCTGTTATGAAATTAGTACGAGTAGTTCTCAATGTACAAGTTGCGACACACTTGAACTTTTGAAATTTGGAAGTTTCTTTTATTGCCGGAATATTAGAAGGGTCGCTCAGTCGAGCATACAGTCTGTACATTTTTTTGGCTATGTAAAATAAAATTTAATATAATTACACTTACGGCAATGCAAGACTGTATTGGTCCAGCGTTTCTATGTGTTCCTCACCGTCACAAGAATGAGTTATCAAAACAACGCACGCTATGTACATAGAGAGAAGAAATTGTTGTCCCTGCAAGAGACAGTGGAAAAAAATGAATAAAGCAAATTTCTCCTGAAAGCCAGCTCCTTCGCACAGTGCTATGTACCGTAGCAGCTACATGGGCTCCTGTATCTGAGTCACGAGATATACTGAAAGCTGCCTGCGCTTCAAATTGCCGGCGGCAAAGTCATTGTTATCGGGAATACCTTCTTGGACTTCTGCTTCTGCTACTCCAGCGACCTCAACTTCAGGCTCGTAGATGCTCTCCTCTTGCCTAAGAATTGTGAGCAAGCGTTCGACGTCCTCGTGACACTGCTTGAGGAGCATGTTGTGCAATAGTGCACAACACACAACCACATCAGGCAAGAAAATGACATTCAAGTTAGATTTTGTGTGTAGCTCTTTAAAGGACTGTTTGAGCAGTGCAAAAGCATTCTCTACAATGCCTCTTGCTCGTGACAGCTTTCTATTGAAAAGGGACTGTGCAACTGGAAGCTGTCCTCGATGGCGGTGCAGAACCATCAACCAAGGAAGCAAAGGATAACTACCATCACCAACAAGGTATGGTGAGAAACCGTCAAAAGTTTTAGCTCCTTCCCACAGCGCATTTCTTTGACCACGATGGTACAATGCGGACCTTCGCAGCATGCGACTGTCGTTTGTGGAGCCCGGCATGCCAACGTATAAGTCGAGAAATCGCTTGGAGCTGTCAACCACGACTTGGCAATTCATGGAGTACCCACCCGATTTGAAGTAGTAGTAGTCACTGGCGTTAACCTTGGGCTTAGCAATTGAAATGTGCGTGCCGTCGATCGCTCCAACTACGCCAGGCAGTCCAGAAAGTCGATGGAAATCTGTTGCCATGGCTGATACCTGTCTTCCAGTCGGCCAAGCAATTTCAGACCGCAACGCCACATTCAAAGCATGTACAACATCTCGCAACATCACAGACACTGTACTTCTGCCAACAGCGAACATTTCGCTGCAAACAAGGAGACTAGCTCCATGGCTTAACTTGAAGAGAGTACACGCCAAGCGCACAATGCCAGGAATTGCAAAACGGTAATTCGTATTCTGTTTTCTGATCGCAGGCTCCACCAGTGCAGCAAGGTACAGCACACTTCGTTTTGTCATACAGAACATCTGGATCCAGCGTTCGTCGTCGTATTCTTGAAGCAAAAAACGTGAAAACCAAGCAGTGGAGCGAGGCTTTACCCAAAATCCCATGTCGTCATCCAAAACGGTTAAAGAGTTCCAAAGACGCCAATGTTGAATAGCAATGCGACTCACTGCGTTCATATCCACAGTCTGTCTGTCGATGTCCATTAAATTCATCAACTCCTCCGCTGTTGTATCATCCTCAGGGGGTAAATTACTACTTATGCCCACAGAACGATGACCATTGAGGAGTAACAACAAAATCAAAGACGTCAGCGACAGCACTTCAATCTGATAGTCCATGAGGTCCATGGTAATGGACAGCACTAATACTAGGCTGCAGCTGCACAGCACGGGGAACATTCCACAGAGACTTGAAAATGAGTAATTTTTTCTTGATGAAATTCAAGAGACAGTTGAAACACAATGCAAGACAGACGGACGACGGAAGTGAATAGATAGCGACACCGATACGTACCTTCGGTGAAGCAAATGACAAATCGGCTTCGGACTACAACGTCTAGTCAATTAAAAGTTTGTAATGTCGCACTTTGGAAATGCTCATCTTCAATGCAGTAGTCCTGCTTAAGTGGTTTCTATGTCGATGTCGTTGGGCTGTGCAATGAATCGATAACCAATTCTACAAAATACTACTCATCCAGCACCTCCGAAGTCAAAAGCGATTCTGCGAGGAGAATGCCAAATGTTTAGAACTAGCTTTGGCTAATGCTAACGTGTGCACTGTCTTGCAGCTTAAACCCTAAAAAAAGGGAGTTTTGGAAAAAAAACTTGCTACGCATGGAGGAACGTCTTTCATTGTAGATTTTGAAAAAGAAATCCAAAACGATTATTTCAGCATACAAAATCAGTGCTTGTAGTACTCACCACCGATAGTGTTGAATACCACGTCGTCATGGTCGACTCAAGCCCTCCAGCTCTCCAATGCTGAAATCCAATTGTCTGAAATTGCACCGAATTGTGCACTCTCTTCACTGCCAATTTCCTCGCAACAAGATATAAACGGAATTGTACTTGTACTGCCTCACTTCCATCTCCGTTCCAGACTCTGAAACGCAAAACAACGAAACCGCCACTACGAGTGCTCAACGACCATGTCCTCTGCCGCCTACAGCTTCGTAGCATACTTCACGCAAGGCGGGACCCAATGAACGCTAACTATGTACTACGTGGTGTGAAAACCTCTATAATTCTATCGACTTAACCACCGGGTCCCACTTTTACATGGCTACTTCTAAGAACGTATGTGAATGGCAAGGACTCCAGTATTCTAAGCATTGAAAGCTTCCCTGACGAACCAGCTGCCACCTACCTTTCACTACCCCTGATAGCTTAGTCGTTGTTGTTTGACCCTTCTTTGTTCTGGCAACGTCACTACACTAAGACCTGGTGTGCAACAGCCATAAGGTAGGAGAGCCTGAAAGCGAGCAGGGCATTTAGAACTACCCATATAGACTCGCCTGAAATGGACGTAAGGTGGTCTTTAAATGGACCTTTTGTAGTCATTGAATGGATCAATAAAAAAAATGATTTATTGCAAGAGCCAATCATTCTCTTTGTTTTCCCCATTTCTCTCTAGAAACTGCATGTGAACAGTTTATGGAAGACCTAGGGTCATAAATAGGGATCTATGACTCATCACGTTTGAAAATTCATAAGTAATTCAAAAATACTTGAAAAAATACGAAACAACTTGTGTTACAATCAAAATCTATTTTTCTTTGTCTGAAAAATGAGCTAAAAATAATCCCATCCAAGAAATCACATGAAAAAGGCAGACCAG
Organism: Antitrichia curtipendula; assembly: GCA_951230915.1. Classification (NCBI taxonomy): domain Eukaryota; kingdom Viridiplantae; phylum Streptophyta; class Bryopsida; order Hypnales; family Leucodontaceae; genus Antitrichia; species Antitrichia curtipendula. Next base: position 16,666,233 of record OX579641.1, read on the forward strand.
CCCTTAAATGCTCGCTTTCATAGCCTCCTACCTTAGTCAGATTAATCAATCAAGCTGCAGAATCCAAAAATCAAACAACCATTTTTTTTTTTCTTCCAAGAAACATCAAGCCAGGCCGGGTATGCCGAAATTATGAAGAGACTCATGTTGAGATGATTTCATTTCTTGAACCAACATGGCACAGACATGGCAGGATGCTGAAACTAAGATGAATCACTAAATAAATGATATGTCTACCAAAATGAAAATTGAACTAAATTTTTTCAGGAATGCCTTTCAATTGAAACAAAAGTACTCTAATGGTCACAATTCAATCAAACACCCTGTTGTAATAAAACAACTTCACGAAACAAAAGAAAAAACCATCAATACAAGTCGTCTGGAGCACAGATTTATTTCAAGTTTGGTATCACTTTGAACAGATTTGAGGTAGATCACAGACAACAAACTGCCGCATTGAATAAATCTACCTAAACCGACCTAAAACGTTTCCCCTCTTTACCAATTATAGGAAATTTCATTAAAATGGCATATTCCATATGCCATTTTCAGACCCCACAGGTCCCATTCTCAACCATTAAAATTGCCTTTAGGATACTAGGTGTACATTTTCAGATTGTGCAGTCTAAACTGTAAAAGTGTCATGTAGGCCAGGCGTACATTTCAAACCGTGCAGCCTAAACCGTAAAAGTGCCAAAGTTGCAGAATGGCGCCATTTTAACGAAATTTCCCATAAATATCATCTGTCAGAATTCCTGCATGTGTAGATTGCTAGATTTGAGGAGAGCAAAAGGAATTCAATAGAGGCTAATGTAAGATGAATATCGAAGCTCATTTTCATAAAGTTTTTTCAAGCCAAAGTACACAATTTAACACCTTAAACATATCATTTAAAAACTGATGAATAATTTACAAATTGAATGACTGGTTTCCATAGACACTGTGAGCCACTCCTTTGACCACATTTCAGAGTCTTTCTTCAAGGTTGAATCGATACAACCTGCATGAGTGTAGGTTGCTAGATTTGAGGAGAGCAAAAGGAATTCAAATAGAGACTAACTGTAAGATGCATACCGACGCTCATTCTCCTAATAAAAGTATTTTCAAGCCAAAGTACACAATTTAACACCTTAAAACATATCAACTAAAAACTAATGAATATTTACAGACTAATTAGCTGGTTTCCATAGACACTGTCAGTCACTCCTTTGACCACATTTCAGAGTCTTTCTTCAAGGTTTTCTGGAACGCTGGACGATCGATAAGTCTTTCAGCCCATTCGATGACACGCTTGCGACCTCCAAAGACTTCTTCTCTCCTGAAGTTCATGAGTTTGTAGAGGTACGGGACATGAAACGCATCAGCGAGGGAGTACTCATTACCAGCGATGTACTTGAACTTGGACAACTGCGCTTCATAGATGTCCAACACTGCCGCAACTTTTCGCACACAGGAATTGAGGAGCTCTGCATCCATGGCTCGCTTCTTCGAGGTACGGGTGGCCAAGTAGACTTCCCGGAATATGGGCGCAACTGCGGGCATGAAGGTTTGGCCCTCCACTTCACACCACTGGTTGATTGTGGCCCTCTCTTTAATTTCAGGGTGTTGCCCAAGAGGGGAAACACCTGGTGCGGCTGGTGCTGGTACTTCTCGGTTAGGTACCTCGCAATGGCACGAGACTCTGCCACCCCGAGTGATACCATGCACTGAAAGTTCAGTCTGATGGGCTTGCTGTTATGTTTTGTTATTAAAAATGTATTCACTAGCACAAGGGTTTTCATTAGAAGTTGTCAATGAACCAACATGATTGAGCTGATTTCAGAGTGAAGATGGCTTGGAAAGCACCTGCCGATTCCAACTTCAAAAATTGATCATAACTAGTCCAATTCAAGAAAAGACTGAAAAACATGGATCGATGTAGAATTAGATGAAGCTGCTATAAATTGTCTTCAATCCAATGAAAACTTACTGACTTAAAAACTGTTTTGAGGTGTGCAACCCCTCTTAATATCTGGAGAATATCCGGAATGTTTTTTGTGCATTCTCCATTTAAAGTGTTGCATGTATTCAACATAACACACGTCTTGATGCCTTCGCTTTGCATGTATAGACTTGCAGCTGCATTGGATAGATGCAAGATTCTAGGACAACATTGGCAGGAGCAGAGATGGCGTTCTACAGCAGATCTTACCAAAGACGATGAGGTCACCATCTTCAAGACATGGCAGACGACCTAGGGGCTGCAATAAGAGCATACAAGGAGGACAAGTTTGGATCAACTCAGCAAATGAGCTCGTTGTTTTCGCCTTCAGTATAGCACAAGAGTCATTGGGTGATCGACCAGTTTACAAATTCAAGGACGAAACAGCAAATCAAGAGCAAAACATGTAGCTTACATTCTTGGCCAGATATTCAGGCCTCTTTTGATCACCCTTGTCTAAGTCCACAAGCACTAGCTTCACCTCCTCATCGACATCCACCTTCAAATCGATCAAGGTATCGGCATATCAGAATAATTAACACCATAACATACAACATCAGTTTCTTAAATGGCATTCCACCAGCACATGCAAGCAAAAGCTAATGATCTTCCTAACCCTCCTTATTAACCTTTAAGTGTCGCAGGTTCTCAAAGTACGGACGTACGGTGAAAAATTTGCCTGAGTGGTCTGTTGTGACATTTAACTTATTAGGTGACTTCAAATTAAATATGGAAGTTGCAGTGGTAACAAGCTAAAGGTAAGCATTGATGTAATCGTGTCCAAACATATATATTGGAGCTATATAAAGAAAGATAGGGTAGTCAACACTGCTCTAGAATGTTATGAATGCTATTCATGTCGCTTTTTATGCATTTATCTGAAAGTGGCAACTACAATTTTCGATTACTTGTGCCGTCATTGACAATCTAAGCTCTCAGAATACAATAATTGAAGTTTCCAATTGCCGTGTGCCGTGTGCACCTCAGCGTCAAAGAGAGCCAGTATTGCACGCATGCAATTCCCAGTATTAGGTGCGCCATAAATCTTCATCACCATGGCTTCTTCTTTTTCTTCCCTACGTACACACAGCATACATGCATGGACGGACTGTAAGCCTTCACTTGGTGTTATAAATATCACTACACACAGTATGAACAGATCGCTGCAGATCGAAACTGCAAATATAGTTTGAGTATCTGCACATCATTCTCCACTTTCACATCTTTAATCGATATGCAATAGAAAAATGGGAGAGTTTGTTTTGTTATAAATTATAAGTAGTAGAATGGAGGCTTTTGAAGCAACAAACTACAACTTCAGAGCTTGATGCGCAAGGGCTCCTAAAGTTCTACTAATGTATGAACCACTGCGAGTTAAGACTTAAAAAGAAACTCTACCCTGTAGTAGTAGTAGTAATTTGTTTGCACTAACTTAGCTTATTGTTAGAACTTGATGACAGTTAAGTGTGACTTTTTAGAACAAATTCCGGAACACCTTTAGACTAGATCTAAATGAAACAGATCGAAGCATTCATTAATTTACTCAGATCATAATTAATCTCAATCTCAATAACGAACCACTGGCACCCATTCAACACAAAGGACTCGGTTCAAACTCTGAACCACTAGTATTACGAACTCAGAACCCCTCCTATTAACACTTAGTCCACTACTATCTTCTTCCTCTCCTATTTCTTTTTCCAAGATCATAGATTTTCCATTGAGGGAAACTGGAAGGAAGAGCCCATTACGTTCTGGGAGACAAAACATCCTTTAGTTACAGTCATGTCTTCGTACCCATAATTAGCTAGGACCTTCATTCAAGCAACGTAATACGTAATACGGCAGAGTGACTCAACGGACAAAGGATCGAGCCGGTCAAGGCATGTTTGCATATCATCTGCAACAATATATCTATACACACAAGAATCTCAAGGGGAATGGAAGAACTCCGAAGAACGTGGGACTTGGAATTAGCAAACGATCGATCGAGCTTCACAACTAGCTCGCCTCAAGTCACGTCACCGCGCGTAAAAGCAACTGATCTAGCTTCAAAACTTCGACTGAACTTCAATTCGATACGAGGGCGCTTGGTATGGAAATAGAGGCCTAGTACCAGATTCCAAGGCACCGTGATATGCAAGCGATACAGTTCAATACTAGCTTGGCAGGCCTGGCCATCGATCATAAGGAGCTAGCTCCAATTCGACCCCAACGATCCTCAGTAATTAAGTTAAGTTACTGCAACTTCATGCACCAAATTACAGAAATTCTCAAGGTCCCCGAAATGCCTAAATACTTCGGTCCCGGCAATACGTATATATGACTGGATCTGATCGACGATGACTACGTACCGTGTGCACTCATTCGATCATCTGTTCGTTCTTCCAGTGAAGGATCGGAGATACCGACAACTTGTTCGATCACACGTGCATCCCTCCAGACGGAGCCTCCGGCCTATTCACCGTGAGCTTTGATTTGTGCTAGATTTCGTTTTCTGCAATTGATTTTTAGCTTGACACGAAAGAAAGGAATGTGCAAAATTGGAGATGGTGAAAATTTAATTTTCAAGATTGTGTTAGGAAATTCAGGGTTCAAAATCCACATGATTGTATGGTGAATGGAGAAATCAGTACTATATATCTACCTACGTACAGTTGCCAAAAGGAATCTCTATTCTTCTAAGTTATCAACAGTAGAAATGTCAATTTTGTTAAATTGGCAATATTCCAGTACTTTGGCGCAGTCCAGGGCAGCTGGTTTGAACCCCAAATCTTTACTTGTCCTAGTTTGTGGCTTGAAATTATACTAGTGTGAAAGATATGTGTCACAATTTTTGTCTGACTATACAAATATTGTCAATTTAAAGAAATTAGACGTTTAGAATGGAGGTCTTGAAGCACCAAGCTTTAACATCAGAGCTTGGTGCACCAAGGCTTCCTCTCTACTAGTGAATGGGCTACTTTAAGAGGCTTTCAAAAAATTCTACCTTGCCAATACTAGTATGTCTGCACTTGATGTTAATAGCAATGATTGCAAACTAAAGCATCTAACTGAGAGTATCTAAATTTGTTTGTAAAATTCACACTAAAGTTGTTAACTTCACACCAAGTGTAATCTATTATATTAAGTACATAGAACAAATATTTTCGTTAAAATGGAGATATTCTTCTGCCATTTTTCCATTCATTTTCTAGGACTGCTTTACATTTTAGACCACATGGTCTAAAATGTGCCAAATTTGTGGAATATTGCCATTTTAACAAAATATCCTCCGAATCTGTTGCTGTGCTGTGTGTAGATTTGATTGTGAACTTGACGTGAGAAAGTGCATTTCAAAAACCCATTTAATTTGTCCTCCCCAAGGGGCGTCATCAGAGAGGATTGAGTGATCTTGTATGTTCCGGCTCTCCTGATTGGAGCTAACTCTTCATGAATTTCTTGCTATGCGCTGTCACGCCGTGTTGTCTTCCTTTCTCACGATGTGCATTTTTTTTTTAAAGACATGAAAAATGCAGACGCACCTTCCTCGGACACATTCTTCAAGAATTTAGATAGTTAATTAATCAAAGAGTTTGAAAGTTATACCCACCTCCTTCAAAGTTCATTTTCTTTTGAAAACATTAACGTAGAGTTATCCCAACAGTCAACTTGTGTTTTGAAAATTCAATGAACTATTTCTACCCTCGTAGAAAAATGGTGGTAATGTCAACTAGCTTCAATCTTCAATCGTGAACCCCTAACGAATTGCGGGTATGTTTTGGGTAGCAATTGTCAAAAAGTAGCAATTGTTAAAAAGTGAAATGAAAAATTTTGTTTTTTGAAATTGAACCAAACAAAACCCTATTGAATTATACACAAGTACACTAGACTCCTATATGAATTTTATTGAGGAAATCTTGACTGTGTAGATTACAAGATAATAGCATTTGACGTTAGTCAGAGCTAATTAAAAAATAAATAAAACAAGCAAACATGCTAACTTAAGGTATGGATCTCATGCTGCCTAAAGTGACCTGCCCCACCAAAGTCACAGATCATGCACATAGCCGCAGAATCGGGTTTGGAACGGGCACAGATTTGGATCGGATTTAAGCACATCCACCATCAACGTGACAGACGTATCATTGCACAGTTTCAAAAGCAAGCACAAAATCAGAGACCAGGGCTGAAAAAGCATATCTCTGCAAGCGAAAAAAAGAAGCACAGTGAGATTCAGGTACAAGGCCGTGCTCCTTTAGAAAATAATAGAAACAAGAAAGAATAATTCAGCTATCAGCTGTTGGAACATGTTACATTTTGCTCGTGAAGACAAGACCCTGTGCCGTTTTGTCCTTGAGCAACCATTTTCGAAACGTGCTAGCAGTGGCCTCCAACTCCTGCCCTTCCTTCACCAATGCAAATGGAGCTTTCAAAGTATTCAAATGGGCCGAGACGCCATCCCGTGCACCCCAGTTCTCACCTGCAGTGGAAATAAATTGCATGAAATTCAGTAAAACGGCTAGAAGAGAAAAAATCTTGGCTAATTTCATCAAGGGAGCTTTGGAGGGCAATGAACCACTAATGTAGAAATTGCTACAAAAAAATGTCACCAAATATAGTAGATTGCTACAACTTTATTGAGGAATCTAGAATATTCTGGTAAAAAGGGCAATGCAAAGTTTCAGCAATTTTGATTGTTCAGAAAAAGCATCACGGAAAATCATGGCTCACCTGTTCTGAGCTGCCATTCCCATGCCAGCAATATCCTGATTTTCGGTGGCAGTTTCTGGCCTGATTTCACTGCTTGCCGAATTCCTGACAGCCATGTCAGGAGGAGAATCTGTGCAGCTCCAGTGCCAGTAAACCGGACATCTAACGTCCAGCAATCGTCATTCCATTGACAAACGTTGCTACCAAACACTCCGAAAGTGACACTGAGCTCGGTCACTTTGAGAGCTCTGATTTTGTAATCAAAACTCCACAAAGCATCAATCAGTGCATTATGGTAATTCCGCTCCGCTTCCATGTTGATACCCTCTCGTTCCATTGATTTGAAGAGCGTAGATATCCTTTTCCACCAATCCACTCCAGCAAGACTACCCTCACTTCCCTTGAACAAGTTGCACACGTCTGTCGAACAGCCAAGCCTTTGGAGCACTTCTAACAGCCGTTCTGAGTCCTGGCATTGTCCACACCGCCCAAGAGCTGAAAGTAAAGCCCCATGAATCGTGTAGTGCGCATCGAACCCGGCAGTCTCCAGGTCTTGAGTAACGCCCCATAACCGCCCATCTACGGTTCCTTCTTTGGTTAGTGCTTCAATCATGGGCACATACGAGCTAATATTCGGTTTGGGCCCTCGAGATTCACAGACCTCATACGTTTGCACGATGGAACCTAAATCACCAGCCCGCATATAAAACCGAAGCAAGGCATTGTGCCCAGCTGTTCCGCAAATCAGATTCTCTTTTTTCATTTTGGCAATGAGCTTTTCGCCTTTGGGGATCTGTCCACTTAAGCTGTAGGCTTCAAGTAAAAAGGAGAAGCTTTGAGCACCCGGACGGACGTTGTTTTCCTTCATCCTCACAAATATGCTTTCAGCTTCCTGCCATTGCCCTTTCTTCCCATGACCTGTACACAACATTCTTTGATAAGGCATGATTCCTCAGTTTTACAATTGGAAACATATAATTACATTTCGGCACAGATCAATGAACAGTGAGCCAAGAAAAAGAATTCAGATTCTTATTGTTGATATCACTGTTATGTTTACAAAGGTGGCTCACTTTAGGATTACTTATTTCCTTCATCCAGACTTTGGTCAGCATCATTGTATTTGGTTTCATTTGACAATGATAGCAAGCCTAGAAATGAAATGAATTGCTTGAAAGATGAACAACATTTTTCCAAGATTTAAGTCCTTCAGATTCATTCTTTATACTACAGTGGAAAGGGTGAAAGCTGTAGAATATCATGTGGAGGAGAAGAGGAACTTGAAATACGGCTAGAGTGTAATTGTACCAAGGACAAGCCAATTGTAGCAAGCTAGTGGAGTGACAACGCCCTCAGCCTCTGCAGCCGTGACCAGACTCTCCGCCTTCTCAATACATCGCATGTTGCAGCACGCTCTCAAGGCCGCGCTCATCAGCGATTCGTCAAACTTGCAGTTAGGATATTTCAGCGACTCGTTGTAAATTTTAAGGCATTCATCCACCAACCCTTTCTTTGCGTGGATGTCCATAAGAAGCCTAAAGGTGACCACGTTTGGCTGCATGCAATGGACATTACATGATCAAAGTACATCAATTCAAAAACAGAACACAGGGTACAAATACCTTGACAACTAGCAGAAAAAAAATGCCGGTAAAAGAACAACTTCATTTCGGAAGTGCAATCAGCAAATTACTCAAGCGAACTACGTGGATTATGGAAAGCTTACATCCACGTTAGATGCTATCATGTCCGCAAACACTTGAAGTCCTTGCTGAACACTACCTCGACCAAACACAAGAATAAGAGAGTTGTAAGTTTCTAGAGTTGGCGCAAATCCTGCTTCCTTCATGTCCTCAACAATCTTCCACGCATCAGCGTAGTGCCCGCCCCTTCCAAACATGAAGAGCAGAGTGTTGTAGAATACTAAGTCAGATTTGTAGTTATACTGTCTAAATAGCTCAAGGACTTCTTTCACCTGAAACGATGACAAGCAACGGTGTTAGGACTAGGTGAGGATAAAAAAATTTATAAAAAAATTATATAGCACAATAGAAGAGACCAGAATTTGAGGGACAGGCAGAACAAACCCCATCATAATGGCTGGCTTTGCCGTACGCATTTACAAGTGAGTTGAACGTCAGCACATCAGGTTGCACTCCCGCCTTCTTCATTTCAGCAAACCAGTAGATGACATCGTTAAGTCGGCCACCCTTTCCATAGACATCCAACAATGTGTTGTATGTAACTAAGTCCATCGCTAAGGAATTGTTCCCAAGTTCTTCAAGGCGAGCAATTTCGGCTCTAAGAGACTTAACGACAAGTTCAACTTCATAAAAGAGCCCTGCTTTGCCGTAGACACTTATAAGTGAGTTATAAACCATGAGATCTGCTTTGATCCCATATGTTTCCATATCGGCTAAAACCAAATCGATTTTCTCCCACTCTCTGGCTTTTCCAAAGGCATTGATTAGGATGGAGCAAGTCGTCAGATCTGGTATCACTCGGTTCTGCAAGACAAGGGATGTGTGAGTACGGACATGGAAACAAAAAATACTGGACATAAAAAATTCGTCTTTAATTCAAAAGACGGTGATAGTACTGTCGATGTGCAACCATCCTCCAACCGCACTAGTTATCGTTGCTAAGAGTGGAAGACCTCGATTACCGATGTAGACTATTTCAAGAAAACAGTACACATTGCAAAGTTCTCAAACCTTTCGCATGAGAGTCCAATAGCGTTCAACGTCTCGAATGCGGCCCACACGGTTGAGTGTATTCATAATGATATTGAATGTCACTGACACTTGTTGCAGCCCCAGGTCCATCAGAAGCCTATGTGCGTCCATCATACCCCTTACATCACCTGTTCATGGAGATTACATGTCAGTATAATAATTAATAGACTCAAGAAATTCAAGCAATCGTCAGACAAAACTTTTCCATTATACCTTAAATCCCAGACAAAACCAAGAAAAGCTCAGAAGGATGCACCTAATTTGCTGTGAGCCGTCAAGATTATATGACAAACGTTCCTGTCTGGGACACAGCTGCTAGAACGCATTTGTTCGTACGTGTCAATAATCTCTTTATGCATTCCTTTACGACTGTACATGTTGATCATAAAGGTGTAAGTAGTAGAATCAGGGTCCACATTCTCGAGTCTCATCTGCTCTCTAAGCTGAGCTGCCGTCTCCAGGCCTGTTTATCATCACAACATAAATGTATATGTAATAAGAAATTACAATTCGAGTTTGACCCAGACTAATATAGCGCCAGCAAGTTCACTAAAATACGAATAGAAGAAGTAAAGAGAGTAACCTCTGATTGACCTGTTGCATCCATCAAGCAGTACATTGTAAGCTGAGACCGCAGGGCGAATGCCAGCGTCTCGCATTTTTTGTAGCACGTTGACACCTCTTTGTAAGCTGCCGCACTTCGTATAGCCAGACATGAGGATCACATAATCATCGTGGCTTGGTGCCAAGTCACTCTTTACAAATTCCTCAAAAACTGCTTCTGCCACGTTCATCCTTCGAGCATTCACCAAAACGTTGATTATAGTTCGATATACCAACTCGTCGGGTTGATACTGTGGTATTGTTTGCATCCATTGAAACACCTGAATACAGAAGCTGCATCAAATCTCGATGAAGATGCATGACCCAACGGTAAGACGAACCGAAAACTTCTAGCAGAAACTCTAGCCTAGTCAAGGTACAACTTGAAAGGGAAACATGCAAACCAACCTCATGTGACACCTCTCGTTCAAATTACTGGCAAAGACTTTCTCAAGCTTCACAAGAATCATAAACGCCGTTAAGGGTAATACAGAAATTTGCAAGGTGAAGTATAGACCTGCAATGCAGTGAGCCACTCCTTCATGACTCCAAGCACATATACTACTTGATGAAGGTCTGACACAGTCACTTGCCCCACGAAACCGTCCATAGTGCTGATAACACTGGCGTGGCTACGCAATCCTGACAATGCTTCCACGACCTGAACCCAGAGTTCATCAGTAACGGAAGTCTGCACTTATAGTGATAGAACGCAAACGATGCAATTCGAACAACAAATCCAGCAGTCGACATAATATGACGATATCATTAGACTTTTCTTCCCAGTATCCAATTTTTTTTCCCACTCATGCAATGTTCTTCAATGATTCTGGTGATACAAAATTTGGTAACATCTGAACTGTATCTTTGACAGTACAATCAATCGAATTGATCCTTTTCAAAACATGAATCCTTGTTCCTTTAGAGATGAAAAAATCACACGAAGTCGTAAAGCATTCGAATAAGGGTACCAACCTTCCGCACACTATCAGGTTGATCAGTCAAGCCGTGCAAATCATGAACAGTCCCAAGGTCTCGCCTCCACAGACTCCCTTTCGCAGTCAATGGTTTCGGAAGGCCACTGCGTATCAGGCTTGCTCCCCAAACTTGTACGCCATTCCCATTGTCCGCTGTGTTCTCTTCTGATCCTCCTCGCCCATTCTCGACTGACCCTTTCCTATACCCTGCCAAGACCTCCCGTGCCATATTAATTGTATTCTTTGTATTAACGTCCTCTTGAACAGTCTCTAAAGTGGTTGAAGAGATGGTTTCCTTTTGGTCATTCTCCAGCTTGCTTGCCATAAGAGCACGAGCTTCAAGTATTCTTTGAAGCGTGAGCTTGACGTCTTCTTCTGTACGATTCTCGGGCAAATTATCCTCATTCGAATCCCCTAATCAGACACAAATCCAAACATGAACATAATCAGATAAGGCAGAGGATCCAAAACCGTTAGGAACCAGATACTACACAGATTCAGATTTGGCTATAGCTCACAAAGTGATCTCTCCAGTGAGCTCTACACTGATTTCCCAATGAAAGCACACTTCTTAATATTGGTTGAAATGCTAGAAGTGACGCAAATAGTACCCACTGCTTTACTTTAAAAGTAATAAACATACCACAAAAAAAAACACTAAAACTTGCTCCGTATACTACAGAGGAATAAGGAAAGAAGACAAGATCACGTACTAGATGCATCTGGACTAGCAGAGGTGTCGACCTCTCTGGACCTTATAAGCTCTTCTTCTGTGACCTTGCCTTCACCCATTTTTTGTACATTCCGTGACACTGCTTTCCCGTTTAGATTCTTTGGACTGATTCTATCTTCCTTGGGCGTTACTGCAGGCAGTGTATCATCCCAACTTGAATCTGTCAACACATCACATGTGAATGTCCCAATTCAAAATCTAAGGTAGGTGCCTCGATTCCTCCTAATTCCTTAATCCATACATCTATAATTACACTCAATGCCTATTCAAGTAGCAAACAATGAAAACTGTCACCAATGCTAAGATTCCATTCATAGAAAGTGAGTACGTTTTAACCTTCCCCGCAAGGCTTCTACGGAGCTCAGAACAGGCAGAGAATATGGATTTTGGAAACACACCATAGTGTACTTTGAAAATTCATAACTAATTCAATACACCTCCAAAATTTACAAAACGACTTGCATAGGGTTCCATTTCCTCTTGCCAACACACAAACAAAATTCAAAACCAATCCTCATTATAGGTCAGATTCTTCCGAGCACAGTTTATAGGAAAGCACCGCAACTAGGGTTTCTAATAAACACCAGCAACCATACCTGATGAAGTCGTTTCCAAAGACTCCACGGCGCGCGCCCTCGCAACCCTAACATTGGTTGCACCATCAGATTCACTAATACACGTAAACCCCACTGCCTCCCGATTCTTCCTAATCCTCAAACGCGACCTGTAGCTTCCATTGCTCGCACCCCTAAACCCTGCCAACTCTGTTCCCCAAAACCCTGATGGCGAAAATCGGCAATCCCCTTGCACAAGCGAGCTGGAATGGAAACAAGTCGACCCTGCCATGGTAACCCCTCCAGCTCTTTTCAATTCACGCAAATCCCCATAACCCAATGCAAGTCTCCACAATCCATGTCCATAAACACGAAACCCGAGCTCAAGTTGCACGCATTGCAGCTTCCGAATTCAACCCTAATTGAACCACAAATTCCTATTGCCACCATTCGAATTCTCCTCCAATATCCGAAACCACAACCATTCCACTTCGAACGCTCGAAATTTCACCTTCACAAACTACACCACCATTTCTTCAGTCCAAGCTGCAGTTACGCTTCTCTCTCCACCGAATTGTGATGGCAAAACCCCCTAATAAGACCATACCCAATAAATTGAAGTGTGATATCAACAGAAGAGTCGTCCACTGATGCACATTAGCGATGAAAAACTAAGCTTAGTAGCAATTGGAGTGGAGAGAATGCGAAAGTTAGATTTGGGATGCAAACTTGCTCACTTGCTCATCACTCTCACCCTGTTTGAATCTGGTCCACAGAATAAATAAGGAATTTTGTGACTGTTGTTGAAGAAATGAAAGAAGGTCTAACTTATGTTCTAGTGCAATTGCGGAATTGCTTGCGGGAGACTGTGAAATTTTTTCTTCACCACGAAGTTGTTTGTGTTGCATCAAATAACACTGCGAGGCAGCCTTGCGATTGCGCTTTCATCTTCACGTTGCTTGCAAAAGAAACGAAGTAGACGCTAAAAGCCTGAATCTGGTGGACAGTGTTCCCAAAACGTGGCTAAATTTAGCAGAGGTTGTACTAAAGTTACCCTGGATCTTAGGCCATGAATTAACTGTTTGGGGTTGTCAAATAATTGTGCTACGTAAATGATAAATGTGTCTAAAATGTAGAAATATCACACCCAAAATGCCTAATTCCGGTGAAAAAGTCATTAGGCATTCTTGAAAATTTCAAGAATTGTTTGGTATTTGGACAAAAAGAATAATCATGGTTGTTTCTTAGCAAGTAGAGAAGAAATTTCTTGAAGAGGAAATAGAGCTCTTTGGCCCCCAAAGAGATAGATATTCACTTTTGAAGTTTATTTCAAGAAAGCATCAAGAATTGGTAGTAGGATGTCAATATCTATACATTGTTGAAACTAGATGCTCTTACATTAAATGAAGCTTGCTAACACTAATTTTCATACCAAGTGTAAATATACTTTCATTGAAAATATTTCCATCAACTTGAATTACGAAAATCACATTTGGGATTGTTGTTTGTTGATTGAAAAAAAATCTAATATCTTATTCTACTTTACTCAAGGTTGTTATGCTTGTTCAAAAAATTTAAGACAAAGATAAACAACCCCTAATCCAACAATGAACTAACAATTGATACTACTATCGTTTTAGCATTGACATTTGATGTACCTATATGTAAAGTTCTCATGTATGTTGTCAATTTTTTTTATTTTTATGACTTCAATATACTCACTATATATGATAAGTTTACATTTTTTTTAATAGGATTTAGAGTGAAAATAGAATTTTGAAAAGTAAATTTGAGATTCATTTTCAATTCCGTTTTCAATCTTTTTCAGTACTTTCTTATGAAACATAGATGGAACTAATAGACATGAATCATTTCAAGTACAATACAGGATTTTCAAAGTTGAATTTTGGAAGGTCCACCTCACCCTAAACCAAGATGGCATGTTCCACTTTTTACACCACCACCACCAAAAAAACAAACCCTCCCGGCCTAATCTGACCCTCCCCTCGACTAATTTTTGAGCCCTACGATCAAACGAGTGGCGCCAAATCCGCAAAGCACACGCCAATCTGTGAAGGAGACCCCACCACCGTGGACGTGGAGAACGCGGGCAACAGCACCCCCTATTCCCGTGTGGATAAGGATCCACCCCTATCACCGTCCCCGACCCACCCCCATCCCCGCGTCCGCCATAGCCAGGAGCACGAAGCTCCGCAACAGCCTTGGCGGCCACCAGCATTGCCGAATCTCACACAGACTCCCGCATTGCTGAATTGGGTCAGACCCGTTCCCAATTTTCTTATTATTGCTTTGAATTCATTAGCACCAATGGCGGTCCTGGGGACGCAGGGCTTGTCGCTCCTGAGCTCACATCCGCAAACACTACGGGCGCCGTCTTCATCTTCTTCACGCGTATCGTCCATTTCGAGCTTCTGTGGACTGCAAGTGAAGAAGGCCAATCCGGAAGGATTTTTCCAATTGACGAAATGTGCGGGGACGAGAACGCCCGTGGTGGCGGAGACGACGGAGAATTTCGACGAGGAAGACGAAGTTGTGGTGAGCAGACGGGGTGTGCTGGCTGTGTCGACGGCGTTGCCGTTTGCGGGATTGTTGGCGAATGAGAATGTGGCGCTGGCGGAAGATACGATCTCCAGCTGGGAGCAAGTGACGCTTCCCGTGAACCCGGGGGTTGTGCTTCTGGATATGGCGTTTGTGCCGGAGCAGCCGAACAGAGGTTTGTACCCCTTTCGCCGCTGACGTTTGGTGCTATTCTTGCTTCAATTCGGGACCAATTTGGATTCAATTCTGGTTCAATTCTATGAAATTTATACCTCATGGGAGTTTACAACATTTGGGGTATGGAATTTTTTCACTTGTTGCGTGACATGATGAGGAATTCACATTATAAAGGTACAAATTCATGATACTGTCGTTGAGATATTTGTACCTGGGAAGAGTCTCTCGTAGGTTTGATAGAGACAAGGAAATTACGATGAAATGCAGTACATTTGGAATCTTAAAATGTGCGCTACTGATACATTGTGGCACTAGAGTACATTTGGAAGTTTAAAATGTGCGGTTCTGATACATAGTGGCGCTGAATTGTGGCTCAAATAGGGTCTCCTAGCTTACATTACGAAGTGGTGTGAGGGCATTGTTTGTGCATTTATGAATAGGGCTGTTTGCTGCGATTCTGTTTGCGGTTTCTGATTTTTTTGAATTTTTGGCAGTGCCACCCTGAATCGCTCTTGAGCATAGGTTAGGTTATTAGAATGGTAAATTTTTGTGTCTCTTCTTGTTGGCGAATGCGAGAGGCTCAACTAGTAGATGTGTGATTCGTGTGTTGTCTGGTCGATTTTCTGATTGGTTTAACCTAGAAAATTCATTTTCTTCTTTCGGCAGGGTTCTTGTTAGGGACACGGCAGACGTTATTGGAAACCAAGGATGGAGGTATTTCATGGAATGCTCGCAGCATCCCATCTGCTGAAGACGAAGATTTCAATTACAGGTACAGAATAGAGTGTTTTCATAGCATTTCATACGTTCCAGGGTTCGAGAATCTTCCCATTGAATGTTGAAGAGATATGAATGCGGTGGTGGACGAAGGCACATTTTGACATTGTCCGAGGACTCTTGCAGGTTCAACAGCATCAGCTTTCAAGGTCAGGAGGGATGGATCATTGGTAAGCCTGCCATTCTTCTCCACACCAGTGATGGCGGCGAGAATTGGGACCGCGTTCCCTTGAGTATTCGCCTCCCTGGAAATCCTGTAATTCCTCACCCTACCTGTACTGTGACTATTTCAAATGACTGGCAGCTCTCAACTTCCAATGTGTAGTTTCCAGTAGTAGTGTACAACATTTCTGTCAAATTATTGTCATTTGTAGGCTATAATGTGTATTTTCCAATAAGAGTAGCGGTATTCAGAATGTTCGCTCTGATGATTCTAAAGGTTCTTAAATTTTTTATTACAGGCCTGCTGTGCAGTTTCAAGTCTATGGGTGGACGTGTTTTTCTGACTATGGATCTGTGCAATGCAGGTTGTGATTAGGGGCACAGGACCGCAGAGTGCAGAAATGGTGACCGACGAGGGTGCCATCTACATTACCTCTAACAGAGGCTACAATTGGAAGGCTGCTGTGGAAGAAACTGTTTCAGCCACATTGAATAGGTAAGATTCTGATAGATGGAGTGAGAGTTTCTGAGCTTGAGCTTCAGGATGTGCTTGTACTGTAGCACTGATTAGCCAGAGTGAGATGAGGAGGATATGAAAGGAATTTGAAAGTAAGGAAAGGGTCGTAGTAGTTTTGAGCCTTTACTCAAGAATGTTTGTTAAGAGTCCCTGTTCTGGCTGCAGAACTGTATCAAGTGGAATCAGTGGAGCTAGTTACTACACCGGCACTCTCAACACGGTGAACCGATCACCAGCTGGTGATTACGTGGCTGTTGTGAGCCGTGGAAACTTTTTCCTGACTTGGGAGCCTGGACAGGTAGGAACTTTGCTTCTTCTTTTTTATATATTTTTTATTTTATTTTATTTTTAAAACTCAACATGTATTACATTTGGCCATTAGTACGTGGCATGCTTGGTAGTTTACCTTTCCGTTGCATCCACCTCTAAAGGACCAAGAAGCACAAATTGGGTCTCGTGTTTATTTGCAGTTTTGAGTATGTTATACGGAGGCTTGATGTTGTCCAATTTTATATATCTTGTTACCAACCCATGCAATGTTTCTCTCTGATTCTGGTGACAGAAAATTCGTCTCCTTCTGAGTTTTTTCTTTTCACAATATGATCAATCGAACTGATCAGAAACCATGAATCCTTGGTCTTTTACGAGTGTAGCACTAGGTAATTTGGAAAGGACATGGCACCTTGGGCATGCATTTATTCGTGAGTTTTATTGTCGATGTTGCAGCCTTATTGGCAACCACACAATCGTGCAGCTGCTCGCCGTATTCAGAATATGGGATGGAGAGCAGATGGTGGCTTGTGGTTGCTCGTTCGTGGTGGTGGACTCTTCCTCGGCAGAGGCATTGGTGTAAGCATATCTCACCTAATGCGATGACGTTCGGGTAGATATGTAGGTCATGTAATAAAAGCAATTGAGCGTCAGGCAATTGAGCAATTTCACTTCAAATAGATTCACAAGGTGGTGCTTCCTTATTTAATATCTATCAGGAAACGAATCATTTTTTGTGTTTGTACTTTCATCCGCACTAAACAAGGTTTATAACGTTACAAAGCAATGGTAGCAAGGTGTCTTTGCGGATTATGCAGCAAAATCTTTAATTTATTCAGTGACATGAAGAAATTAACTAGTCAAGAAGATCATTTGCGCTTCACTGTCAGATGCTCCTTCATGAAGGGATACTTGTCTGCTATGGCCCTTGACTGCACGAAGCTGGTGTATTTTCTGCAATTTACATGTCAGTCAAATTTTTTGGAGTCTGACCATCGTGGAATATTCTGTCTCTAGCTT
This sequence comes from Antitrichia curtipendula, assembly GCA_951230915.1. Lineage (NCBI taxonomy): Eukaryota > Viridiplantae > Streptophyta > Bryopsida > Hypnales > Leucodontaceae > Antitrichia > Antitrichia curtipendula. Next base: position 16,683,990 of record OX579641.1, read on the forward strand.
AAGGGGATCCTTTTTTCCTTTTTGAAGAATATTTTATTGGAAATCTATAATTCCAGATGTTTACCAAATCGTCCTTCTTCTAAGTCGTTGATGCTTTTACAGGTGACAGAGAATTTTGATGAGCAGAAAATTCCCAGCAGAGGGTTTGGCATTTTGGACGTTGGTTATCGGTCAAAGGTAAACATCGTGGCTTTGTTCAGCTGTACATCTTGTTTATCGTTATATGCTGACTCCTGCTTAGCAATTGAACACATCATGTTTCCTGATGTTGACCTTAATTCTCTCTTTTTACGACACCTTCAAAGAAGAAATTTCAGTGTACCCCTATTTCATTTTTATAATGGCTTCCTCTGCAGAATGAGGCCTGGGCTGCAGGAGGCAGCGGCATCCTCTTGAGGACCACAGATGGAGGAAAGTCATGGGTCCGGGACAGAGTTGCTGACCAAATCGCGGCCAACTTATACGCTGTAAAGTATGTCCTCTTCGTCTCCTACCCAGTGTTTATTTTATATTACCATAGATGTGAAGCAAGTTTCTTCAATTATTTCCATAGTAATGTGGGTGGAAACAAGTTAACAGAGGTGATGCGAGTTAATAAAATGATGAGGAAGTTACGACACCACCTGATTTTTTCTCGTGTTAATTAATTTTTTCCAAGTACTCCCTCTGTTTCTGAAAAAGACCCGTGTTTCCTTTGTGTGTTACAAAGAAAACACCGGGTCTTTTTCAGAAACAGAGGGAGTAGTTTGTAATTCTTTACCTCATTCTAAAACTTAGAAATTCCATTTGGAACAGCTAATAGTTTGATTATAGTGATTATGGTAACTTTCGAAACATCGATTTCTATCGTTCAAAAATGTAGAGCATGATTTCTATTGATTACCTTTCTTGAAGCTTCTTGCATGATTATTATTTCAACTCTAGATAAGGATGCAGACATTTTGTGGGCAGTCAGATGTTAATGTTGAAGTATCATAACTCACTGAAAGAGCAAACTTTGGTGGTGTAGGTTCATTGACAACAAAGGTTTCGTGCTGGGCAATGACGGCGTACTTCTGCGGTATCTTGGCTGATCAATACGTGTGTATCTAAATAGAATTTTTGCCGGAACGAGCCAACTAAGTGAAATTTAGTATTGAGCGCCGGGTTTTTTTTCCATTCTTTGTATCATGGTTGAATTTTGTTAATGCACTCAGGATACCATTTATCACCGTAGTGGAGAGAAGTCTTCAAAATATATTACAATAATAGTTCTTCTTGGTAAAACTAAGGACTACGATGCTATTTATGTTTCCTTGAGGCAGACGATCTCGAAAGGATGATTGTCTTGCAGCAACACGTAAGTTATGGACTGATTTTCGCAACTCAATGAGTCTTCCAAGTCGAAAAGTATCTTGAATTTTATTGGTGTCAGTGCTTTCATCACCATGATCTTCTGAAGAAAAAGTGAAATGTATTCATCTCAAATACAAATCATGTCAGCATAAAGTGCCTATTTAAGAGCTGAAACTGAATTTGCAGAGGTGGGACTTCTTGAAATATTTTTCAGCAAATTTTACTTGAAAGACAAAAGGAGCATCTAATCAGGTTGAATTTACATCCTTGGTTGGCAATAGGTGGTTCTACCATATGGAGTAATCGATTAAGGTGGTATGATCTAAAAATGACCGGCCTTTTGAAATCAATCCTATAAAAAGATATTTAATGGAGATGACGTAGTTCTTAAATGAACCTCTTTAGCCATTGAAAAAATTGAGAAAAAAATATTGTTTATCGCAAGAGCCAATCATTGGTCTTGATTTCCTCAATTCAATTTAGAAATTGCAAGTGGATGGTTTTTGGAAGACCTAGGGTCACAAATAGGTGCCTACAATAGAAAACTTTGAAAATTCATAGTTAATTTAAAAATGCTTCAAAAAATCTGAAATCACTTGTGTTACGTCCAGCATCTATTTTATTTCTTTGAAAAATGAGCTAAAAATATTTCTATTCATGCAAACCTATGAAAAAGGTGGACCAGACCTTAAAATGGTCGCTTTTGGAGTACACTACCTTACTTCACAAAAAATGTACATATCATTAATTCATTCACTTATTCAATAAATGAGAGAAGTGTATGAGACTCACTATCACACTAACTTATCACGTCACAAGAGACAACTCATCTAGGCTGTCACTTCAAAAAGGACTCCCCACACTCCCAACAATACTTTACTTAGTTCGCATACCCTCCTCAACAAACCAATTGAATGGCCAAAAATACTTTGATATAGATATGAAAATACATATAGAGTATACATGAATACATATACAATATTTGAAATATAGATGTAGACAATATATAGATACATGTACAAGATATGGTTGTTAATCATGTATCAATTGTTAATCTAGCATGTTCAAACAAAATACAGATACAGAGAAATCGATTACTTCACCCCCAAAAAAGACGTACCTATCATTTAATTCCTTCACTTATTCAATAAGTAAGTGAAGTGTATTAGACCCACTATCACACTAACTTATCACGTCACAAGAGACAACTCATCCCTGTCACCTCAAAAGGGACTCCCCACACTCCCCACACTCCCAGCACAACAGTACTTCACTTAGTTTGCATACCCTCCTCAACAAACCAAATGGCCAAAAATACTTTGATATGGATATGGAAATACATATAAAGTATACGTGAATACTTGTACAATATTTGAAATCTAGATGTAGACAATATATAGATACATATATGGGATACGGCTGTTAATCCGTATCAATTGTTAATCTAGCATGTTCAAACAAAATACAGATACAGGGTAATCAGTTACTTCACAAAAAGAAAAAAAAAGACGTACCTATTGAATAAGTGAGTGAAGGGTGTGAGACATCACTATCACACTAACTTACCACGTCACAAGAGACAACTCATCACCGTCACCTCAAAAGGGACTCCCCCACACTCCCAGCAGTACAGTACAGCACTTCACGACGTACCCCAATTGATGTATGTCATTCAAATTAGACTAAGTCTCTGTGTGAATATGTCACACTTCACCTAACCCTTTGTCTGTATTGAATGGTGTGGATCACCTCGAGCTTATGGGTACTGTACATCCTCTAGCTTAGCTCGCACTATATAGGCGCGCATTGCTTCATGGTGGAGTCATGGAGTGTGTGTGTGTGTGTGTGTTAAGATTGAGATCTTGCAGAGCTCAAGCTGCATTTGTGTCTGTGTTGCTAGCTATCAGGTATGGTCACATTTCCATTGCAGAACTTGTGCAATCGTTTTCGCTATAACTTGTGTGTCTGGATGGATTGGTTGTCCTGGTGCAGCACTTGCGAGTTTAGTCTTGGTCGTTTATTGTGGCTACAGGTCGGTTTCGGAAGTATTGTGTGGCAGTCGTAAGTGAATCATTCTTGACCTGTCGATCGAGTTCTTGAGCTTAGAATGCTGATTGATGTGCAGCTTTGGGTCATGCGCTGAGTGTGCTATTTCATTTCCGTAGTGCAAGGCCGGGTTAGCTCCCATGCAACAGGAAAAGTGTCCAGGTTCTGTCTTTGGGAAGTTGGCCATGACAAAACAGAGACCGAGCTCTTAAGCGCACAGAGAGTGCTTTGGACTTAATTACTGGTGTAAACAAAGGAATGTTAGCAGGATTTTGTGGGAAATGTAAGCTTAATAGTGGATAGTACAACACATTTGGTGTCTTTCTTAGCCTCTCCAATGCTTATATGCACTGTTTTCAAGGAAGAGAATCAGTTGGCTCTAACTCAAAGTTAACAAACCCGCAAGATAGAATCTGTACACGAAATTAGAATAATGGTCTAAAACAGTCTTTGCGATGTTGTGGCAAGAGAAGATGCACGAAGCATAAAGGGTTACTTGACTATGGAAAGAAGAAACCAAGGTCACTCTCTGGTGACTGTTTGGTATTTGAATGCTCCAATTGTTATTTGGCAACGAGGTCGACATGTTGTTGTCTTTGATTTTCAGGCCAGATTGAAACGTAATCGGCCCTGATAAGGTGAGTGTTTCTCTTGCTGTTTATTTTCGACTGTTTTGGAGCCATTTGGAAATATTCAGCAGAAGAAGACTTTGATTTGATTGCACCCCTCTTGTGATTTTGTCTGCCTTATGGATTCTTTTGACCCTCTTCGGTAATGGATAATGAAGGTTATAGTCAGGACACTAGTTACGCCCAGTGTTCACAAATGTGACTGAATTTAGCCAAATTTCGATCAACTTTTTCCACTGCAACAGAAATATATGAATGACATTCCTTCGCTTGACAGCTATAACTTACTCCTGTGTGCAGAGAATATGAAGCATTTCACTTGTGTCAAAAAAATTGGGGTAGCAGTTAACATTACCAAGAACTTGTTTCAGTCAGATTTGTGCCTACTGGCTTGTCATGGAGGAAAGGAAAAACTGAACAATAGCTGCTGTTGTAAGCCTCTTTGAATTCTTGAATTGCCCAGAAAGGTGTGTGCCAAACTAAAAAAGCCAGGGTTTCAAATGTCAATCGCAGGTAGATTCAAGCAGCTTGAAAGCTGCAGCAGCTGAGTGATTCACAAACGAACTTGAACTCCACCATGAAGCGAGGAACGGGAGCCATTTCGGAGGCCTCCAAATCAAAGCGACAAGAGGTTTCCAACTTCAAGATGTTCTTGCACAGATACAGCACTTGGGAAGCATCTACTTTGTGAAGTCTTTCCCAAAGTCTTTCCCAAAGACTTCACAAAGTGGATGCTTCCTAAGTGTTGTCTTTGAGAGTGACTCTCAAGACCCAAAAAACAGCTGCATTGGTAGGTTAATGTAAAAACGCCTGCTGCACTATTCCACTTTTTTTGGTCAAACTTCGTGACCACTAATGATCCACTGGTATTGATGAAGTTATTGGTGCGAGCTCGTTTTTTTTGTTTCTTGTAGACACTCGGCAGACACAGTTTGTAAGAGAGAACGGTGACAAGATTGAACAATGGGTCATTCATCTTGTGGAAATTCCATACGCCCAGAGGAGAGGCCATGTTCAGTATGCCAATGCCTTAGGACTTCACCCTGGCTTCTACCAACAACTAACAGCCTCCAGCATTGGACGGTCCAATCACCATCTCTAACTTGAGTAACTTGACAATTTGTAAGGTTTGGTTCTACTAATCTCAAACTTTATATTCAAGATGCAAATAGTTTTATTATATATGAGACTCTTGCAAATCATAAGATTGCAAATCGTGATGTATTTATCATTGCAGTTTGTCCCTTCTTATTTATTTTGGTTACAAATGAATGCTTTCTTTTCAATTGCGATCCATTTTAAGCTTTCCAACATTGGTTTGAATTCGTCTTTTCTTTTCTTGACACATTCAGGAATTTCCAAAGGACTTCTTCATGAGAACCCATGGCAAGCAAGTTCAGGTTCCTATCAAATTCCAATTCCAAGGAATCCATGAATTGGAGACTTTTCATGGATTCCTTGGAATTTGATAGATTGAGGGTACACTTACTAGCTTGTTACGGAATGGAGCAAATTTGTAACAGACAGTGGCTGTATGAACTTCAGTTTTCACTTCAGATCATGGAAAGACCAAGGTGGAGAATTTAATCAATCCATAATTTTGCTAGTTTGATTAATTTTCCCAAAATTCGGTAGCTTTTCAGTTAAACTAAAATTTTGTTCCATGACTCCAGATTCATAGTTCGTAAACCACTTGCAGGAATTCCCCCGTACATTTGCGGGGAGGGTTCTGAGGCGTAATGCCTGATTGCGCAGGTTTTCTTGCGTAATTGGGCATTACGCATTACTCATCCAACTTTGATTTCTCATCCTCAATTTCTCATCCTTCTGTTCATGATTTGCGTCGGGTAATGGCTCCTCGTCGTTCGGCGTTTTGGGAAATAACAGGCCTCTCTGTCGGGCTTTGGCCTGTTATTTCCCAAAACACCCTCCTCCTCGGGCATTGCCCTATACATAATACATTGGTGCTACAAAATTCTGAAAATCTAGACGCTCACTCAACCAGCAAGGGTCAAAACAATTTTGAAGTTCTAGTTTTTCATCAACACTCACACTATTTGCAACCAACGACTCTTGTAATTTCTCTCTAATGTCTGTTAGACTCTTGTTCTTTTTGAATGGTTAGTAGTGTGAGGTTTTTTAGCTTCTCTTAGAAGCACATATTTGAAGCAAGACTTTTTTTTTGGACTTGTCACTACAAGAAAATGGGGGTATAAATGATTTGTCCACAATGACTGCACTGACAACAATGATTGCAAAATGACTGTTTTGTAGTCACTGTTATTGGTGCAGTCATTGTGGACAAGTCATTTATACCCCCATTTTCTTGTAGTGTGTGTCCCCCCTGCTCGCTTCACTGGAGAGGCCAATTTTTGGAGGGACGAAGCTAGAGAGGTTAGTTTTTTGACAGTCTGGCGAAATTTCGCCCAAAAACAAAGCCTTGATTTGAAGTGCAGAATACTGTAAATGCTTAAAGGCTCTTTCTGGCCAATTCATAGTGGTTTGCTTCCACAAGACCAGAACTGATAGAACAGGCGCACACTAAGAATATGTGCAACAAAGATAACTTGAATGATTAAATAATTAAATAAGAAAATTCCTTGTGGGCACCCAAGCGGGTTCTCACTTTAACCTCTAAAAGCCCAAGGGGTTGGACAAAACACAAATGTATTATAAAATATAATTTCTGTAATTTTTTTTGAAGTTTGTAACAAAGAAGATAATGTGAAGCATGAAAAGTAGAAAGTATCCGTACAATTAAAATTATAAAATTATTTTTAGATTCTCTTTAGATATAGCTTCAAATAATCACCAAAAAATATAATTTCTATCTTTAGGATTTGAGTTGTTTTTTTATTGGTCAAAATTGCAGTTTCTATTGATTCGTAAAAAAATGCATGAGATCTAGAAATGAGAACATCAACACTTTTTTCAAATAGTAAATTTTTCAAAACTAGCCAATTCTAAACACTTTGTGCTATTGCTCTTATAATTTTTGTTTGACCATAGCGATCTTACTTTTGAATATAAATATTGAAAGACAATCCAATCTTTTAGAAAATTTGAAAAAAAAAATTGAAAAAAAAAAATTTTTTGGCCCAAAAATTCTGCCCAAAGTTGGGCAACGACCAAAAAATGATCATTTGAACGCTTAGGGATTAAACACCCGGTGAGTTGGTTCCTGATTGACTAAATGGGGAATGTCGTTAAAATGACAATCATTCTGCAACTTCGGCACTTTTACATGAAATCTTTACTTATCTTAGATGGTTTAGACTGTGAAGTCTAAAACCTATACCTATTTTAAATGGTTTAGTTTGCACGGTGTGAAAATGACATATAGAATATCACTATTTTAATAAAATTTCCTATCTAAACCCCAAAAGATGGCAACCATGATCAACTACATTCACAATTGCATTCACAACAAAGCACTTGGATGAGGTGATTAATCTTATTGCTACTAAAATCTAAAGAAAATACAACCACAAACAAAATATTAACAACTAATTAGTGGCAAAATTTCTTGTACTACACACTTTTGGCAGATTTGAAACCAACAATTAGAGACATCTTTCAATTCTAAATTGCAATCATGTGCACTTTTGAATCTGGTAAAAACACAAAGAAAGGAACAACCTTATAAGAAGTGAAGTGGTAAAAATATAGACAAAATAGACCTAACTAAATATGTGAAGCAGTTTGCAACATCTTTGAGTTCTAAATGGCAATCATAAGAGATATGCCAAATGTCCATCTATGTAAGGTTTGGAGAATCTTTAGACTTTAACTAATGGAGATGGAAAATGAGCATTGAATTTTAAATCATAACATTCACCTGTTTTTGGAGGATACCAAGTACACCATAACATTCAGTAGCAATGAGAAGGATTGCCCTCCCTTGGATGGTATGAAATATTCCACACATCCATCAGTAGCTAAAAGACATTTGTTACAAAGTGTCAGAAAACTTTATAGATTACAATTGAGTCACAAATACACATTGCCTAGATAGCAACTCAAAAGTTTGAACTTTTAAATAATTTAAAAAAAACACATTCAATTCATCAAAAAAAAAAAACCCGACAACTAAATTACTTAATTTGCTTCCTAAGCCATTCACGGTTTGTATTTTCAATTGCAAAAGCAAAGTTCTTTATAAACATATGGGGTGGTAAGAGGTGAAACAACCCAAGTGGAATATGTAAATTAGAATTAGTAGGAGCTTTTGAACTACTTATAGTTAAATCAAAAGCAAGAATTATATTTGAAGTAGAATTTCAGATCTCATTAAAAATAGTAAAATAAATAATTAAATAGATCCTAAAAAAATTAAAAAACTAAGTTAAATTTCATATTCAAAAATCCATTTGAGATTTTGAGCCTCCAATAAAAAATTATGGACAAATTTCAAAGAAGGGTTGGAAGGGACATTTTCCTTAACATTTTTAAACATCCTCTTTGAATTTTGTCTATAACTTTTGATTCGATGATTGAAATCTCAAACAATTTTAACAACCTTTTTTCATTTCAAAGTTTTTTGAGAAAAGTTATTCTATTATGCCAAAATGAGGTCTGAAGTTTTACTCCAAACATACATTTTAACAATGAATGGTCAAGCTCTCATCTTCAAATTATTCCATACTCTTTGAAGACTCATGATGGACTCATTTCCATACAAAAATGACGTCTCCACCCTACATTCTTACAAATGCCAATGATGCAATTCCTTCATTTCACTATCAAAATTTGTTTTTGCATTAGATGTTTTTAATCCTTGTGAAGGGCTACAAGTTCCCTTGGGTTCCTAGACTCTGAAAACTGCACCACAGCAGCTGCTTGACATAGCAGAGAGATTGCCATGTCATTTTTTTCATTTTTTTTCAATTTTTATTTTTTTATTTTTTTCAAAATTCTGATAGCGGCCGTTCTTTAACTACTAGGGGGAACAATGCCGGGAACAAGCCTGAAACGGCTCTCCAGCCCCCCCCCAAACACATCTAATGATGTAGATAGTGAAATTGCAAGGGTATTTGATTTAAAGGATTCCTTGAATTTTTGGCAAACTATCTTTTTTTACAATTATTTGTAGATGTGTATGTTTGGTCTTAGAATTAGCAAAAATACCCAGAGCACACCATAAATGTATTACCACTATCATAATATTGAAGCTTACATTAATGATACATAGATGAATTTCATAGATGAGGGTTCTAGAGAGGAAAAGGCAGCCTCTTTGAAGGCTACCAAATGTAGTGACTACTAATGAAATTTAGTGTTTGCAACACTAATTACAAACTGAAACATTTAATGGCAACAACGTCTCCAATGTTACCAACACTAAATGGCAACTACATTTTCTCAAAAAAAATTAGATTAATATTAAGAGTGTTCACCTTGCTTTGAATACAATATGAATACTAACTATCTACTAAGTAAATGAGAATTAGAGTGAATAACATGATAAGGTAAATAATGCTAAATTTTATTATTAGTGTAGTGATTATCATGTTATAAGAATTATAAACATTTGTTGCATTAGCTAAAATTCATGAAATCAACACCTTGCAAATGAATGTATGAAACTTGAATCTAAACCAATCTGATTTTGTAGAACTTTGTGCATTTGAATGTCATAAGACTCATAATTTTGGTACCAATTGAAAAAAATTGATTATGTAGGTGATTGATAAGAGGATTGCCAAAGCTTGCCCAAATTACAAGACAAAGCCAACAACAATCCAATTTGTTGAATCCTACTAATCTAATGAAGATATTTTAAAAACATGTACTCTAAAATTGAACCCCCAAAATGAAAACAAAGCATTCAAACGCTAAAGCTTATCCAACCCAAGGTGACCCTATTCTTTAACCCAATTGTGCCATCTTGCATTCCAATGTAGTGAAAAATGTAGAGGGTTATGTTGCATTATGACTTTTGTAGTGTAGAACTGAATTGAATATTGATGGTTTTATCACTTCAAGGAACACCACCATGTGGTTTAGACACATAATAAAAGGTTCAATCATTCACTTGTATTCTGTTACAAAATAAAATGATGAATCCAATCAATCTAAGTATATGCAATGACAAAAGAGATGACAATGGGTCATCTTACCTTACTTGTTGAAATATGGGATATGGACCAATGTAGAAGTCGTAGTATAAGGGTGCTTTTTTGTAGACGTCAAGTCTTGTGGGCTTGGAAGATACACTGGCTAGCATAAATAGTTATACAATGGAAGCTAATTCAAAGAATTTGCTACCATTCCTACATAATATAAAAAAAAATTGAAAGTAAAAGACTATAAGAGTATATAGTTGCAATAAACATGTAGCACAACCTTTGAAGTTGAAATATGAACCCAAAAAATTTAGCTTAATTCAAATATGCAACTAAGATGTACAATTCTTTATACAAAAATTGATAATATTCTACATTACTTGTAGAAAATGAAAGTACAAACTACAAAATGACTTCACAACTGAAATATGCAACTTCTAAGCATTCAAGATGACTACCACCGTGTGTAGCCACCTTTTGTTTTGTAAATATCAAAAGCTCTTTGAGGCATAGAACATATCAACTTCCTAACAACATCAATCTCAATACTATACCAAATTTCTTATATCTTCTCCTATAAATCTGGTTTTTCTTAGTGGATTTCCTCTCATACCTTCTCATATGACGATCTACTGCATTCCAAAAGTGTTTTATAGGATTGAGGTCAGGGGATTGCAGTGGGTGCCAAATAACCTTAAACTTATGTGCAAGCAACCAATCTACAACATAATTTGTAGTACGTTTGGGGTCATTTAGTAGAAGAAAATGAAGGATTTTGCAACTACAAAGAACAACCAATTTTTGGGTTGCATTGGACATTTGTAACTGTGAGAATCTGAAGGTCCATAGTTGTTGTGGACAAGTTTTATAGTCGTATCATAGTTGCAAGGTGAAACGGGATTGTTTCTCATTTAGTAGTTTATTTAGAACTTCATCGATGCGTTTTATGACATGGTTGCTTATGTGGTATTCGCTACCACATAAGGTCGGTCACTCAATTTATGAGTTGTACAATTTATTGGCAACTCGTTTATGACTAATGTATGACTCATTTTGCACTCATTTGTAACTCTATTGTAACTCATCAGTGACTCATTTGCGACTCATCTGTGACTTATTTGCAACTTCTCAATGACTTCATTGCAATTTGTCTGTGACTCATTTGTAACTTATTTGCGGTATATTTGCGACTTGTTTGTCACTTGTAGAATATGTAGATTTCAAAATCTACTAAATGTAGAAATCTACAAACTATGGAAATCTTAAAATTCTATTAACAAAATTCATTACATGAGGATACAACTACTTACAAGTCTTATATGTCCAACCTAATGGTACTCTTGACAATTTATGTATTGAGACAATCGGAAAATGATTTGGAAACAAATAGGAAACGACTATTAAATGACTACAAAACAACTAGGAAACGACTATCAAATGACTAAAAAACAACTAAAAAACAACTATTGTTATTTTACAGCTGCAATTGTTTTCTAGTCATTTCCTAATCATTTTTTGTGATTGCAATTGACATGGTAGTTATCATATAGTGTGAATTAGTCCACATCGATAACTATGATGAATATTGGATGGAAGATAACTTACATTCATTCTAATTTGAACTATATTACAACTCTCATAATCCTATACTTCATTCTATGATTGCTTTTTGACTAAAACAATGTATCCACTTTATTCTACATCTACTTTGCAACTAAAACATTGTACTAATAATTTAAAGCAATTATGTCAAGCAATGACATAAGAATTTGGTACATATAAAAAAGGCTACAATTGTAGAATAGTTGTATGGGACACTTATTTGCATTTTAACCGGTTGTGGCAGATACATTTTTCTCCTAATGATTGTCATATTGTAAAATGACACTCTCTTCCTCTAAACCTTGCATGCATATAGTTTCCATAAGTTCTTTCTCCAAAATCTCTGGATACACATATTTATCCATCTTCCCTTCAATCAAATGAAGCTTGTTAGTTCCTTCCCAACTCAAACAATCCCAAACCATTATACTTCCTCCCCCATGCTTAACTATACATTGCACATGTTGGTCTAAGAGACACTCTGTATTTTTTCTCAACAATATGGTTGTCCATTTGAGCAAAAAAGGTTAAAGTTTGACTCATCAAAAAAGATGACAAAACTCCAATCTTCCAAATTGAAAGGATTGCTTTTCTTTGCCTGTTGAAGACAAAACGCTCTATGCTTCTTTGTCAAAAGTGGCTTTTTGACCTTTACATGTGCTTGCAAGCCTTGATTTTGAAGACTCCTTCTAACTGTATCATTACTCAATTGCATGCCCTCAAACCTTAATCGTCTTCCTATTGCTACAATGGTACTAATACTTTGATCATTTAACCTCCTTACAATATCACAATTGTTGCACTTATCAAGAATTGGAGGTCTACCAAGTGAAATTTTGTCTCTCAAACTCCTTCTTTCACCAAATCTTTGTACTATGTTACTACAAGTACTTCGAAGAATGCTCAAAACTATTGAAATTTCAACATAAGAGTTGCTTCACTCATGCATCTCAAGAATTGTCTTTCTCTCAGTTTCACATCTCCTAGGAACCAAAGTGAGTCACTTAGAACCTCTCTAAAATGTTGTAATTTTTTGTAGCATAAGAAAACTTCAAAACAACATTTGCATTGAAAAGATAGTGGTGTGCACAACTTGTGTGCATATTAAGTTGTACACACTACTTCAAGATATTTCATAATGTAGATTTTTTAAGTGGCTAATTTTGAAAAAAATGATGTTAATTACATACTATGTTTTTTTTTTCATAAATGCAATAAAATAAATCCTTAATAGCTTCACTTTTCAACCATTGCTTGAGCTATTTCGGAAAAACACCTTTCTGTCCAAATACTGATGATGCCCATTGTACATGCAAAGGTGCAAGGGATGGAACTAGAGCCCAAACTAGAGCTACTCTAGAAGCTTTAAATTGGAAGCTCTTTAAGAACTCTATTCCCAACAATCCTTGACAATGTTTCTTTAAGTATCCAATTTATTGTTGTCAACGTTGCTGTGTGCAAATTCAATCAATGGAAGAGAACTTAAAAAGTTTAAAGAAAACATGTCATAAGAGAAATTTCAGCCCTTTAGAGGGCTGTTTGATGACATAAAAATGTACAAATGGAGAAAATATTAGCTCAAATCTTGTCACAAAGAATCTTGCCAGTTAGCTTGCGTGTCCCATTAGATTGGTGATTAAAAAATATTTTTGATTTTGATTTTTTTGCACATTGGCCAAAAGTCAAACGGCCCTCCACAAGGCCTAGATTTTCTCTAATGCAATGCTTTGAAAAGTCCAAAATAGAACTCGTGGTCTCGATTTAGTGCAAGGCAAAAAATCTAGAATCAATGGCACCAGTTTCACAAAGTCATTCCATTTACATTGAAAACTATTTATTCAAGAATATGATAAATCTTTCCATTGATATATCATTAGTACAAAACTATCCTTGAATTATAACATGACCACATTTTTTTATTTTTTCTAATATCTTAGTGTTAAATTTTGTTATAACTTATTGAAACTTATTGTTGAAACTTATTAAATGTATTATACTAAATAAATTTGAACAAATTTGAACAATAATTTGCTAAGAAGGAAATAAGATATTTAGCATGATGCTTTTAACAAAGTTCTATTCAAATTTGTTATAACCAATTAAATATAACATGTGGTATAACATGTGCTTTTAAGTATCAATTGTTCTTAACAAAATCTTATGCAACAATACAAAAAAGTTACAAAATATGATTATGTTACAATCTACGGGTGATATTATACCAGTTACTGTTATTTTAAAACATGGTTTTGACCTTCAAGATGATTGCTTTTGTTGAGCTAACAAAAGCATATTCAATACTAGTCAATATAAAAATAAAAAAAATAAAAAAAATAAAAAAAAAATATATATATATATATAATAAACTTCTATTAGAAAAAATGAATACCTAACCACATAATGATTACATACACAAAAAATAATTTTTGTAAGCTCTAAAATTTTAAACTGTTTTTATAAAGAGAGTAGTAAATGTATGTTGTAATAAATGTATGATGAAATTTTAGATATCAAACTTAAAAATTTGAAATAAGCAATTTGATAAATTTGATAAATTTGATGCATAGAATTATAAATATAAAATATCCGACAACAATTGTTTATTTCTCAATATAATTTTTTTTGAAAAAATAAAAAACCAAAAAAATTTAACATGTCTCTACAAAAGTATTCATACTACTAATAATGAAATTTAGTATTATTCATCCTATTATGTAATCCACTCTAATTCTCATTTAGTTGATAATTAGTATTCATATTGAATGTAGATTTAGTGCATGGTGAACTACCTATCTTAATTTTAGTTATTTTGGTAGAAATTTAGTTGACAATTAGTGTTCATGTTGCCATTTAGTGTTGATAACATTAATGGTGTCGTTGTCATTTTGTGTTAGAATTTGTAATTAGTGTTGCAAACACAATATTTCATTATTAGTGTAGCGAAAAGAAACCTTGAATATTTGATCAAGAACCCACGAAGTAGACGAACGAATGAACGAACGAAGCAGCCGTCCTCGTCGAAGTGGACGAAAGAGAGTAACCAACGAACGAAGCACCCTTCTTCGTCGTCGTCTTCTTCTTCCTCATCGGCATCCCAGATGCTACACCCATGGGCTGTCCATGTGTTGGTTTTGCACTGATCCCCGACCGACTTCTCGGGCCTTCATGGTGCCCCAAACCCTAGCTTAGCCATCTCCCGCTCTTCGTCACGCACATCGCCGAGACACCCCAGAACAATAATCCTCACTTCTATCTCCTCTTCTGAGGGCGGATTGTACGGGATGATGGAGTGATCCGGGAGGAGGTTGAGGAAGCGCAAACTTGACGCCCTTAACTTACTTTGCACGTCTTCGTCGGGATTGTTGATTTCGTTTTGGAGGTCTCGATTATGGAGGAGATTGGTGCGGTGGAGCCGCCGCGGACGGATGCGCAAGGTTTAGCGGAGGAGGAAGGCGAGAGGGTGGGTGGAAGGGAGGAAGAGGAGGAAGCGGGCAACAATCGGAATCATCTGCATCCACTACAGGAACAGAAACAACAACACGAACAGCAGAAACAACTGCAGCAGCAACAACAACAACAACTGCCGGATGGAGATCCCGACGACGAAGAAGATGTTTGTCGAATCTGTCGGACGCCGGGAGAGGCGGATTCGTCGTTGTATCATCCCTGTGCTTGTAGTGGCAGTATCAAGTATGTCCACCAGGAATGCCTTCTGCAATGGCTCAACCATAGCAATGCTCGACAGTGCGAGGTACGGACGACTATTTGGGGTTTGGAGTTGGAGTTGGTGGAAAGAAGATATGATCTCCTCTTGGTTGCAGGGGGGAATTCTGAGGCTAGGTTTGGAGTTTGTAGATCCGGATTCTGAATGGGGAACATTTGCTGCTGCTGTATGAATATGGTAGAGGATGGCCATATATGTTGTCGTTTTGGCTTTTGTTTGTTGCTGATCGATAGGTTCAGAGTGTGTTATCAAGTAGATGAATTTTGTACGGGAGCTGAAATTTGCCGGGAGTTCAGTTTTCTGATATTTTGATTTGTAGCATGTTGTGGTTGGAGTTTTAGTTATTCTGGTATTAGGGCTTGGTAGGACGACAATTTTCGTGATTGGATTTATTTTAGGTTTAGATAATGACGCTTTGTTTGATTGATGATGCAGGTGTGCAAGCACATGTTCTCATTTTCGCCTGTATACGCTGAGAATGCACCTGCCAGGCTTCCCGTGCAGGAGCTTTTCTTAGGGATGACGTTGAAGGCTCTGAAAGGAACACGCTTCTTTGTTCGCCTGCTATTTGTAATCTGTGTGTGGCTTCTGCTGATCCCCTTCGTGACACTTTGGATTTGGAGATTTACGTTCGTTCGGAGTTTGATTGAAGCCAAGAGTCTCTTTTTCAGCCGGTGGACTTTTGGCCTGTTACTCACGGACTGCTTGCACGGATTTCTGCTGTCAGCTGGAATTGTTTTTATCTTTCTCGGTGTTACGTCGTTACGGGAGTATTTTCGACATCTGCGTGAAATAGCTGGAGGACAGGATGGCGACAGGGATGACGAAGGGATGGACAGGGGGTTGGGGGGCCGAGCTGGCAGGCGCATAGGTCAGGTTGTTGCTGGAGTTAGGGGTTTTGGTGGTGACGGGGGCCAGGCAATGGGAGGGCCGCATTTCAATCATGATGTAGCTGTTGTACCTGTTCCTGCTCAGGGTCTTGCCGCTGGAGCTGGTCAGATACTGCGCCGAAACGCTGAGAATGTAGCTCTTCGCTTGGAAATGCAAGCCGCACGACTTGAGGCTCATGTTGAACAAATGTTTGATGCAGTTGAGGATGCTGACGGTGCTGAAGATGTACCGTTTGATGAACTTGTGGGGATGCAAGGACCTGTTTTCCACTTACTCGAGAATGCAGTTACAGTAAGTTTCACTCTGGATGTGGCAATCAAACTTGAGGAAGACGGAATTTGCAGAAGAAGTTTGACACTTTTGCTCCTGTGTTTTAATTGTTTAGTGTTTATTTATTTAATTTTGGGTTAGGTTATGTAGTTGTCTTTGCCCCCTGATCATTTCTGAGAGTTTATGCTTGTGACTCAATTAGAAATTTACGACTCTGGTTTTTTGTATGCAGGTGCTGCTGAGCAATGCAATATTTCTTGGAATTGTTGCTCTTATACCTTTTACTCTAGGTCGGATTATTATATCTCTTTTCTCGAAGATAATAGTAGCCACAGGAAGCGTCAGAAGCATGGCGCGTAGGTCAGAGGCATCTATCGGCGTCTTTGGTGTGAATGGCAACTCTTCTGTCGGAGGTTTGGACGTGAGTCCTGATTCTCTGTTGATGGGAGAACAGAAAGAAAGTAATACTAGCTTTTTTAATATGTTGGCTGGAGTCATTTCAGATGGCAATGCAACAGTTACAGTTGATGCAGTCACAGAAGATATGGTGTCAGCGTTCAAGTTTTCAGATGCATCAACAGTGGCTGTAGGTTATATGGCAATCTTTTCAGCTATATTGTTCTACCTAGGACTTATTGCTCTCATAAGATACAGTCGAGGGGAACCTATGACCGTTGGAAGAATTCGTGGAGTTGCCTCTATGGCTGAGGCTGCGCCATCTGTAGCTCGACAGATCATAGCCGGAGTGAGCTACATGGCCACTGGGACAAAGGTGGCATTTTTGCTCTTCATCGAGCTTGGAGTGTTTCCGCTACTGTGTGGATGGTGGCTGGATATTTGCACTTTGGGAATTCGTGACGTAACACTCACTCAAGCGGTATCATTTTTCATGTCATCTCCTTCAATGAGCTCCTTTCTTCATTGGCTAGTTGGGATCGTCTATATGCTGCAGATCAGCATATTTGTGAGCCTGTTGCGAGAGGTATCATTTGTCTTCCTTCATAATTCACTTCGTCATATACTTTTTTCAATTTTGCAAGTATCCTTGTAACCTTATTAGTGGTGCTGGTATGAAAGATACTGATAATTCTAGGATTCGTCTGCTGTACCGGGCTTATTTAACCTTCATTAATTTCATTTGCTGCAACTAGAAAAGGTAAATGCTATGGATGTAACGAATGAGGTGCATGTATTCCCGCTACTTTATCCTTCTTCATCAGCTGGTCGTGTTTTGCATTTCAGGTACTTAAACCAGGAGTTTTGTATTTCCTACGGGATCCGGCTGATCCAAACTACAATCCATTTCGAGATCTTATCGATGATCCTCTACACAAGCATGCACGTCGGGTTCTCCTTTCTGTGGTGGTCTATGGCAGTCTTATTGTTATGCTGGTGTTCTTGCCTGTTCGACTGGCAATTTCAATTGCGCCTCATATGTTTCCTCTGGATATAAGGTGAGACTCAACTTTTGCAGTCGATTGAGCAATTTATTACTGTGTAGCAGTTCTGAGTATGGTCCTTGATGTGTTTCAGTAGTATCCATTTGACAGATTTACCTGGCTTCAAGTTTGTTCGATTCAGCTTGATGCTTCTGCAGTTCAGTGGGAATGACTACTCTTTCTAGCCTTCAAAATCGATAGGGGCTCTGAAAATAATGAGCTACTCTGGTCTTGCAGGGTGTCTGATCCATTCACTGAGATCCCAGCAGATATGCTGCTATTTCATATCTGTATTCCCTTTGCTGTGGAGCACTTCAGACCTCGTGCAACAATAAAAAATGTCCTCTCCCACTGGTTTTCAATTGTGGGCCGGGTGCTGGGCTTATCTGACTTTCTTCTTCCTGGAGCTGAGGAGGCGAATGGAGTTGTTGCCAATAATAATGAAGAGAGAAGACAAGACAGAGCCAACAATATCTTTGATGAGAATCAAGGTGAAGCTGGACATGGTGATGCCGCAGGAAATCGTCACCAGATTGAAACTCCGTCTGGCACTGCCGAGGGCAATGACGTATCAGACTCCGATGACGAACATGAAAATGAAGAGTATGTATCCACCTTCACTTACCCTGCATCGTAAATATGATTTCTGCTCACTGCGCTGCTTTTGACCAAGTCTATGTTTTTTGGCCCATTTATTTAGGGTGGGCGGGGTATTTCATTGTATCTTCTGGTCCTTGTTAGCCATATTTCATGCTTTGCATGCTTAGCAATTGTGGTTGTCTGACATACTACTCAGGATTGATGTTGTCAGTCAAGGTAATTCGTTTTGATACAACCATGCATTCGAGTTTATAGATTTTACTTCTTTAATTTCACGTACTAACCATTGTACTGCATTGGTCCCCAGGTATCAGTTTGCGTCACGAATTGTGCTTCTTTTACTGGGGGCATGGTTAACTCTGCTTGCGTTTAACTCGACCATGGTGCTCCTTCCCATCTCCATTGGGCGATTCATATTCACTTCCTTCTCGCGTCTTCCTATTACCCGTGGTGCAAAGTGCAACGGTGAGAATTTTGCTTTCGTTGTGCTATAACTATGAATCCCTGTAGTCACTTTAGTGCATATTTGTTACTAATCTTCCAAGATTGAAATGTATGGATCTTTGTAAGCATTTACACAGTTGCTTCCGGTGATTGAAGGACTGTTTTTTTCATTTTGATTCTATTCGTGAAATTGTGGTTCTGAGTTTTGACATGCTTGCTTCTATTTTTGCAGATCTTTATGCATTCAACATTGGTTGCTATGTGCTTTGGGCTACTGCTGCAGCAATACAATATGTGGTAGACTACCTGCGGACCCACGACATACGGGTCTTTTTGCGACAAGTTGTTAAGTGGTCATCCATCGTAGCCAAGAGCTTTGTCCTTCTATCACTCTGGGTATGAGCAGCTCCTTCTATCTTCAATTTTCGGCATTATTTATATTATTGTTACTGGTAGTACATATTGATAAACCATACGCAGGTGCAGTTAGTACTTATTTAGATTTTTATGAAGAATTGCATGGGTTGTTTTTTTATGATTTAATTTGATATCACGTGAGTAGTATTTGGTAGATTGCTATATCTAATACTGGGTGGGTGACTGTGCAGATTGTGATTATTCCAGTACTTATCGGCCTTCTTTTTGAGCTACTGATCGTTGTTCCCTTGCGAGTACCTATTGACGAGAGCCCGGTGTTTCTCCTTTATCAAGATTGGGCCTTGGGCCTCGTGTTCTTGAAGATCTGGACAAGGCTGGTGAGTTGCCTATACGGTGGAGTTGTTTCTCACTTTCCCTTTTGAGAATTACAGTTGGTGCATTGTTGGCACAGCTTGATGGATTCTTGCATGTTGTTTGCACGATTATTTGGCAGGCTTCTTTGAATGGCTAATGCATTGTCATATTTCCTGGAAAGCAGAACTTGTTAATTTTTAAACCAATGCTCTTATCTTAACAGGTGATGCTTGGACAGATCGTGCCTCTGGTTGACGATAGCTGGCGACTAAAGTTTGAGCAAGTTCGGAATGACGGGTTTTCCCAACTAAAGGGCTGGTGGGTGTTTACAAATATCATTGCGCCAGTACTCATCCACCTCTTGACAGCTCTCTGTGTGCCATATGTCGTTGCGCGAGGGTTGTTTCCTCTTCTCGGTTATTCATTGATGGTAAACTCAGCAGTATATCGGTATGCCTGGCTTGGATGTCTCTTCTTTGGAATTTTCTGGTATGGTGGACATCGGCTCCATCAATGGCTGCTGGATCTTCACGATTCTATTCGTGACGATCGTTATCTTGTGGGAAGGCGACTGCACAATTATGGAGATCAGAAGAAAGCTCCTCCTAGTCCAGAGTTGTCGAGGTTACCGTCATCAGGTATACAACCTTATCTTTGGTGCTCCTGCAAATTTGTCTTAATCTGTGTATTCATGTCTAGAGAATATTCGGAAGGTGTGTTTCTCATTTTAACCGGCGCCTTTATCTGGGTTGGCTACATCATAACTGAGTGATGAAAACTTATTTGTCAAAATTAGCTTTAATTGCTGTCAAGCATAATTGGCTAATTGACAATCGATGAATGGATTTAAAGTTTAAGGTTATTTTGTATCTAATGATGTGTACTATCTTCAGGGTTGGAAGAATCTGAGGATGGTGCTGATGTGCAAGTAGATGAAGCAGCCCAAACACAGTTGACTTCAGGAGAGCAGAGAAGGAGTGGAGACGAAGTTGTGGGAGCAACAGTCGATGCTAGCAGCATTGGGGCAAATTCAGAGAGAATGACGGACTCTGCAACGACGGGGGCTCACAGGATGGGGGCGACAGCTAGCACACTGAAATTTCGGGGTGGTGTCAGCCATGAAGGCATCAGTAGCTAAAGCATTCCTCAGTCAATCAATGTGGTCAATAATTTGCATCATGTTGGTTCCGAGTTTAGAGTTCTGTATAAATGTAGGTACACAGGTTTGTTGAGCAATGTATGCGCCGTAAGGGTGGCTGTGCAATTCGTTGGTCTGAGTCCCCTTTGGCAACTGGGATTTGTCTAAAGACCAGTTACAACTATTTGAGTCTCCCCACAGTCTGCAGCTCCATCTGTGGTCTAGTGTTGGATCCTTTCATGACATAGAGATTTCCAACAGAATGGGAGGTCCCCTGGAAACTCTGTAGGTATTTTAGCTTTTTGTTAAATTCAACCTCATTTTTTTGTACTATCAAACACTCTCTTCACAATTCTGTTTGTGACATAAAGATGTCTATATTTTACCAGAACGGTCCAGGGTTTTTTGTCTTCTGTTTTAGACGGTCATTTTTGAGAGATTTGGTCAGGCACCCGTAAGCTGAAGTGGGATACTACTTTGACTATCCTAATTGTTTGCGCTTGCACAAGGGTTGCTATAATGTGCACCCAGCGTTGGAAGTGATTTTGCCATATACAAATGGTACTGATGTTGCTTCCCTCACAATATTTGATATTTTTGTACCTTGTGTTCCTGCTGAAGTTGACAAATGTGCTTTCACAGTTCGTAAGTCTGGTATATGGTACTCCCTCCGTCCCAAAATGATCTCCAACTGTACCTTGTGACATTGAAAATTGGTCAAATTTGGCTTTTGATTGCTATCCGGTGTACCAAAACAACTTCGAGCAATAGTTCCCCCCATCCATGCAATCATCAATCAATACAATTCTGAGCAATAGTTCCCCCATCCATGCAATCATCAACCAATACAATTTTGAGCAATAGTCCCTCCATCCATGCAATCATCAATCAATACAATTCCGAGTAATAGTTCCCCCTCCTTCCATGCAATCATCAATCCAAAAACAAATGAAATGATTGAAGGGGTCAATCAATATTGTTTGTTCTTATTTTTTGCATCTCTTTGAGTGTTGCCCAACTAAAGGAGATGAAGCTTTGAAGGGTGGTACAGAGGTCTACACAAGGTCTTGGGTTCACACTAACTACCCACAAAATGACACTTCACAATCAATAATTAAATGCCCATTGGTGATCTTTGAAATGTCCCAAAAATTTCACTTTTCAATACTCCAAATCTGCACTTTGAAAAAGATTGCCAAACTCAAAGTTTTTAGGATGCTAGGAGTGCATCAAACTCTATTTATAATGCAAAATGGTTTTTACAAATGTCATTTTTAGCCTTCATCCAGAACATTTTGTCTAACATGAAGATCATTTAGGGATAGCGGAAGTACTATCCCTATGGATGAGACCTCTTTCCAATCAGCCACCCATTTTCGCTAGTTAGGCTGTCATATTTTCGATCGATTGTAGTTTACATGACAACTCACGTGGTTAGGCAACAACTTATACAGCACAAATGTTGAGGAGGTGTACATAGAAGTTATACAATGATTACAAGATGTACACTAAAAGTCACAATTATCACCTACATTGAAGCATGGTTGATTTGTAATCAACCTATGGTTAGAAATACGATGACCTATATAACCAAAATAGGTTGAATGGAATCTTCACAAAAAAAACTATTGTAATTTTATTTTGAGGAAAAAAATGTAAAAGAATATGAAATCCTTCTAAAATCTATTTCTATAAACAGGGAAATTTTTCCCCTTACCATACCCATCCAATAGATATATTGAATTGTTTAAGTGATCGAAAAAGGAATCAACTACCTTATATAAAATTTGAAACTCATCCATTAGCCACTCATGGGACTCACTCGCTTAGTGTCTTTACAATCTTTAGAGACTTAACTCCAAAATGACCTTGAGGACATAATCTGTCCTTGAGCAATTTTCGAAAGTGAATAATGCAAAATCAACGTTGAATTAGATAAATATGTAAACTACACAATCAGGGTGCTTTACATGTTGAAAAAACATAAACTTTCAAATTTGGTAGTTGATGAGGCATTTTTTTTAGAAGGCACAAACACGAAGGAGATCCTCCATTTTCGGGAAGGAAGGTACCCTGTCAGCACGGATTGGAGGTCTGGGTGACAAGGCCCCGACTTGGCGAAAGACCGTGGCAGAACTTGAGTCCGTCCTCTGTAACATAACCGTTCCCACCAACAAAATACCTTATTTCCATGTACTCTCGCCTTGCTCCTACGTGTTGCAGAATTTAGAAAAAATATAGGACTTCATAGACGAGGACATGGCTTAGGGTTATAGATTGCTTGCGGTTGCTGTTGGATTCCTGCAAGGACCACTCTAAAGCAAGAGTGGGATTTTGATGTAAGGGACGGGGTGGTCATGGCAATGGTGACAATTGGGAGTATGCAACGACCAAAGTGGCAAAGTCACAATCTAACACTAGAGAGTGATTGCTTGCAAGTAATGAATCAGGGTAGTGAAATTAGTGATAGGATTGTTTTCAATTTTTATTTCCACCCACTACCTATGATCCTCGGAGTTTCAACATCATATGTACCTCTGCTTCTTGCTCAATTTTCAAGTAAGATGACAAATTTATGGAGCAATCCAACTTATCAATTTCTAGAATCTCGAAGGGGACAAGCACTAGTAATTCACAATTGGCTTCTAGAGATCAGGGCAATTAAGAGTTACATGAAACAAATCCTCAATTGCTTGGACAATTGATACTTATTTGAACTCCTTCAAAATTCTAAGCTTGCAGAATTGCTAGAGGTTTTGAAGGCAATGCATTGGAGGATTTTATTTTACAACAACGTTGCATACATTTTAGGGTGGAAGAAGAGGCATGATTTTTTAGACAAACTTTTTGGTGTGGTGAGAAAAATTTATAAGGTTGGTTTTAGTGGAGTAATTGGTACTCAAGCAATTGAAAAGGTGAGCTATCAACCCATATGTGATGGAGATGTAGTCCAGGCATTTGTAGCTGTAGAAGATGGCCACAACAAAATTCTTGTACAAATGTAAGACAACACATTCACATTAGAGCTCCTTCCTTATGTAAGAGATGGAAGGGACGAGAGCAATAAAGCAATTGATTGGGAGGTTGACTTAGTCAACTAGTAGGGAAATAGCAACTTAAGTAATTCTGATTGGGTCTTATTTGATGATGGTAGTGAATCAGAAGTGTTAGAAGATAGTGTCTTAGATGCACCAAATATGGATTTTGAATTGTTTGGGTTTGAGCATCAATACACTCCACAACATTTGTAGGACTTTAGTACCACATTGCTACTTAATCGTTTCCCTTTCACTAGGCCAACTCTTGTGCTTGTTCATTGTCTAAGCCGACACCTAGTGGCCATGCACAAGTTCTTTGAACCGTACTGGCTAGTACAGATATCGACCCTTATTTGTGACCAAATCTCAAAGGGTGTACTTAGTTCTACTACAACAAATCACATGCGAACAAGTGGTTTCTAATAAATTATAATTTCAACCTAAAATTTTGAGCATTGTTTAATAATGACTATAGGTTTCTATTGCCAAAATTTCCAACTCAAATAAAATATGAAATGCTTTCTAGAAGAGGTTGAAAATGAACTAAAATGGCATGTTTTTCAACTCAAAATAATTATAGAGAATATATTTAGATGACCATTGAATCAGTATTCAACTCAAAATGAGATTTCAATAGAGAGTTATTTTTAGAAAAAATTTATTCATTTTTTAGACAATTTTTTCTTACATAATATAGGGGTGTAAAAGTTATTTTTCAATTCTACACTGTATCTTTTTACTTCAAAAATGTGTAACTAATTATTATTAAAAAATAAAAATATCAATAATTCAAAACATAAAATTTCAATGTAAAGAAATCTATTTACATATTTTTTATTTTGTTTTATTTAAAATTCAAAAAATATATAAGGGGTCCAAAGTTTTATTCACATGTAGTTTCTAACGGATACTCTAAGTGATTTTCCTAAGGACTAAATCAATCATTATGCTAGACAGTCAAGGTATAATAGCTTTGTGAAATGCAATGGCACCTTGAATTGGAAGGATTTGTCACCAAGAAACCCGGGGAGGTCACTCTATGCATTTATACAACCCACATGGGGCGAGGATTTTGGACCCTCTATTTACTTCTTCAAATTTAATTAAAAGAAAAGAAAAAAAAATATGGATAGATTTTCCTACTTTAAAGTTTATGTTATGAATTATTGATAATTTTATACGTAAATTATGATTAGATACAAATTTTTGAAGTAAAAAGATACACTGTAAAGTTGAAAATAACTTTCACACCTCTATATTAAATAAGAAAAAATTGTTTAAAAAATACACAAAAATTCTCAAAAATGAATCTCTATTGAAAGTTTATATTCTTGAATATTGATGCAATGATTGTCTAAGTGTGTTCTCTAAATACTTGAGTTGAAAAACATGTCATTTTAGTTCATTTTTCAACCTTCTCTAGAAATCATTTCATATATTATTTGGATTGAAGATTTTGGCAATAGAATCTTATAGTCTTGATTAAACAATGCTCAAAATTGTAGGCTAAAATTATAGTTTATTAAAAAATAAATAGGAGGTCAAAAGATCATTTAGCTGCATGTAGTATACTATAGATACACTAAGTGACCTCCCCAAGCCGAGAAATCTTTGTTGTTGGCTAGGAATCTATAATTACATGGGGCTCAAGAAGCTACCCAATAATTGCTTGTATTGGAGCCACATGAAGTTCTTAGTTGTCCTTTTGTAAAGACAGCCATGCGAAGAGCTAGGTTTGAGAAAATTTGCCGTAACATACACCTAGTAGATAATGTTGCCTTAGTTCTAGAGAAAACACATGAAAATTATGATAAAATAGCAAAGATATGTTGGTTACTTGAGTTGTTTCACTTGTTTGTGCAAACATGCAAGCAATTGTATAATTGTAAGCATCATATTTGTATTGATGAGATTATGATCCCATATCATAGTAGGAGGTACGATATAAAGCAGTATATGCTTGCAAAACCGGTGAAATACAAGATTAAAGTTTGGTGTTGTGTGAATAGTAAATCATGATATGTATATGATGAAGTCTATATTGGATGAAAGGGTCTCACTAGTGAGAAGGACCTTGGTTTGAAAGTAGTGAAGGCCTTGGTCTCAGACTAGAAATGCCTAGATCACATGGTCGTGACAGCTCATTTCTTTACATTGTCGTGTCTGCAAATGCATTGCTCGCATTGCATGTCTGCAATAGTGTAGTTTGATTGCATTCATGTGTACCTTATGAGCACATCCATGGACTCAATAGCAAAGGGAACTCTATATTTCAAGTGGATTAAGCGTCGAGGGCGTCGGGAGTACCAAATTTCTCATGTTCTTCTTGAATATCAAGAAATGATGCAAGGAGTTCATTTGGTCGATCAGTGTCGCATGGAGTACACAACAAAGTTTTGATTCCACAAATGGTGGCATCAATTGTTGTTGTTTGTTCTTGACACCAGTTTTGGCAATGTCTACATTTTGTTTTAAAGCTCACACAATTGGCATCAAGGAAAAGCAGGTGATGACTCGAATCAAATTTCACTATACCCTTGCCAATTGGTTGTGTGATCCAAAAGTGCATTCTAGGTGCAACGGTGCCTCCTTCAGTCTACATGATCATGGCCTTCATTATTCAGCAAAGCACAAGAAGCTCTGTGCTAAGTGCGCTATTTTCCGGCGGAAGCAAATATGGTATTGCCTAGGGTGGCATGGAGCTTACATGTACGAAGGGTCATATTACTTGAAGGTCCATACAATTTCAAAATACACCACTAGAGTATTAAAGTGAAATGGTCTTGCAGGTTTGCTTCAGGATGCATTGCGGGTGTGGCCACGCCATTTTGCTGAGCAAAAGACAATGCAACTCACCGTGATGGCAATTTCAGTGCCGGGATTGTAGAGTATCTTGCTTGGTGTAGGTTTTCATAGGTTGATACCTTTGAATTTTGCAAGTCCCTCCCCTTACTGTAGTGATCTGGTTGATGTTGATTTCACTTATGCTTGTAGTTTAGGTTGTGGTCAGGGATTTGGTGTGCAATTCCAAGGATTTTGAATTGTTAGGATGCGGCTAGGAAGGACCATGAATTGTCAATGTTACTCTTGGTATTCTTTACTTTTGTCAAACTTGAATTTTTGAAGAGTTTTATAAGTTATGCCAATTACTTCAAATTCTCGTCGTGAGTTGTGGTAATTGTGCGTAAACAGTCTACTTGCAAGTTTGTAGTATTGCATAGACAACAAATAAATTGTGGTTTTGTGTACATGCTCATTCAACACGGGCTTGAGGGCTCCTAGTTGACTTTGTACGCCCTCGCCACTCTGCTCGTCAAACGCGCCAAGTCATATAGCCTACAAGTTTTCCACCTCCCACGCTAGCTTCTTGCTGAGGCCACCCTTCCCTTCACCAGGTTACATTTAGATTGCCCTTGGGAATGACCCAAGTCACCCAACAAATTAATGCACCGTCCGATTTGAGCAAAATTTTGTGTGATAGTTTTGTAGATTTGTCCATTTTCTTCCCACCGTTTGGATCATTCTTCATCCCCAACATATTTTTCCAAAAAAAGATGGTACCTAAACCCATGCAGTGACTCTGCCAGACACCTTGAACTTTGGCATTACTAAAACCGCACGTAAGTTATCAAAACTGCAGATTTTGGGGGGGGGCCAAGTGCTTTACATCTTGTCCTCTACCTTATGAAAAAAAAATGGTACCTTGTTCCAATCCGTATTAATCCGGCAACATCCACCAAAGATTCCCGAACTTCTGAAAAATGCGTGATTCGGTGATTCGGCAACCGTGTACCGTGAAAACAAGGTGAATCTGATGAAGTTTCTTGAATAATTTGGGGCCATCAAAAATTGCAGCATGATCCTCGCAGAGCATGCTAGCAATCGATACGGTTACATCTTCGGTTACCACTTACCAGCCAAACTTAATTATTAAAAATTGAAATTTGTTTGCCTCTCTGACACGGGACAGAAGTTCGGGAAATCCCAGGGTCGTTTTGGGGTTAAGTGTCACTACATATCTTATGCCGTTGGAAACTGATGACAAATGCGAAATGAACAAATGAAGCACCAAGTGAACTCACAAATTGCTGCTGTAATCAGAAAGATCTGAAACGCAATCATATTTGGGTTGTCCACTAGAAATCATGGTGGGCAAGAGACAGGGCAACAGACCCAATTCGCATTAAAAATGGAAATGACAGTGCTTCAATATTGTCCGTAATACCGGTAGGTACTGAACTACCAGTGCTAAATTGAAAAATCCATTTATCAAAAATATTGAAAAAATCTTTGCAAGGATACTGAACTCTCATCCACATCATTATTTGAACTCTCATCCAACATCATCATTTAGAAGTGTCCTAGATAGTGAACACTCACCTCAAATTTCAAGAAATAACACTCTTCACACAAAATCATCCCTAGATTCAAAGATCAATGGTAAGTTTCTTGCAAACCAAGTCCAACTCAGTGTTTGGCAGACGGTTTCAACTCCTTCAAACATTTCTGCACAGCTGCGAGCACCGCAGGCTGCAGCTTCTTGTTCGTAGCAACGATTCCATGGTCTAAATCAAGCCATCTGCCTCTAGAAAAGTCTAGCGGCTTTCCTGCTGCATCGAACACTTCGCCTCCAGCCTCTGTGATTGTGCCAACAAACCACATCAGAGGAAAGCTGATACCATAGTATGAACAAGTATTGTGAATACGCCATAAACTCCTTCACAAGCGACCACAAGCGATTCCCAAGTCCCAAGTCCCACATTTTTCCTCAAAATCTAATTGGATGAGAGTACTGAAAGTGGAACTAGGGACTTTATACCAAGTTCCAAGTCCCAAGTTCCAAATTCCTGAACAATGCTTACATGAGCACCTTCGGAAGTTTCAAAGCCAAGGGAAGTGCGACTTGGAGGCTGAAATAGGTTTCCATTCTTGCTGGACCCAACTGTAGCTCCAATTCCCATTTCTCATGTCATTTGATGTACCAAGGAAAGTGGAACTTGGGACCTATGTATAACGAGGCCCCAGCTTACCTGTTATGACGATGGCTCCAGCAGCATGATCCCAAATTTTCTCACGGTATCCAGCATGAGGAAATCGAAGATATATGACAGCGTCTCCTCTGGCCATAGCTCCGTACTTCGCCTGGCTGTCTATCCGAACCGGAGGTGCTTTGACACCCAACACCTGAATCAACACATAAGTAATGAATACTACGTAGGCACAAGCATGTGCATGAATCAAATACACGAACAGTGGTAAGAGGATTGACAATCCAGTTGTAAGGAGCGTACCCCTGCAATGTTTGCAGTTAGATCTTGCATGGAGTGTGCAGATTCGTAAGATTCACAGAACGTTGCTAATGTCGTATCTTCGACATTGCTCACGTGCACCTGTACTACAACATGTCAAGAAATAATGCATAAACGCTAGCAGAAAAAAAACTTATAGAAAACCTAGTCACGTTAAACCTCGCCATTTGCAATGTCATTTAAAACAGTATCTAAAGACAGCTCTGTTAATTGTAAAGCGGCTAGACTAGATTATGTAGAAAAACTTTGAAGGGTGGGTTTTGTAATACTAAAAGAATTAATACCTTAAGATACATACAATACGCAGAAAAAATGAAATAAAACAACTGGAAGACTAACGATACCTAACGCACCGGTTTAGGCTCGACCCTCTCGTCTAATGATTCCACAGTTGTGCCAGCACCTAGGCTTGCGGAGAATAAACAACCCACAGGTTCGCTTGAATTTGCAGGAACGCCATTGGCAATGGATTCCATCGGCAGATTAGGGCAGCCCAGAACTCCAGCCACAACCTTCCCATTATCTAGCAGCCCAAGAGCAATTGCATACTGATCTCCTCTTACAAACCTAAAAGTGGACCATGCGTACAGGTTAGAATTCAAATAATAATAAAGTATAGAATGAAGAAAAAAACATACAAAAGTATTTCCTTAGTCATTAGTAGAGAACCCAACCGCAGAGGTGTTCTGGAAAATCTAGCCTAGTTACCACTAATAGCGCTGACGTTAGCGAAAGTCTTAATCCTGGAAGGACGCCGAGGCCAAAAAGTGGCCGATGGATGACTTCGGATTACTGTAGAAATGAAGAATGCATCTATTGGTCCAAAAATCGGATCATTTTTGGCAACGTACCTTGGTGATAGGTCTAGTCCTTTCAGGGTTACATGTTATTACAATTAGCAGGGTTTAACGCAGCTGGATTTTCTAGGAGGGCGGTTTTTTACTATTGAGTGTCCGCGAACAGGTTGTAAATGGAAGGGGAGAATCAATCATGATGAATTACCCTCGAGTACCATCGATTGGATCCAAAACCCAATGGCGGCCATTGCTGCCTCCTTCGGAATTTCCCCGGTCAATGGCTTCCAAAACCTCTTCTTTGCTTAAACGAGGCACGTCCAGGCTCGCATCAGAGGCAATCGTCTCATTCACTAACTGCGTAATCCGATCCAGCATTGGTGCCCCTGCCTCCGTCCGCAGCTCCTCTGAATCCTATAACCGGCGGGTTTAACTTGATAATTCAAAATTTTAGGAAAATCACAAGAGTGCAGGAAACTCCAGAGGGGAGCCCAAAGGAAAAAATTAACTACATTACTATCACTTGAAAGTTTCCTAAGTACCTCTTCAGCAACCATTGAGAATGAACCAGGTGGAAGATCCCGTGCCAGTGACCAGCTTACAAGCGCTTGCGAACCTGGAATACACAATCTCAGCAAGAATCATGGTCGTTCCACATTGTCACACATGCAGCACAATAATTTAGAGCGCGACACCCTATACAACTGAAGCACATTGAGGATGTCAAAGTAAGTACCATAATCAGCAACCGTGACTGGCGACTTGTCGGACTTAGTTTGAGTCTCTTGTGCAAGCAAACCCCTCTGCACAGTCTGCACCCAATCACACAGCACCACAAATTTCAATCCAAAGGGATTCAATCAGAGCAGGCTCTTTCGACAAAATACATCTCCAATCGAATACACTGACGAACGATGATCACAAGTGAATGAATAAGTAGAAAATGCACACCACCAAAAAAAAATGCCAGAAACTTGAAGTTTTTAATTAGTCGACATCAAAACAAAGTCGAGGCAATGGGTTTCCCATTTGTTAAAAAAAAAAGTCGAGGAATCGGAATCAAGACTCACCCGGGCCAATTCCGTATTAAAGCTCACAAAAAATCAGAAAATGCGCAGATTTAGGGTTTCACACCGAAAACCCGATCAGGCACCCACTCCCCAAAGGCCAGAACATCTAATTAAATGCCAATAAGGATTGAAAAATTGAAGAGAAAGCATCTGACAAAGACGCAACGCAAGGCGCCAGAGCCAATTCCATCACACTCAGAAATAAATGTATAAAAACTCACGAAAATTACTCAATATTAGGGTTTCAGATCCAAAACACGATCCGGGCTCCACTCAAAATGGCCAGAGATCCAATCAAATGCCAATGAGGATTGCGACATTGAAGAGGACCGCTCTTGACAAAGACGCGACGCGCAGGCGCCAGAGCCAATTTCGTTACACTCGAAAAAGAAATGTATAAAAACTCATGAAATTTCTAAAATGCGCAGAATTAGAGATCGGATCAAAAACACGATCCGGACTCCCACTCAAAAATGACCACAACATCCAATCAAATGCCAATGAGGATTTCAAATTGAAGAGGATAGCACCTGACAAAGTCGCGACGCAAGGCACCAGAGCCCATTCCATCACACTCGAAAACAAATGTATAAAAACTCACTCAAATTTCAAAAACGCGAGAAATTAGGGTTTCAGACCAAAAACATGATCCGCGCTCCCACTCAAAAATGGCCTTAAAAGTCCAAATCAAACGCGAATAAGGATTTACGAAATTAAAGAGGAGTGCACCTGACAAAGACGCGACGCAAGGCGCCAGAGCCAAGTCCGTCACGAAAACATTAAAAATGCGCAGAATTACGGTTTCAGATCAAGAACATACTCCGATCTCCCACGCAAGGAAAAGCAGAAATTCCAATCAATCCAATGCCAATGAGGATTCCGAATTCGAAAGAGGGGCGCACCTGACAAAGACGCGACGCCAGGCGAACTGCCTTTGTGGCCAACGCTACATCCGCTTGATAATTCGAAGCCATGGTGACGACGGGTCTCCAGCTGCAGCGCCCGCTCGTCCTGGTCCTGGTCCTGGAAAGGGTGTGGGAGCTCCAGTCGTGCAGGCAATGGTGCCACAAATGGTGAGGGTGGTATTGCACCACGCCTTTCAACATCGAGAGCAAGTGGCTGTAGCTATGGCGCCTGCAAACCTAGATGCGAGAGGAATACTGCAACAACGGGGCGGGGAGGAAATGAAACACTGACAGCGTCCGAAACCAGTCGAAAGACTGAAGGAGAATTGTCAGTGGGTTTAAAAGAATTGTGGATAGACTACTTTGAAGCCACAAGAATTGCAATCCATTCTTTGGGGGTCATTCTCTCTTAACCCTTTAGCGCCGGAATCCTTTCTTAAATTTTTGCATCTCTTGCTTATTTCTTTTAAAATATATATTATTTTATCTCAATTTCATCAAATTTGGCATAACAAAAGTGTGGTTTTTGAATGTCAAGTATTGCTTGGGATGAATGAGAAGCTATGTGGTCTAAAAAAAAGCCCTTGGCACCTCTCTATTCATCATTCAGAATTGGGACGTCGCAGTGCTACAAGGGTAAGCAAACTATTGTTGGATTCCAGCAAATATTTTTGGTCTAGCTCAGTGAAAATTTAATTACGTAAACAAGTTTTATAACTATTTTGTTAAAAAATATGTTGTAAGATAACCGTAAACATTCCAATCATTATGATGTTTTGGGTGGAGTTTAGAATCCTTGATGGTCAATGAAAGGAGAGAAGTTCTTTGAAAGAATCAAAAGATGTGTTGCATTCAGCATTTCCTTGAACTCCTTAGATTGGGGCCCTCTTTAAGGTGGTAACAATTTAAGTAGTTGGCAAAAGAAAGAAAAGATTGGCGTACATGAGAATTTGGTCACTCAAAAGTCCTATGATTGACTTGTGAAAGTTGGTAGAAATTTTTAGCCATCGATCAGATTGAATAATAAACCATGAGCCTTGACAAGGGGTGCTATTATGTGAGCGTAGGAGCATGAGCACATGAGCTTAGAAGACTATACACCTAATATCATGGGTGTCTATATTGTAGAAACCTTCCAAGATTATAATGTACATATATTACACGTGTTCAAACACCTTATAAGTACCTTCAATGCTTTAAAAGTCAAGCATTGCTCAAAGCTCACATGCTCACATACTAGCACCATTGATAAGTTGATTGCAGTCATCTAGTAGGTCTTTGTATTGTTCTTTGCAAGCAAGGGTTCTACTACCTTTTGCTTGAAAATTAATAGAATACATGGACAAATTTAACATACCATACCCAACCATCATGGCTAGTAAAAATTAAATAAAAAATAAAAAATAATTTCAAAAATTACTTTGAGAGGTAATTGGAAAGTAAATAAATTAACCCTGCATTTGTCAAACTACTAGAAAATAGGCCACATGCAAATCTTAGAATGGCTCACATGTTAACCTCATAATTAGTCAAATGGTATTTTAAATTTGTATGCCTCAAAATAATGAATTTGCATTCTTTTAATGTTCCTATAATTAAAGTGAAAGATTCTTGAAATGAAATTTAATTGATTCTAAAACTAGTTGTTGAACCACTTTTATAAAATTTAACTAATTATTTGGCTTGAAATGCCAACCCTAACAGCTGGATACAATATCGTGACTTTAACAAATTAGAATTACACATGCACCTAAGATAAATTGGTTTCTCACATGTCAAAACTATTTATAAATTATAAATTGATTTGATTTGATTTGAAAATTAGTAGAATACAATAATATTTTAGCATGCACAAATTTTAAATAGTATAACTTTAGAATGATTCTGTGGTCTAGTAGGAAGTAAATTAAGTTTTGACAACAAAATAAATCCCACAAATTGAAAACATAGGGTAGGCGGCAAGGTTTGTAACTACAACTACAAGTAGTAAGGTGGCCATCTTTGGCATTGAGACTCTAAATCCTCTCACCCTTCATGTGTACAAGCAATGGACAAAAATGCATCTTAGATGAATATATCCTCTTAGAAGTAAATTTGAGCAATCTAATTCTTATCTAGTCAATTAAAAGAACATCCAAACAAATGAAATAGAAAAAAAAGCTTGAAAAAATAAATAAGATGGGCTCCTGCTCAAAATTGCACCTTGTCTTAAACTACCATCATTGTTGTGTATATATCTCCATAAATAATATTGGTACTATGTGGAAGAAACAATTTTAGAACATCTACCAAATGCATAGTCTTTGGTACATTGGAACTTCCTTTTACTTGCCCAACCAGGTCTTTGTGTTGCACGCACAACCACAAACGAATTTATTGCATGGAAAATATATCAATTTTTAATTTCAGTTTAAGGAAAAAACAAATCCATTGGTATCATCAAAGGAAGACATAGACATTGCTAATGCACAAGCACACCAATTTATTTATTTATTTTCTAGTGCCACCGTTGCCACCATAGACCAAAGTTTTATATTTCAATTTAGGTAAACGCTTTCTAATATTAAAAAAAATTTATTAGTTTAATAATAGTAACTATGCACAATAGCAAAAAATGGTGTTTGGAGAAATGACCACTTTAGGGCTAAAAGACAAAAATGATAAATAGATTAAAAAAATATATATATATTTTTGAAGTGATATGATACAATGATATGGCTTCAAGAAAATCATAAATGCTAGAAGATAACAATGGTATTAGAGGAATGAAAATAAAGATAGTATTGAAAAGATATGATGTAAATATATGACTTGTTTTGAAAGAAATAAACTCATTCCAAGTTGGATACCTCTAAATCTTGTCTATTGAAAGTAATTAACTCATCTCAAGTTGAATATCTCTAAATTAATCTTGTTTGTTGAAGGAAATTAACTCGTCTAAAGTTGGATGCCTCTAAATCTTGTCTATTAAATGATATAAACTCAACTAAATTAGGATTATCTTTAATCATTAAATGTGTTTTGGGGGGTCTGGAGGGCCGTTTTAGGCTTGTTCCTAACGCTGTTCCCCTAGCAGTTAAAGAACGGACGCTATTAGAGTTTTGAAAAAAAATTAAAAAAAAAATTAAAAAATGTTTTTTTTTCAAAATCTTAAAATGCAAAAAAAGTTGAATTTTTTTTAATTTAAATAAAAAATGAAAAATGACGTGGCAATCTTTGTGCCACATCAGGCAGCTGCTGCGACACAATTTTCAGAGTCTAGGAACCCAGGGGAACTCACAGCCCTCCACAGGGGCTGAAAAACATCTAATGTCACCAAGGACCAAGGAAAAGTCCACATTTTTAAAATTATGAAAATGTATTAAAAAATGCAATTTAGAATAATAATTTAATAATGATTCTCAAAGAATGTTTTGTAAAATCTGATCCATAAATCACATTCATATGGTTAAATCAACTCGTTCACAAACCAATATTTTCAATAAAATTTGAAGCCAAAAATTGATTTTTAAGAAAAAAAATTGAGTGTAGATTGGATATTTGAAATTTTCTAAAGAATTATTTTCCTTTAGGTTCAAAATTTTTAAGTCTTAATCATAGTGATCTTTTAATCTTATATTTTATATTTTATTCAAGTTATTTTTGAAGGTTCAATGTTTGAATTAAAAATATTATTTTTTGAGTCAATTACTAAAAATACCATTTGAATAATATAATATTTGCAAAATAAAGTCTTCATAATCTATCCCGTACAAATCTTAAAGTATAACGCAAAAATCTTCAAATAATTGATGAACAAAAAAAATGCATTTTTGTGTGCTTAGGATGTATTTGCGTTCACTTGTTTAAAATTTGAATGCTTGATTTTTAACCCCTGAATGTCACAGGGGACAAAAAACGTCCTCACAGCTTAAAAGTCAAATTCAAAGGGTTGTAACTTTTTCATCCAGTGTCCAAATTCAAAAAAACTTGCTGGAGAAGTTTTGCATACTAATCTAGTTTGTGTGATAAAATTTTCAGATCAATCCAAGATGTATAATAGTTTTGGAAGCCAATTGAAGTTCATAGGTTCAATTTGAGCTCACCAAACTGCATTTGATGGCTGCAACTTTGGGGGCTTGTATCTTTGTAATCTAATGTTTTTTTTCAATAAAATTTGTTGGATTTTGTTTCTACTGAAGTCTAATTGTTGTAGTAAAGTTTTCATGTCAATCCGAGTTGTTTCGAATGATTGGGAGCAACTCAAAGTTCAAAATCCAGACATTGGTGGATTGCAGTGAACTTTGGCGGCCTATAACTTATTTATAAAATGTCCAAATTTAATGATAGTTGTTGGTAAAGTTGCGCATACTAGTCTAGTTTGTGTGGTTAAAATTTCATAGCAATCCAAGTAGTTATGAGTGATTGAGAAGCATTTTAGTAGAAGGAGGTTCAGTCATAGATGTGATTTTTTGTTACTTTTTTCACTGTTTTCTGACATTTCAAATCCGTTTTGCGGACAAAATGATTCATTTGAATGATATTTTTTTTCCACCAAAGTGTATATATTCTGTTTTTGAATCACTTTGTACCTTAAAGTTTTTTCATTTGAGTAGGTTTAGAAATCGAATTTCACCTCCAAATGTGTTTTTAAGAAAATTTCAGCACCTTTTTCCAACACTAAAACATTATAATCTTCTAATCTGTACGGTCAAATGACCCCAAACTTGTTCCACACCATTTACAACATGCACACTACAATATTATACGGTTGAGATCTTCATACCTTACTCTAATTTTGACTTTTTAGACTTGCAAAGGTAGGCAATTTTTAAGCCTGGTTGGACCTTTGACATTACGTTTAGGGGTTAAGGGGCTAATTCTTGTCTAGAAAAGACTACACAAAGCCAAGAAACGAAAACAAGCAATGCAACAAATTTTAGTCATTGATTTAAAAAGAACATCCAATCCATGTTATTTTGCTCCAAAATTTATAATTAATTCCACAAAGTTCCATAACAAATGAGACAACTTGGATTAGATGCCAATTCCATTTGTCTTTCTAGGGAAATTTATTGAAAAATAGAGTTAATCATAAAACCATCCCCAATGGTAATAGTGGTGTCAGAGAAAGGTTTAACTAAAGAATATTCCATCAAAACCCAATTATGGTACTCCAAGGAATATTGTCCTATGCTTTTCTCAAACTCCGACTTGTGGTCCCACATTTGTACACAATTTAGTGTTAACTCCAATATTTGAAGAAGTTTAACGTGCCCAAATTATGAACCTCCTACCTTACCAAGCCCATGTTTGTGCTACAGTAGTGGGGTAATTGCCCAGTATGGCTGCAGCCCTATGTATTCTGTTACAGTGGGATGGTATCTAACGGAGTACCGGTAAGTTACACATACCAGCAACTGATGCTATTGACTTACTTTGGGAAATCATAATTCTGCATTAAGACCTCCCAAAATCCAATCCTACATTGGTGATCACACCCCATGATGAGTTATAGATGCTAATACTACAGAAAACTGATTACAACTACTCGCAATTTTTCAAAATTACTGAGGTACTTTGATGGCAATTGTAACGAACATTGATTAAAACGCCTTGCAGAATTTTCTTTCATAAAGCACTTACATTTGCAAGTTGACAAGCACATTGATTGAAACTAATTGCAAATCTTGAATTAGTGATTACTTCTGCGGTGCACATTAATCGCCATTAAGACTTCGAACTAGATATGCCTGCTATAACTCATGGAGTTGGGCATAAAACTACCCAGCTAGTGAAATTAAAATGTTCGACCCTAAGTACGATGTCTGTAGGCACAAATTCAAAGTTCATTCAACCTCATGATCTTTTGCTCCATGATCAAATCATTGTACAAATTCAGCTTTTGTTACAAGAGGAACCTCCGCCCCCACCAGCTCTACACATACACTAACCTCTTCCCTTTCTTTCCTCCGATTCCTAAACCTAGGACAAAGTTTGACAGCTGTCACAGATATTCAACTACGCTAAACTCTGTTATGTCTTTATCGCAGTACAACGAGACTGAGAAGCTCAACGGCATTAGAGAGTAGATTCTAACAAAAAAAAACGAACTTGCGTTGGGAACAGTCGAAGTTAGGGAGAGAACGACTAACTTATACTAAAGCCTGAAAGTTAAACAGACCGCTCAGCTGGGGATGTGATGCCAGAGTTACTCCTGGAAGTCATGTTGGATCTTGCATCCTGGAAATCCGCATCCTCAAACTTGTCGCTATCAAGCAAACAAGTGGGAGTGTAAGCCTCGACAATAGAGAGCGAAGTCGGCGTCTCTTTTACTGGTTGACTTGCAACGTAAAGAGAGACAACTGCAAACGATGGGTAAAAGTTCCTCTTGCAATACGAGTAAAATGCGAAAGTTGCGATCGGTAGGAAGATCAGGAAGACTGTGTACGGGAACTTCTTCACAGCAAAGTATCCCAGAGCAGTGATTTGAGAAACCAGCAGAGCTCCCAGGAAACGGTTGTGAATGTGTGGCCACATCCTTCCATTGCTTTCCCACTCGGGGACTTGAATATTCAAAGCCTGCGATTCATAAACATAAACAGGGTTCAGACACTGCGGCATGGCTAAGGAAACTCTGATGAACAGCTGCACTCCACATACAATGGACAGATTTTACTTATTTATGTTCAATTCTTTCATACACTAGGCAGGTGTGTAAGATGTTCTTACCGCATTCCGCGTCACCAACCATCCGATGAAGAAATAGAGAAATGCGAAGACTAGAATCATGGGAGCAATCACGGAATAGCATAGCGTCACTGTCAGGATCAGCAGGTCTCCTGGCACAGCGGTGTGATACGTAAAAGGTCCAGGTGCCCAGGCCTCTTGCAATTCCCGTTCAGTCTTGCAGAGGTACTTGCGCTTAAGGTGATAGATAATGAGTGGTACAATACGTGAAATAGTTAATCCGTAACCAACAAAGAACCTGCACAATTAGAAAAACACAGCTAGTCAGAAGCTGAAACCTTCTACGCAGAGCTGACACTCAATCATGAAGACGAAAATGAATTCAAAGGAACCAGGATGAGAAACAGGATGATATGATTGGCGCTTACTTCAGTGCAACGTAAGTGATGAAGTAGGTTGCAACCGGAGGCAGCTTGGAACCGAACAAATTGATGACGGTACTCACTGAGAGGTTACCCTGTTTAATCAAAACCTTGAAGCCATTGATACTGGAGAAAACAGCGCCAAAGATCGTGACTCCGAGAAACACGTTGAACACCATAAAGTAAAAATATTTGCCAGCAGCAGCTCGTGAAATGTGACTCTCACTGGGGATTCCTTCTGCCTTAGACAAGGCCAAGAGGAGCTTCGGCAGCAGCGCCAGGAAGATAATGAGGGCAAGCTGTGGCAAATAAGCCTGAAAACAGTCGTAGGAGAGTTAAATAACGCTCTTCCGCAAGACAAAATAACTGTCTTCTAAATGGCGCAACAGCCGGATCACTCCGAGCATCAGTATTCAGCAGAAAAAAAATTTGAAGTAAAGAATCA
This sequence comes from Antitrichia curtipendula, assembly GCA_951230915.1. Taxonomy (NCBI): domain Eukaryota; kingdom Viridiplantae; phylum Streptophyta; class Bryopsida; order Hypnales; family Leucodontaceae; genus Antitrichia; species Antitrichia curtipendula. The sequence goes on from OX579641.1 coordinate 16,723,557, forward strand.
AAGCACACCATCCATGAGAGGTCAACTGTGCTTACTTGCAAGATGGCATTCAGAACTTTAATATCAGTAATGGTCTTGATGAATGGAACAAGCTTTTCCAGGTTCTCCAGAGTTGTGAGAGCTGATATTGCAGCAATGGGAATCATGTAGAAAACGATTGTCAAGAATGTGATAACGTAAACGACGGGTCTCCGAATCGAACGTTGCCACGCAGGTAGGTGAAGATTGCTCCAGATACACTCCCTAGGCTCTGGTGCAGGTTCCACTTGCCATTGAAGGGCATAGGGTGCATGAACCGACTGCAAAATGACACTCAAGCCGTCAGCTTTAGTGTCACACAAAATTTAGGATTTAAAACTACTACATTTCCGTATAATAACATCACTATTCAGGACAAGAGTTCTACCTGAGCGGCCTCAGCAGCAGCGAGTCTGTCGTTAAAGAAGACAAGAGCAGCGTCTTCTTTAGCATCACCTAGAGCTCGTTTTTTCTCTTCCTCCAGTTTGGGTGTGAGTTCATGGATTTTGTCGGTCCAATAGGTGATTGAGTCGACCTTCGGGCCAACAAGGCCCAAGGTACCAGTCTTGTGCATAGGACGAACGCCATCACTACCAGGGGTTTTCTTTGACAGCTCAAACACAGCTTCAGCGTGTTCTAGCTTACGTTGGGCAGTCTCGCGCTCGGTAAAGAACTTGTCAGCCTGAAAAGATACAACGTCAGATAGGACTGTAAATGTAGACTAATCAGCATGCAGTACATTCTGGATAAATTTTTTGAAAGATTAGTATTTCTGACGTAAGAAAACAGACTACGAAATGGAAACACAATTGACAATCACTGCGCTTGCAATTGCTGAGTGTGCCAGCACATAGTCCGTCAACAGAAAAGACATCTTTGAAAACTAATTTGAAAAGTCCGTGGTCAAACTCAAGTAAGTCATTAAGAACACAACAAGGTCATCAGGTCTCACCTTGTCAAAGTTGTGCATGACCATGCAGCTCTCATACGAGCTCGGATGCACTCGCCTGAAGAACGCATCTACTTGCTCACTGCGTGTCTCGTGTTTCTCGAAGGGCGGAATATCTCGTACCAGCACTGTATACTGTTGAGGACGAGCCACTAAAGAAGAGTGGAGTGTATTTCGCAAATGAAATACTCTCTTGTAAGCTTTCCACAGCGAGAAATAGGTCACAAAAGTGACCCAATATACTCCAAGGAGGTATGCCCATATTCTATTACTTTTAGACTGTTCATCACCATAACATTGTGTGTTAGGAGGACCGTAACAGTTACAAGCAGCATTGAATCGTTCTCAAAAACTTCTCCTAAATTACATGAAATCCTCTACAACAACAACACAGCTTGTACAAGATGTTCTGAAGTCTTACCGTAATATTGCCCATACCCAAGTTATCGAAATCTGAGTATGTGTACTTCGGGTCTTCTCTCGCGGAGACAACATTGTTGTTACTCGTTACAGCAAGAGGAATCAATACAGGTACACAAAATGCCGCAGAATACACTATTATCTCCAATGCTGCAAGGAAGTTCAGCGATAAACCAGTAGAATGAGTCAAGAAAAAGTGATTAACAAAAAGATGATTAACAGGGTCGGGGCTCTGATGCCTTCTCAATAATGTGGGAGCATTACAGGTTGCGAAGTTCGACGTCCGCACTTTACAAAAAATTCACTCTACGCAAAAGCAGAACTGGCCCTTGTAACTCAGAATAAGTCTAGGTGACGTGGAAGTAGCTATCGATATGAGAAATATCATGACAAATCACAGGAGTGGCGGAGGATGGCATTTCCATTAAGAGGTAGTACTTTCACGCTACCGAACATAACCTCGATGGTTGGATCTTTTCAATCAAGGGTCTAAGAAGCACAACGCTAAAGTATCCCCACGTCATGGAAATGACATGGACTTCCCATTTCCAATGTGGGGCGGTCATCTGAATAGAAATGGGCTCCACTGAGGTAATGGAGATTGTGCTACATAAGCGCATTCCATTGCTGTGGGCCCATCACGAAGACCGTCCAAACACCAGTTCTTCTACGGCAAAGCCTTAGCGGGCAACAGCGGTATAGCCTATGATGAGATGATGCAAGTAGCCTAGACCATCCATCCAGTGTTTCAAGACCCAGCACCACTCAGAAGCTAAAGATTTATATATTAAATCATATTCTTCAGCAAGTGCAACTCATTGATCAGGTAAACCGTCCCAGAACATACCCTCTCCATTACGAACCGAAATCAAAATTTCAGAAATTCAAAGAGCGCATGTCTCGATAAACTCACTCCTCCCAAACACAATATACGAAACGAGCATCATCCTACTCCACGAAATACACCACTGACTGAGCGAGAAGCGTTTCCCTGACAAACTTTCACGTCGCCTTTCACATCAAAAAAAAAAATTTAAGACTGTTAAAGAAACGCATTCCGTTTCCTGCATACCTGTGGTGAAAAGGTGAATGTAGACAACCGCATCGAGCCCGGCCACCGCCACCAGCTCTTCATCCGTAGCTCGATAAGCATCCACGGCCCATTGAAACGGTCCACGCTTACTCCCAAACGGACCTTCCCCTCGCAACGCACGCAGGGGATAATAAACGTTGAAGTTCCCCGGCCGACGAGACAGAATCAGAAACACGACCAAAAGCACCGAAAAAATCACAAAGGAAATAGCCAAGGACGTAATAAAGGCCGAAGTGGCCGTCATCTTGAAACCTCACTCAAACTCAAAACTCTTCACAATGCCGCCAGAATCCTCCACACCACTTCTCTACTCACACATTCCGCTATCTCTCCCTCCTTACCAAACAACTCAGCTCACCACTTCCGCCTTCTCACTTCCACTCACACTACCCTCGCACGAAACACGAAATCCTGCAGTCTGGTACGTAAAAAAAGAATAAAGAAAAATGCGACGAATTCCTGCAACTCAGGAAGCTCCCAAAACTATCCTTCGCTTCAGATTTTAGTGGCCTTCATCACAGTACAACGTAAGACCCAAACACAGAGCTGCAAACGTTCCTATGACAATCGGAGAGCGTCGCAGATCGGGAGCAGCCAGAATGGAGGGAACAACGAAGCTCTGATGAAGAAGACGTTCGTCCTATTTAAGAAGTCTGGATGAAAAGCCGACGGAAAAGACGGCAATGACGTTGGGATACAGAGTGGTCAGGGCTGTGATGGCAATCCATTTATGCCCGCGAGGCTGGCATGTTTTCATCCATACGAACAGTAATGCATTCATCCATTACCCATCGCGCATTCATCCTCTGTGTCCCGGAGTGGACGATTTATGGACGGAATGGATGGAAGTGGTGGACGGCAGGGATGAGAAGCGGAGGGAAAGGGATCGGCGGCGCTTGACACGTGGCAGGACGAGGGGGAAGGAGGGGGTCGGTGATAGCGGAAGTGGCAGTCGCGCTAAGTTTAGCAGAGATTCGGAGCTGCTTTGCTTTGGGGGAGGGGAGTGCGCGTGACATGAGGTGCCGTGTTTGGCGGTTAGGACACGGCGGGGATTGGGTCCCCCGCCAAATCTGATCGGGGATTCGCGCCCTACTAGCCCTAGCCAATCGGCTATTTTTCAAATGATTATGTTATATTATACTAGGGTTGCAAGTTGCAAGTGGCTCCTACTATGACACGTTTTGTGATTTTATTGTTTTCATCAGAAAAATATTTGCTGAATGATTGATTGCAGTCTTTTCGGTTTTTAAATTTCCGAAAATTAAAGGCTAAATACTTTCTTGTCTCGTGGGTGGAAACGGTGTTTGTGTTTTATCAATTTTTCTTGCCTTTGGAAAATCAAATTCATTGTGTGTGGCAAGGCATCACTGTGGTAGATCGACCCAATTATGTCATTTTTTTAATTCCATTATATACTTGGGAATGGCCACCAATCTTCACTCAAAATTGCCACTAGTTTTCAAGAGCAATCAATTGAAGTTGAGGAGTTCTTTCAAGGCAACCAATTGAAGTCGAAGAATTTGTGCTTTAAAGTGACCAATTAAAAGAAGTTTTAAAGCCCATGGTAAGTACTAGTGTTGTACATATGTCTTGATATATTAAACCGATGTGAACAGTGTGGAAGTTCTAAATTGTCCTACGAATAGATGTAAACATTTGTCGTCTATTCTATGGTTGGTATGTACACTTCAACAACACTAAACCAATCTTCATTTTTAGACACACACATCCTAGTTGATACTATAACATATAATGTACAACTAGACCACCTAACACAAGATCCCCATACACACAAAAAAAAATAGCATTCCAAATACTTTTTGTATATTGTAAATTCTAACCACCAGAAAATCATACATTCATAACACATCAATGGAACCACAAATACAAAAAAAATTAATTTAGGAAAATATTTAGAGCAAAACCCTCTCCCCTCTACAAGTCATTCAAACAATATTCAAAATCCCACCCCTACCAACATACAACATCCAATTTCAACCAAATTTTCCCCTTTATTTTTCTGCTATTTAGATGGCTCTTTCATACCCCACACAATAAATCTCCTTGCATCCAAAATTGGGATAGCTTTAACAACTTATAGCATATATAACCTACTTGGAAAAGTAAAATATTCTACTAGACTTTCAGGTTATCAAAGCATACTTAGAGTAGAACTTTAAGTAGTATGTAATTAAGCTACTCCAAATATTCACTAAAAAACAACCTCACAAACCTACACAAATCTTTACAGACAATCTCAACTTCATCTACTTCATTTTAAAACACATCAATTATTTGACATCACAAAGCAATCACCTTGATAAAATTATATGCAATTGAAGTCCACTTTCAGTATATTAATAATACGCAATTCTATTTTTTTATTTCAAAAAGTATCAATACATGCCAACATTAAAGGAAACAAAATTGTTTACTCACTAGCAATAGAGAGAAACCAAAAACAATACACGCCCTATCTATACAAGATCATGAACACACCATGTCTTTCTATCTACATAAGATCATAAATACACCATGCCTTTCTATCTACATAGAGACGATTGGTTATTTCTAAAACAAACACCATAAAAAGACCCTATACAATTCCTCAACTCATACCTACAAACTAAAAAAGATGACGACAATACAAATCTTGCATACTTATTTTCTAGTTTAAATAAATGGACCTGTCGTAGCTAAATCGCGGTATCTTATTTCAATTATGAATTTTAAATCAATAGTACAAAGTCTCCTTAGATAAACTATTCTAAGCTTTGAGACCTAAAACTAGTCTAAGTAATGACTTACCCCCTTAAAGACCAAGGGATAGTCTAAATTTTCAAAACTGTGAAGATGTATCAAAAAATGCAACTTAAAGGTATAATTTAATGATGATTTTCAAACAAAAGTTGTAAAATATGATCCATAGATCATATCCATTACAACTAGATCAACTAGTACACTAACCAATATTTTTCAATAAAATTTGAAGACAAAAATTAAAATTTCCTTCTAAAATTAATTGCATATGGAATTTCAATAAGGAATGTAAATTGTGATTTTCAAAAGATTCATTTTCCTTTAAGTTCATAATATTAAGTTCTTGTCAAGATCTATGATTTTTGAAGATTTTTATTTTAATATTGTATTCAAGTCATACTTGAAGGGTCATTTTTCAACTGGAAAAGTAACTTTTTGAGGCTAGACATACCGATCTCCTTTTAATTATAGATTATTTGCAAAGTAAAGTCTTCAGAATCTATGTCATACAAGTGATAAAGAACAATTACAAGAATCTTCCAAAAACACGATGGACAAAAAAATGAATATTTGTGTGCTTGGCATGTGTTTTCTTTCATTTGTTGTTTGAAATTTGAATGCCTGGACTTGAAGAGGTTAAGTAACTAATGTGCTGAGTTAGACAATGAAGCTTAGATTATTCACATACATCTTCTACTTAATGAATTTTCTACATTTTATCATTGGTGATACATCTATTATGTTAAGTGCGTAGTGTCATAACCCTTGTCATGACTCCTATCGCAAAGTTCATCACATTTTCATCCAATTTCATCCAACCTACATGATGAAAACCTAGAGCGCAATAAGTGAGTGTTCTTCCTTTGCATGAGTGCGACAATTCATTGCAATTTGAAGTCAGTACTAATGAGTTTTTAAGTCCCACTGATTTACACAGAAGTGAAAAAAAGTAGAAATTTGTTTAGGAGATCACTCAGTTCTCCCTGTCTTGGATAACTCATGTTGGCACTTTTAAAATTGGTGAAGTTGTGCAAAGGGTCAAGGTGAATTGACCCCCTCATCGCCCCACAAGGACAAACACTAGAATTTTTTATTTGCAACATACAATAATATTTTGAAATTTTGATTTCATTTGCAATCAAAGGCCCCAAATTAGGAAAGAGAGGTGAAGCATTATCGATAATCGCGGCACAAATTAGGGGGCAATTTTTAAAAATTATCCTTGGTTGGAGCAACAAGGGGATCAATTCTCCCTGGCCTTCGCTTGTCCCCCAAAGTCATTCCAAGGGTGCATGTAAAAAAATAAGACCTCCTATTGTTGTGCTTGATTAATTTATCCTCTACACCTCTCATAACCGAATTTGGAGTCTCTAATTGCAAACATGAATTCAAAATTTGCAAACTTTATCATGCGTGACAAATAAAAAATTTAAGTGTTTTCCCTCAGGGACAAGCGAGGGGGACATTTCACCCCGGCCAACCGTCCATAGGATTGGGGTGAACCGCCCCCCTCACTTGTCCCTTCCAAGGGTGCATGTAAAAAAGAAGCCCCTTTATTTTTGTGCTTGATTAATTTATCCTCTACACCTCCCAGAACCTAATTTTGGAGCCAAATACAGTATGAACCAAATATGAGGGGGTCAGTTTACCCCGGGCCAACCGTCCATAGGGTCGGGTCAGTTCACCCCGGCCCGTCCGGCCGTCCATAGGGTGCTGCTGCTCCAGTTCAGAAAATCAGTGAATCACTTCACCACCAGGACCCTTTTCCCTGATCTTGTCAATGAGCAAGTCGAGTGCTCCGTATCAAGTTGTCGACCACTTCAAAGTTGACCGTGTGTACCGACCACGTCGGACTTAAGTGGAGTGTCTGTCTGCTGCTGTTCAATTCAATCAACCATAAGCATTCAAATGGAATCCCTGAATCCCTGAAAACGCGGAGCTGGTCAGGGCACATTCTTTTTTGGTGCTGTGTGAATCATTTGCTTCTGGACACCCCTCCCCCAAAAGAAGAGCACTCATTGGAGGTCAAACTATTGTGCAAGACCTCCCCTTTTTCCACAAGAAAATTCTAGGGGTGAGCATTTGCACTTCTGTTTTCTACACAAGGGTCACTCTTTGCCATCCATCAGAGACTTCTAGGCTATTGCGTAGTTATAGGGTGAAACCTTGATTAGAAGATGGAAACACGAGGATTATGACATTGATTGTGGAAGCTGACCACGAATTTTGAAGACAATGTTCAAAGACATCTTGAACATGTAAAGAAGCGAGGCACATTTTGAGCAAAAAATGTCAAAAATTGCTTTTTTTTAGGGCAATGAGAAAAAATGGCTATTTATTTATTTATTTATAATTTGATTGTACAAATTTGTACTAGACTAATATGGGAATGTTTGGAAAAAATGCCATAAGCTTTGACTAGAGAGATTGAAAGGTTATAATGTTTTAAGTTAAAAGATTTTTTTTTGTTTTCCAACCTTGCCTAACAAAATCAACAGACTTTAAGTCCTCCTAGAGTGAGATTTTGGCACTACACGTGGGTTCTTTTTATAGTTGCATCATATATCAAGTTATATATGTGTCAAATTTCAAAAGTAGAAGAGTTTTCTACATATTGCCCAAAGTTGCTTGGTTGTCCCAAAAGTTGCGGGCAACATAACTTTTGATGTGAGCGCTAGATAGGAAAGATAATTATATTCCCACCAAGGGATAACATGTTCACACCTTGTGTCAAATTTTGAGAGCATCCGACCTAAATTGCCTTTGTGTGTAACTACCCAAAATTTATTGCATACGTTGAACAATCACTTGATCCTTTAGGGGTTAAACCACATACATGTGCTTTGCTAAATTGGACAAATATCCTAGAAGACAAAGCATTTGCTAACTTTTCCAATGTGAATTAGCGACCAGAAAATGGTCACTTGATTTGATTGGGTCGTGAGGGGTTAACAATCTTAGGTGTTCCTCCCTCATACTAGTTCCCAATTTTCCATTAATAAAGTGAATTTCCAAATGTAACACATACGTACATACTCATGCAGAATTTCAGATATTTCAAACATGCTGAATTGCCGACTAAATGTCAGATTTTTATCTTTATTTTTATTTTTATTTCACACCTGAAATGTAAGAGGTATTACTCTGGACGGCCAGCCAGGAGGAAGTTAAAATTTACTCCAACAAACCCCAGCCGAATACCCCGGCAGCGTAGTGGAATGTCAGATTCAATGATTCTCCAAAGGCCTGCACAAAGTGTCCCATTGCTCGTGGTTGCAGAGTAACTTAATGAAATCCTTCGACCCTCAACCATACCCACTTCTCTCATTAAAAACATCAACTGTGCTCAACTTTATTAGTCTGGCTTAAGCGTACTGCGGATGACTCCAGAAATTAAATTTGACAAAAAAAAAATGGTCTGTGCCTTGATCAACCTGCAGCTTCGTTACAAATAAGCAATTCAGCATGGTTCCCATTATTATACTGGAAAACTTTTTGTGGGGTCTTCTTGGTAGTGAAAAGGGGATTCTAGATTCTCTTGGAATGTATTTTTAGGACACTGCATGAATAAATTACAAATTTTCAAAGTGCTGAAAATAGGTGTTCCTGAAAGCAATCATAGACTCTCACGAACAGTGGGAGTACATTTTAGGCAAGAATCTGCAGTGTGCGATTTTAGTTAGCATGTGCTTTTAGGTGTAATTACCTTAATAAGTTCACTAACAAATACTTAACCCCTAAAAGACCATAAGACCACCAAGTGGCTTCTTGCAACAATTTTTTTTTCATCCCTGTCCTTTAGAGGTAAACCTTGTAAAGTAGTTATATCCTTCACCATTTACCCCCCCTCCCCCCCCCCCTTCTTTTGTCAAATGGTTGTCAACTGAAGTGTCACCAATATGACCTCAAATCGCTTGCTTTGAATGACTTGTATGTTATAAATGGTGATTCATGGTTGTAAAGTAACAAACTTTTAGTGAATGGTTTGGGGTCTTTCTCAAGGTGCTTCAAACATCCACCTATATATTGAACACTTTGAGTTTTTTCTAGTCTTGACTTTAAAAGTTCACAAAATATACAAAATTTCTCCAAACTAAACTTCTTATGTTGAATATAATTGGTTTTCATTTGTGTACAAGGCATAAATAACACTAGATTATGATTTTGACTCCATCTTTACATACCAACTTAAATGATCGGGAATGGACATTTCTACCTTAAATGTAACAACAATCCACAATGGTTGATGGATGACTTTCAAGATTATTATAGAGATGAAGAATGCACCTATTGATTCATAAATTGGATAATTTTTGGGAAAGTATTTTGGTAATAGGTCTTATTCTTGTAAGGGTTAATCCTTAAATGACACGAAGGACGTTTTTGTCCGATGCATGACAAAACATTTTTCTATGTAGGATAGAACTACAATTATTCATCTTTGGAATTTTGTGCAAAATGGAGAGATCTTGTACAATAGTTTGACCTCCAATAAATACTTTTTTTTCTTTTTTAAAGTAGATGATGTCACACAATGCTAGAAGGGACATTTCCATCGTCACTAAACTGGCGTTCAAGGGTTAAAATCATCGAGAGTGATTAAATGCTTTTAAATATTTTGTAGGAAAGAATTGCTCTCAACTTTGTTGTAGAATTTAGTGTTTTTTTTAATCAATTTGGAAAAGTAGTGTGTTGTTTCTTCAATACTTATGTGATACTTGGTGATATCTATATCAAAATTAGATGATACTTAGGTACAATTTGGCTAAGGGTCTAAAATACAATAGTAATTTGACTATTTTAACCAAAAAATAAAAATTTACAACACAAAATATAGCCAACATTCAAATTTGGATGTATCAAATTGGCGAAAATTCGACCCATAGATTTTATTTTGTCCTCATGCTCAAGAGATTTGGGAGTACACTCAATCAGTTTTACATCATATTCGTAGAAAACAATTAGTGTTAGGACCCCATACCCATTTCATGTCAACACGATGCATCTTCAGAGCCAAACTTCCATAAAGATTTACCAATCTTAGAATTTTATAGTCTCTACTACAAGGACATGCATTGTGGGTCATTTGGATTTCACGTAACCACATAAGGTCTTTGCTAATTCTGCCTAGCCATGAGGTAAGATTCAGAAGGCTTTATAGGAGGCTCTTTTAGACTCAAGGTGAGCGGCACAAATTAAAGTGTAGAGCTTTGCTAGACAACACACACGCTTGGTGGACAAATTTCATTCCAAATTTGATCACGTCTGGCTCTAGTCACTGGCCCTGGCTAGTAGGAAGGGTGACAATGAAATTTATTACAACAAAGTGGGGCCTCATGTGTGCACCTTCGTGTAGTTTGAGTTTTTTTGTGCTCCTTTGTTTTTGATTCTATGCTCATTTTCTCTTCATTGTCCAACCCTTGAGGCTTCTCTTTTGGTTCGTTTTAATTCAATGGATTTTCCAGTTGTTAAATAAATAAATAAAAATAAATAAATAAAAATCGTGCATCCCCCCCTTCCCACTAGGTAAAAGAGCTCTACAAGTTGCCGGAACTCCCATTTTTCGGTGTGTCGGTGATGATTCGGAGTTTTTTTTATACAGTATTGAATGTAGGGCCGTCAATTGCCTTCATTTATGACAGGCTCCCCAATAGCCCTTTCCTTGGTGGAAGGTCCAGAAATGGGAGTTTTTTTAAAAACTTTCTTTTGTAACGGACATCTGTGCCCAGCATTGCTTGCAGGGCAGGATTTGGGGCGGACCCAGCCTGGCGGATGACCTGGAAGGGCGGGAATGCACTTTCTTCTGGAGAGAAGGAGCTTGCCTGCTGCAGTTCTGGAACCAGGTCACGAGTCATAAGGTAGGCACCCCCCAAATGGCACCTGACCTTAAAGCGCCATCTATACACTGCGTACATTTTCCAAAATCAGTTATGTACCTATTTGGATGGAGTGCTTTCAGAAACAAACTTTGACCCTTAATAACTTATGCATACGATGTCCAAATGCCACGTTCTCTGATGCGTTGGAACCTCCTTTCACTTGCCAACAAGAATATATGAAAATTTGATCAGTCTAATAGTAGTAACTAGGCTCAGTAGCAAAAAGTGGCGGTTTTGGGTGTACCCACCTTAGTCAGGGGGTAGCCCACTGATGAATTTCTTTGGCATCACGAAAAGGAACCTACCTTTTTCAATATCCTTGCAGTAGTGCATTAGTACCCATGGAGAGGCATAATAGTAGAGTACCTAATTAATACTCCTGCAGTACTGGAATTTAGCAATATTTAATGTATACAAATGTTGTACTGCACTTAATTAAAAAACTTAAGCACAATATTACATGCAGTACTGCAAAAGTATTAAGAAAAGGAGTGTTTGTTGACATTTTGCAATTAAAAAATATTTAAATAAAAAATATTGTATTTTTAAGAAACAAAGTATTAATACAATATAAAAGCAATATTAGAATTTAAAAAAGAAATTGTTACATTCTTTGTATAAATACAGTATTACGTGCAATACTGCAAGAATATTAGCTAGTATAGCCCCTTCTGCAATATTGCATCTGTACGAGTGGAGTCAAGGGGCACTTTCCTAATAGAGGTTCACTCCGTCATTTTTGGTTGGGATACATTCATCCATGACTACTAGTAGTGGGCCATGTGCCATTGCCACGGTCCAAATAAAAATGAAAGTAATTTTTTTAATCTTTCACACCGTAGGTTCAAATGTAGGACAATAAACCCATTCTACAAAGTGGGACCAACAAGGTGAAATTTATCCCAGGGGAAAAGCAGGATTTTTAAAATTTTCACATATGATTTTTTTTGCAAATTCTAAATTCAGATTTGAACTCAAAGACCCTGAATTAGTGAAGAGAGGCCTATAACATATCCCAAATACAACACAAAAGAGGAGGCAAGATTCTATTGTTTTTGCATTTTCACCATGCTAGTCCCACTTTGTACAATGGATTTAGCATCTTGCGGTCCAAACGTTGCGAAACAAAGTCCGTGCCACCCCTTCTTACAAAGGCTTTCCGATGGTACTACATGCAACTAGGGGACGCACGGAATAGGAGATCTTAACATAACAAACAAAACAAACAAACAACCTAGCTTAAGGTATGGATGGATATCATCCATACCTTAAGTTAAGTTGTTATTTTGCTATTTCTTGTTTTTCTTTGTAGCGGTGAGATATTTTAGAGCAACCATCCGTGGCCACCTTCTTGGTACCATCATAAAGTTCTCTAAGAGGAGGGATGCATAGACTTTGTTCCGTGGCGTTTGAACCTATATGCCACATTTAACTACTTCTCAACTATTCAATGAATTATGGACTTTCAAAACTCCAAAAGTAGTTAAATATGGCATACTATGGTGTAAAAGTTATAGATTTTTGAAGTTTTTATGAGTTAGAAAATTAGAAAATTACTTTTATTTTTATTTAGGTTGTGGCAACAGCATATGGAACACTATTTCAATTGATATTAACAATGTTCATCTGAGCATAGACAACTCTAATATTTTTTGTGGAATTTGACAATTTTTTCCACCCTCAAACCCAATTATTTTGGTGTTAACTCTAAAAGGATGTTGCAAACCTAGCATAGCATTGTTAACCTTTACTAATAAACCGTTTCTTGACCTTGGAGATTGGAATAATTCTTCCATGGATGTCCTTTTGAATGTGAATTTAAATTCATTTGCAGAGTGTTATTATTTGACTAGGAAGTTGCAAAGAGTCATTGGTTAATTGGAACATTGGGGGGCTCCTGCTTTTGGAGGGAGCAAAAAGGCCCCTCTAGTGTTGGTTAACCCCTAAAGGCCCATTTGTCCCCTCGGGGGACAATTTGGGTTCGGGTAGGTTCTTGTGACCTCAATTTGTAGAGAATTTTTTTGGAATTTTTGTGAGGTTGTGCGGTTCTGCAAGACCTTTGTGGATATATAATTTTTATTTCAAATGGTGCCCTGGAGAAAAAGTTTTGCCAAAAATAGAGTTCGGCAGGCAACACAAAAAAATCACAAAAAGTCAAAATAAATTTCTTAAATATTTTTTCCAAAATCTATGCCTTTTGTGTACATTTGAAGCTTTGATTCATTCTATTTGGACTAATAATGAAAAAGTTATGGACAATCTTAGTTTTTCGGGCAATCTAAGCATCTTCTTGAAAAAATAACTTTTAGGATTCATTTTTTAATGCAATTTTTACAATTTTCAGAAAAAAATTGTTAGACAAGGTTGAATTTTCTTGCTAGAACAATCTCACCGTTGGGATTATGGTATTTCAATTTTGTCTTAGAGCTATTAACGATTTAGTTATTCCTTCAATCTTGAACCTACTTCTACTTAACAATTTTTTAGTGAGTGAAAATTTAGTATTTTTTTCTTGAATTTTTTTCCTAGATTCTCAACTGAAGTATTCAACATATAAACTTAGAAAATCAAAATGAGAAATACAAAAAATTTAAGTTAAATAGGTTCAAAGCCCAAAAATCTAGTCAAGCAAGGTGCAAAAAAACTTGTTTTCTTCACTTTGAATGCAAATATCTTGCAATCTATTTGGTCAAAGTTTCTGAAATTTCTTGCATACATTCTCATACTAGTCTAGTATAAGATCCTACGGTTAAATATGCAAAAAAACACAATTTGTATAATTTTTTGCTCTTTGCAATAGAAGTGGCAGTTTTGAGTGTTTTGATGGAGAAAAGGCCTCGGGGCTTTAGGGGTTATTAGTGTTATGTAAAAGGTGCAATGGATGGATGATTTCATTGTTAATTGTAAAAGCAAAGAATACACCTATTGGCCCAATAATCAAAGTATTTTGGTGACTACCTTGGTTATGGGGGACCATGTCCTTCCAAGCTTAAGTTAGAAGGTGGATCCAAATGAAAAAAGATTTTGGTGAAATTTTGTCTAATTTTGGGGATTAATTATCTAGTACCAACATTTCTTAGTTTAGTTGAATACTCTAAGTGAGTAGAGGGGTCATCTCATTAGATATACATGAAAATAATTATAAATTATAGTTCTTTCCTATATTATATTAGGAACATAAAGAAAGCAAATCCAACTATATAATCAAAATTTGTTATATGATGTCCAAAGTTGTCATGGCATTATTCAATAAGTTAAAATTCTCAACATAATAAAATCCTATAGATAGAAGATTTTACAATTTATCAAATTTTGGAAATTCAACAAGAAAATTACATTGGAGATATAAAAATCATGTAATGAAGAAGTAGGCAAGTATCTATAGGAAAGGAGTATATAATGCCAATTTTAGATGATCATCTTTATTGATTTTTTCTAATTGTTTGAAAATAAATTTGCAAGTTTTTCAAAGACACCTTGTTATCATTGCTTATTAACATTTTGTAATATAGATACTAAAATGACATAATTATGATGCATGCAAAATTCACTTAAATTATAATACATTCAATTGAATTTGTTGGACAATATGTATAAAAAATGAACAAGATATAAAAAATATTGCCTCTCCATCTATTAGTTTCTTCATTACAAAATTCAAGTTTGAATCTTTGTCTAGAATCATGAGAACACATAGTTGGCTTTGCATCCAAAGAAACTACATTGAGGAAGTTTGAGTAGCTCCTCATTTGAAAAACAAGTTAGTCAGTGCTATAGAGATATAACTTTTGTAGTGTAACTACTTTTTTTTGTAAATAACCTCGCATGAACACCCTACTCAATATTTTTCATGATTGTGTTGGCAAGCCATTAAGAAAATTAAACTTACATGACACTAGCCATTATGGCCTACTCAAACTTCTTTACATTCACCAAACATATAAATTGCGTGCACCTATAATCGTTATTGTCCTAAATGTAACACCTGCATTTGGACCAAAAATCAACACTAACATCTAAGTATTAATGACATAAGGTGTAAACAATTAGGACATGAGAGCCTAAGAGAGCTTAGTGTTGATTTTTTAACACCTACAAAAAGCAATTTGAAACTTCTTAATCTATTCATATAATATTCAAACAATTGCACCGATGTTCAAAGGATTGCATTGGTGCTATTCAAAGTGTGAATGGTGGAGTTCCCTTCCACTTGCCATTAATCCTATAGTATTATTGGAAATTCTAAGTGTCTAATGGATGAGAGAAAATTCTCTTGTATAAGACAAAAGGACATATATATATATATATATATATATATATATATATAAGATAAAAGTGTAGATGTGCATCCTTCAGTAGAATTTTGTATAAAAAGGGGAAGTCATGCATAGTAGTTTGACTTCCAATGAATATTCTTTAATTCTTTTAAGCAGGTCATTCACATAGTATCCCAAAGGATGATTTCCACAATGATTGCACCGATGTTTCAGGGTGAAGATCCAACAAAATCATTTACATTTCATAATAGTAAGAATGCTTAGTTGCTATTCCCCTTGATTATTTATATTTTAAATAAGGTTGTTTATTTGTTTGTTTGTTATAGTGATAACTCTTAGACCGTGCATCCTTTGTTTGTATTCTTGATAGTGTTAGAAAGCTCTTTGCCAAGAGGGGTGCATGGACTTTAGTTTGTGAAATTTGGACCTATGATGTGAAAGATATTGAATTTCTAATTTTTTATAAATTAAAAAATTAGAAATCACTTTTATTTTTATTGTGGCTATGGCAATGGCACATGACACATAAGTTATTTCTTAAAAGAGGTTGTTTGTTTTGTTTGTTACGATTAGATCTCTAGAACTATACATTCTACAATCACGTTCTTGTTATCTGAGTTGTTATCGTTGGAAAGCTCTCAGCAAGGATGGGTGCACAAACTTTGTTTTGTGACAATCGAACAAATGGCAAAAAAAATATTGAATTTCAAAGCTTTTATAAGTTTAAAAACTAGAAAGTTATTTTAATTTTATTACAGTGTAGTAACAACCGAGGGCATGCTAATATAGATGATGGATGCACTTGCCTTATTAGCTGCTAAAGGCCTGAGGGAGATGTACCCATATTTGATCACTTAAAGGAATTTGGAGCAGATCATGAACAATTTGAAGCGCAACAAATTTATCCCATGTAGAGAGATAAGGAAATATGTGGATTGCCATTTTTCCGTAATTTTATTGTTGAAATTGAAATAACTATAAATTTTGAGAGCCAAAAAGTGCTCAAATTCCGTAATTAATGTTTAGAATCTTCTAATTCCAATCATTCAAGAACTACTTTCCACTCACTACTTTCTACTTTGTTGCTCACTACTTTGGGATACATGTCACGATCTTATTAGTTCCAACATTAAAAAAGAGATAAAATCACATTCCTAGCTTCGGTGGAAAATTTGATCCAGTCCTAGGTGGATACAATGCCCCCTACATGTTGGTATAGATAGAGGTTGACAATGGGTAAGGTAATATGCTCATAAAGTGACCATTCAAGGGTTGGTCTGCCTTTTTTATGGGCTTGCATGGACAAAATCATTTTTAGATCATTTTTCAAAGAAAGAAAAAATACATGTGGAATCTAATGCAAGTGGTTTTCTATTTTTCCAAGCATTTTTGAATTACTTACTATTTTTTTTAATTTTTTGACACAAGTAAAGGAACCTTTACTGCAAGAAAAAATGGAAGAAAAAAGCCCAGCCACAAGCGACTTGAAGGGGCAAAGCAACAGAACAACAAAGAAATAAAATACAAAATAAGTACCAAAAGGCGGGGTAGGGGCACCTTGCCTCAACAGTTGGAACACGGAAGCGGCCCGCAGGCCAAAGAGTGGAATTACTTCTAAATTTTCAAAGATTCGGGGGCATAGGTACCTATTTGTGAACATAGGTCTTTCCAAAATGCGTCCACTTGCAACTTGTAAAAGAGATGTGCAAAAATCAAAGACAATGATTGGCTCTTGCAATAAAAAAAAACAATTTTTCCTCGATGCATTCAAGTGCTAAAGTGGTCCATTTAAGGATCATTCACCCCATCTCCGTTCTCTACCTAAAAATAAAGGGTGGTTTGAAGAAGATGGACACTTTTAGAGCATACTACCTTATACTCCAACATCCACACATCCTCACGAAAGATGATTGTCAATCCCAAGCTAACTGAAGCATCCACTTTTCTCCGAATCTCCGTCTCCAGAGCCCAACCGTCCGGCCGACTCTGCTAGTCTAGATAGACTCCATGCTAGCTGATGATGAGTTCTCTTTACCTTTTCGAAACTCCGCACGTAACACGTCGGCCCCCCATGGAGCCTGTTGCTGATGAAAATGTGCACTTCGGTAACTGTTCATCAGAGCCGCTCGTTCTGAGTTTACGAGACTGTCCCACAGCGCTTTACAAGTCCTGAACTTGACCGTAGCATAAGGTAGTATGCTCTTAATTAAAGCGACCATTTAAGGGTTGTTCTGCCTTTTTCACAGGCTTTCGTGGACGAAAATATTTTTAGATCATTTTTCAGAGAAAGAAAAATAGATGTGGTACCTAACACAAGTGGTTTTGTATTTTTTCAAGCATTTTTGAATTACTTATGAATTTTCAAAGATTCAGGGGCATAGGTACCTATTTGTGACCATAGGTCTTCCAAAATATGTCCACTTGCAACTTGTAAAGAGATGTGCAGAAATCAAAGACAATGATTGGCTCTTGCAATAGAAAAACAATTTTTCTGCGATGCACTCAATTGCTAAACTGGTCCATTTAAGGATCACCCCATCTCCATTCTCCACCTAAAAATAGGGGCGATCTGAAGAAGATGGGTGCTTTTAGAGCACACTACCTAAATATATATATCTAAATAAAAAGAGAAGTATTGATAAATATATATCTAAATAAAAAGAGAAGTAAAAGTCTACTTTATAAAGTAGTCAATTTTGTTTATAATTACAATGTTGAATAAATATTTTGAATACTTTGATGCCATGCATTGTGATAATGACAATTTGTCAATAACACTAAATTTGAAGTCTAATTTAACATCTAAATTTGCTTATTGCAATAGAAAAAATAGAACTTAAAAGTGTTTAACCCCTAAAGGATGAAGGTGCGTTTTTTGGCAACATAGCAATTTTGGGCAGCTCACTATGAATGGAGTTTTTATTTTTTTTCTTTGAAAATTTCAAAAAATATGTGCCCGAGGAGTAGCTTTAAGGCCCAACAATTTTCATAGCTTTTGACTTCATGGTTAAAAAGTTATTGCATGATATGTGATTTTCATTGCTTGGCGGGCAGCCCGGGCAGCCCAAAAAACTTCCTTAAAAATCACTTTTTTTTAAAATAAAAATTTGAAATTGGTTCTTTAGGTTTATATCTACGTGGAAAGCTTTGAATCATTCCATTTGGATTAACGAGTCAAAAGTTATGAGGAGTTTTAGTTTGCGGGTAGGTATGGCTTTCAAAGACTCTATACATCCGCGCAAACTAAAACTCCTCATAACTTTTGACTCATTCATCCAAATGGAATGATTCAAAGCTTCCTGTGTAGATATAAACCTAAAGAATCAATTTCAAATTTTTATTTTAAAAAAAAGTGATTTTTAAGGAAGTTTTTTGGTCTGCCCGGGCTGCCCGCCAAGCAATGAAAATCACATATCAAGCAATAACTTTTTAACCATGAAGTCAAAAGCTATGAAATTGTTGGGTCTTAAAGCTACTCCTCGGGCACATATTTTTTGAAATTTTCAAAGAAAAAAAATAAAAACTCCATTCGTAGTGAGCTGCCCAAATTTGCTATGCTGCCAAAAAATGCACCTTGGTCCTTTAGGGGTTAACCCCTGAAGCCCCGCTTGTCCCGTTGGGGGACAATTTGGGTCCGGGTAGGTTCCTATTGTCTCAATTTGAAGTGAATTTTTTTGAGATTTTTTGAGGTTGTGTAGCTTTGCAAGAGCTTTGTGGATATATAATTTTTGTTTCTATCGGATGCTGGATGAAAAAGTTATGGCACAATGAGCAAGAAATAAAGATTCTCGGGCAGCCCAAAAAAAATTACAAAAAGTCAAAATATTTTTTTTGAATTTTTTTCCTAAAAGATTATGTTCTTACCTATACGTGAAGCTTTGATTCATTCTATTTGGACTAGGGATGAGAAAGTTATGGACAATCTTAGTTTTTTGGGCAATTTAAGCATCTTCTTGAAAAAAAACTTTTTGTTCAACTTTGAATGCTAATATCTTCCAATCCGTACGGTAAAATTTGATGAAAGTTTTACTACATGATCTCAGACAAGTTAAGTACAAGATCCTATGGTTAAATTCCCGAAAAAACAAAAAATTGGTTTCCTTAAATGAATACAACAGAAGTGGTAGTTTTGAGTGGTTTTTGGCAGAAAACACCCTTGGGGCTTTAGAGGTTAAAAAATAAAATTGAAAAAATTGAAAAAATAAAATATGATTGGAGTCTCTATAAATGGTCAAACTTTCTATCTAAGCTTTCTATCTAAGCTTGTTGATACAGCGTTTCTCCTACAGTTAAGAAAACCCGGGATGAATTAGAGGACCTGCTATTTGAATTGCACTACACTGCAGTAATTGCACAACAAGATATCATCAATCAGCAAATTAATTACTCTCGCTCCACAAGATCTGAAGGAACAAGCGCTACTCTACTCTCCTATAGTAAGTTAAACGTTTCTCCTACAAAAGCTCCGAAGGAACAAGCTTAGATAGAAAGCTCCAAAGGAACAAGCGCTATTCTACTCTCCTAAACTTTCTATCTAAGCTTGTATAATGGTCAAACTTTCTATCTAAGCTTCATTTAGCCATTCAAATTGTGTTCAAAATATAAATCTTATTTTTGTTGCAAAAATTGCAAATGAATGAGTATAAATAGCAAAAAAAATCCAAACAATTTGAAATATTTTCAAGAGGTAAAAGTAATAATAGAGATTTGTATGCAAAATTTTCAATTCATTATTTCATTTTTTACACCTAAAACAACCACAACAAAGACCTTAAAGTCAAATTGGACTATCAAGCAAATCATTCTCTTTATTTGATAGATTAATAAAATTTGGATACTTAATCATATTAGAATAATTTATTTTCTATTTTTTTTGAATTTTTTGAACAATTTTGGTAGAAAAATAGAATTATTGTGATTTAAAAAATCTAAATGTAGAAATTAAATTATAACAATTGTAATATGTATTAGAATAATCTAAATTTTTTACTATAAATGAAGGATAGAATGAAAAACATGATTTTATAGTTTAAATTCATAATTAATTTTTTCAAGAGAAAATTTGAATGAAAACTCAATGTATTATATTTGGGGATTCTAATACATGGGACTTTATTCTATATTAAAAGAATTTCTTATTATATTGAAAGCATTTCACTCAAGCAAAACATATGAATTACTTATAACAAAGTCACCAAAAAACATTTAAATATATATGTATTCTCAAAAAGTCCATGCATGATGTTTTATTCAACTATGACAAGTCTATATAATACACTTCAAAAGTCCCTTATTCTTATTAAAAATTAAAGTTTCTTGAATCAACTATATAAATGTTTCTTAAATCAACTTCATAATCCAACTGTTAAGTAGTTCTTGCAAAAGGATTGGTAAAAAAAATGTCATCAATTGTGGCCTAGAGCCTTTGTAATGCTAACATTTTTTGAAAACATCTTAAGTTTGTGACCACTTTATTGAGACAGTCATCTATATATCTACCCAACTGTGAGCGTTTATTTACCCACCCTTGGTAAATAGACGAGCACAACCAGGTTCTAGTATTTATGATAATTTCCTACGGGTGTCTAACGTCGGTCCATTGTGCCTTCCAAGCAATGGATCTTTTCTAAATTTTAAACATACACAAGGTTGCAAGGAAATAAAGGAAATCAAGAAAAAAACTACCCAAATTGTAATGTTTACTCTAATTGGGGCGTACCACTAGGCCGCTATGGTTTTTGCATGAAATGTAAAACAGTCTAAATTTATCCATATAAGAAGAGAGAGAATTTCATGCCATTTCTAAAAATATAAAACTCAACATTATACGACATTCCTAGCAAGAGTTATGGACGGATGAAGTTCTAGCTTCTATAAGTCTATCCAAACTTCATCCTTGGATTTAGACCCCTTCCCTATTCTATTTTACTTCAAGTTTTTGACTCTGACTCTATATTGCTACCTTCTACCTAAGTTCTAAGTTTGGACTTGGATGGATGAGTTTTACCATATTTCATCCATATTCTAACCCAAAGTTCATCCGTTGTTTGCTACTAAATGATTAAGAATTTCTCCTAAGTTAGACTAGTTCTAGACTTTACTAGGTGCCTTCTACCTATTTCCAAATCTAATTCTTCTCTTTGATTGCCTCTTTTAATAATTATTTGATCTTTATCCTACTTATGTGGCTCGGTGCTACTCTGAGCAGATTACTATTTTTAGATTTCTTGTTTTGTAACTCTTAATTCTAGCTTTCCAAAATGCTAAGACACGTGCTAATCGGACCTTCCTACTAGGAGTTATCAATGGATGAAGTTTGACCACTAATCGGTACTTCAAACTTCATCTATGGTTTTCTACTAACCTACAACTTGAATTCTAATTTTTGTTTCACTTCTGGAGTCTAAATTTATGTTTCTACCTAAGTTTCTATTCTTGTTCCATTTGGATGAAATGTACTAACTTTCATCCAATATTACTCCTAAACTTCATCCGCTAATATCTCTTTCAATTTGATTCCAAATTCTAAGTGTGAGATGGTTTTGGAAACCTCTAACTAGACTCTACAACACAACTACCCTGATTCTTGAAATATTTCTATTCTAGACACTCTGAATTGAATTGAGAGTTCGGTCCTACTTGTAAGTGTCTATTTTTGAGAAATTGGAATGGATGGTTTAAATTTAGGAGCTTACCTCGGAGTTGGAGTCATTGTTTAGGTAATCGTATACCCCTTCAAACTCCCCGTCATTTGCCATGTTTCGGAATCGTTTGGTAGTTTTGCTTACGGCTTAAAGTAGGGGTTTTAGTACAAGGTTTGCCAATTTCTTGAATTTCACTTTTCTTTTCTTTTCCTTCTAATTTCTCTTTCTCTTCAAACACTATTCTAATTCAATTATGTATACTTCAAAGGGTTGACTAGTCTTGAACTAAATAATTGAAATCAACTCTCCAATAATAATTGACTCTTCAACTCCTTGGTCAATTATTATTCTATCCAAATTTCGATGGTCTAAATTGTTCTTCCTAGATTTCCACCTAATCCTATCTCTTCCTAAATCCTCTTCAACTTCTAAATTGCCACTTCATAATTCTACATCAATGTTGGTCTTGAAGTTTTTAAGAGTCCTATCTTCTATGGTTCTTAGTCTCCTTTGACAATGGAAACATTGCCAAGGGGGATTCTAACCTCCTACCTTCTTCTTCACTAATTTCTACTTTTAATTTCGAATTGCTTATGAATTTTTTCCAAACAAGGTTAAGGGACGTGAGTGCTAGTTGTTGGTGTTGGTGAGTGTCAATGGTGTTTTTGCCTTCCCAATTTTAGTTGAAAGAGATTTTTGTTGAACAAGCATCCAGACCCCAGTCCAGAACCCAACACAGACCCAGCCAGAATCCAGCACAGACCACAGCCCGACTTCGCAGCCACAGAGCAATCCAACCCAACAGAACCCCGCGCTCGTGTTTTCAGCGTGGCCTTGTTCGATCAGTCCAGGGACTGGTCTGGTTCGTATTTCTTTGTTACGGGGTCTCCAAGGACTAGTTCTGGTTTGTATCCTTTTGGCGATGGCTACTGGACTTTTAAAATGAACAAGAATTCTAAGTAGGATTCTAAAGGTTCTAGCCCTCTAGTGATTTGGTAGTTTGATGATGATTTTTGGGTAAGCCAAAACTTCGCCGTATTTCTAGTAATTGCCAAAAATACTAAGACTTTAAGACTTTGGTAAGCCAAAGCTTCGCCGTATTTCTAGTATTTGCCAAAATACTAAGACTCTAAGACGTTGGGAAGTCAAAGCTTCGCCGTAATTGGGAGAACTTCTAAAATTCTAAACAATTTAAAACAAGGTAAGTCAAAGCTTCGCCGTAGTTGGGAAAAAGTTCTAAAATTCTAAATAGTTCTAACTACTAAAGTCAAAACTTCACCGTAGTAATGGTTAGCCAAAAAACTTAAACTAATTTAGAACAAGGGAGGGTTAGGACAACTTGGTTAGTATGTGTCTAACAAGAAATACACGTTAGTGGAGAAATAACAAAACACGAAGGAAACTCAAAGAAACACTAGATGCCTCCCAAGGCGGCATACACCGGACACAAGGGGTGAACACTAGGGTTAGTACAAAGATTTAAACACAAGAAATAACTTCCAATTATCACAACAATTGACAAAGTTAATATATTAGTTCAAAAACCCAAGGCAAAGACAATCTTTGAAGGGACCCTAATGTCCTTCAAAAAGAGCTTGAAAATTAACAACAACGGAGCTTAAAATGCTCCAAAAACACACGTTTACAACTTTTGGCCTAAAAATGGCCAAAAAAGTTCAAATGAATGGACCAACATGTTTTGAAAGCCAAAATAATGGCCCAAGGGGTGAAATGAGAGGAGAATGAGTGCCCTTATATACTCTTTCAAGGGCACTCACCTCCTCTTATTTTCATGTAGTAATCTTATCATTTAGGATTTTCATCCTAAATTACTAATTTTGACTTTCTACGCTGGTCCAAACTTCTAACTTTTGGAGATTAATTCCAAATCACAAACGGATTGCGCCATTGGCTTCAGAAGGCCATTTTTAGTCTTGGTAAAGCCTCCACCCCACCCCTTAACCAAATTCTAAAAAACGCAACATAACCTATCGCGAACTAAACACCAAAATGGGGTAAAAACCCAAATTTTGGAGGTTGACTTTTCTGAGAAAAGTAACTAGCCTAGGTTCTTTAGTAGAAATGAGAGAGTAAGAAAAGACCTAGCTTTGACCCCATTCCGATTTCGTATGTGTTGAAAATGCCGGTCAACATCCCGAAATTTCTTCAATTTTGTTGGTTTTGAAGAATCTTGCTCGTTCGGGTACTTTTGGCTATCGGAATGTTCTAAAACTTGTTGGAGCGTCTTATTAGCATAAAAAAAACTAATCTAATTTTTAGTGAGATTTTACCGCAACCTGGGTGATTTCTAAGAATTTTCCATCGTAGGTTTTGGCGGTTGACCGTCTGGAAGGGCATCTTCTGTAAGTCAAAAAATTCCAAAACTTTTTATGGAACCTCTCATAGAATTCCCCAAAGGATGTGAAAATTCATATTCTTATTTTGCACAAAGGTCAAAGGAGAATCAACTTTGTCTTCTCCTTTTAATCCCGGCAACTAGGGAATCTTTTGCATATAAGAGAATCTTGACAAGTTGATTTCGCCATTGAGTCCCAAATGTGATTTCCACCCTAGAACACCATACTCCACCTGTAGATTCCTCTTACGGATCCATCTTGAGATTGTAACTCTTGCAGGCCAACAATTGGGGTTTCTGCTATTTCTTCGATGTTATGGGGAAAGTGAAATCTATCTCTGGGAATGGACTTAGAACCTCAACAATGTTCCCTCGGACCAATTTTAGCCATAGGATGTCACATGTACTGTAGATTTGGCTATTTGGACTGTTTAGGTTGGAATAACCTTAATTCTACTATTTACCTACATTTCAATGTTTTAACCTATGTACAAGTGGAAATGGGGTTTATTTGAGGAAAATAATCTATAATGGACCAAATGCTATATTGGTACGTGACATACCTATTTTGGTTTTACACTCTTTTTTGGGTTTTTTGTATATTAAACTATACTTAAATTTGTAAAAATTGAAAAAAAAAAAATTGTGAGTCCCTAGTGACGAATTGGGGGCTCACACCAACTGATAAAATATAAAATCTAAGCCAAGAACGCTCAAATTCCGCCCATATGATTGTAGTGTTTCACTTCTTTTGCTATTAAATTTCAAGACTTCTTGGATGAAAATTCCACTAAATACAAGGCATACACTATTCTTAAAGATTCCATTCATGTAATAGATCAAGGAATTTTTTTTTTAATATAAGGATGGATTTAGAATCTTTAAAGGAATTTGAACTTGTATATATTTGTTTTCACTTCTTTGGCCATCAAATTTCAAGACTTTCTAAAGGGTTTAGGTCCTTCAATTTCATTCATACATTTGTTTAAAATTTTCTTGCTTTCTCTGAATTAAAGAAGTTGTACAAGTTATAATCACTCTTAACTATAAAAATTAAAAAAATATTTCATTTGTGGTCATTTTGAATGAACTTATATGTGGAAATTAAAAAAAATGGGCACGCACCTTGCTTGTGCAAGTTGTAATTATTCTTGTGCTTAAGAGTTCAAGAAAATATGTAATTGGTAGTCATTTTGAATGAACTTCTAAGTGAAATTAAAATAATGTACTTGATACACTAAAACATGAATGTAATATTAGATTTTGACAAAATAGACAATGTAGGCCAACATAATTGTACATATTTTTGGTATGAATTTGTATGTGAAGAAGGGTCATGGTATGCACTAGGAAGATGTGTATCAATCCTAAAATCTAACAAGGACACATGAGGTTAACAAGCAAATGTTACAGTATGTACAAAGAATTATAGGTGTATTGAATCTAAATTGTACTAGTACTATATGAAATCCTAAACTATGAATTGAGGTTGTGGTATCAATGCAAAGATGCCTAGTATTTTTGAGTGAAAACAAACCTTTCACTGGTATGTTATGGTCTATAATATCCCTGTAGAATAGGAATGAAGGGTGGAATTTGAGTATATGATCCAAATATCAAATAATGGTTATCAATTCACCCTCTATAGCCTTGAACATGTTTTTTTAAGAACAAATGATTATATGTGTCTAACAATGGTCTTTTTTTATAAAATTTAATACTTGTACTATAAGGGCAATTTTAGAGCTAAAAACACAAAAAAAAAAAAAAAATTGAAAAGCCTTAACCCCTAAATGCTAGAGGCATTCAAATGTGGTGTTTGTAAAACTTTGAAGTTAAATAAACCCTGACCAAGTTGCTATTTTTAGTAGGTTATATTTTAGAAAGATCTTCTTGAAGTCTAGTTTTAGCATCGAAAATCCAATCTTGAAAATAAATGATAGTAATTTTTCTATTCATGATTTTGTGCAAGGGTACCCATTGCAATCTTGACTTCCCATAGTGTTGAGAGCTCTTGGAAATGAGCCTCAAACACACTAGATCTTGGAGGAAAATTTGCATTCAAAATTCATTTAAAAAAGTTATAGAATAGATTTGAAGAAGCCGTAAATTGTTTGGGGTTATACAAATTAGGCTCTTTAATCTCAAATTTTTTGGTCACCAACTTTCCAGATTTGACTTGTGAAAAGGGTGTTGAAAGACTTTACATCACTTTTGTGGTTTTAACACCCTCATGGGCAAACATTATAATCTTTTGCTCTATAAGTGATATTGTTGTGTTTTCTTTTTCTATAAAATCTCTAATATGTCTAGTTTGAATTTGTTTGGTTACAATTCAAGAAAAACTGATACAACTTATCAAAATGTTGGCATTTTGTTCAAGTTAGAGCAAATTGTAAGAAACTCAAAACAAGCCTTGGGCATTTAGCGGTTTAGGGGTTAAAACTTCAATTTAAGCCAAAGATTTGGGTTTAGGGTGACTGAAAAAACCCTGTAAAAGTGCGTATCATGGAAGGAGTACAAGGGCAGCAGGTCCCGTAAAACAAGTGTCTACAAATATAGACGGATATCGCAAGGGTTTTGGCTGGGTTTGAAGGTTTAGGGGGCAGGACACCAAACACGGTGCTAGGGTTTGGCGCTCATGTGTCATTTCGTAAGGCGACATTAGACTACTGCGTTTTGAAGAACGGAGCTTGGGAACCCTCAATTGAGATAGTTCGTGTAGATGCTCCATAACTATTCCATCATCACTTGTGAGATCTTTGCTCGCAGGAGATTCTTAACTAATGTACTTTGAATAATCCTTTGGGAGTAGACAACACTGGGGAGACCGGGGTGGCCACAAAAGAAGACAGTTATTGAAACACTTCGCCTTTTTGTTCTTGGAATATGCTTTCTTCCTTGTATTTTTTTTAATTAAGAAGCGTTATCTCTGGATTCCTACTACTTGACAGCGTGTGTTTTCTATGTGCCAGTGACACCTTTGAATGCTTGACGCAATAGATTACTGGAATCACTTTTATCCAGTTTGCACAACCCTAACGACAAGCGCTCAATGCGTCCGACCATAATTTGAGTGGAATTTGCGGTCACAATCACCTTCTGCAATTGCTAGGAAGTGCATTTTGGTCGTTAGGGCATTGTCCCTTGAGCCTGCACCCCCTGACTCCGCCGCATGGTACTGAGCTCTTCTTCGCCTTGCAATTATCTTTAGATTGAATCATTATCTATCAGTAAATGAGTCTTGTCATTTTTCGGCCGTGTGCCCAATTTTAGGACCGAATCCGTGATGCACTTTTGCATATAATGTTTGCCTGCGCAAAGAAGTGCTTGGGGTGTGCTGCTTCTAGACGACTAAGATTTTGTTGTGATGGTCTTGTTTTCCAAAATTTGTTGCAGTCTGTTGCTTGTACCTTCCGGCGGGCTTGGTTTGATCAATCGAGCACCAGATTTGCGAGTGGAGTTGAAGTGAAGTTTTCTAGCACGGGGTGGTTGCCACAGGGACTTAAGGTATATCCCGCGCCAGAAAGATTCAACCTTAGGGTAATACTTCTCAAATGAAACTCATCGACTTCAACTGTGCAACATATGCAAAATGACTCTGGAATTTGTTGTGATGTACGTCCACTGATAATAAGGGTTCACTCTGAAACTCCTGCTAACTTCATTCGTCCCAACAACAAGAGATTTGGTGTAACAACGTTTTCTGGACACAAGCAAACCGTTGCTATTTCAAGCTGAAAAGCGAGTGAGCGCAAAATGTAGTTCGTCTGCGCTATGCCTGACATTCGTCCCCAGATCCCAAAATATCCCTGTAACAGAATTCCTCTACTGTAGTAACTTGTAATTCAAGTTATTTCAGCAACATGTTGGTAAGCTTATTACCAAAGAATCTGCCCAAATCGTTCCAATTGCTCTGAAAAGGCGGGCTTTTAGTATTGTGGGTCGGCGCAAGTTGCTTACTTCTCCGAAGCCGAGCGCAACTTCCCACCTTCCCAGACATGGTTTCCACCTTACAAGCAGAAAACTTCCTTCCTGGAAAATGTGGCATGTTGCAAAGCTGCGTCAAAGTACAATCTTTCACCTTTGCTAACCCGTGTTTTCTCTTCTCTTGAAGAGCTATTCGGCTTTTGAGGAGCTCCACAGTCATCAGTTGCGTCATATTGTAACGGTGGTCCTGTTTGTGGTCGTCCGCCTTCGAGGTTGAGATGAAGACTGTCGATAATGATTGGTTTGTGTTTGGGTACCATTCTAATAGAGAGTTTGTTCTTGTTAGCATCATCGAGAATCCGTTGTAACTGGAGCGGATCTCTCACTGTCGCGCCGGACACCTCGTTGATTGCAGGGCTTCTTGTTCTTGTTTTTGTCATTAATTGGGTACGCCTCTATTTCCACCTCCGCATTGTGTTCGTTTCCACTGCGGTGGCCAATATCAGTAGGTGGTTGAAATTGATGCAAGCCATGTGAAGTTAATTCAATTGGCTGGGTGGATTTTCAAATTTTAGCTGGGTTGGTGGACTAAAACTCTAGGTGTTCACTAATGAACCTTACATGCACAATGATTGGGCTACATGTTTACCACTTTTAGTACACGTTGCCCAATGTTTGCAAAATCATACAATGATTGGCTTTTGTGCATGCAACAATTAGATCCTTGAGAATTTGAGATGGCAAGTGCAAGTACCGATCTATGTGGCGTATGCTGCGAAGGCTCTCACCCTGTTCGTAAGAGTATTTGCAAATCCATCATATGTGCATGCGGTGCACCCTTCTTTTCACAGATCGTCATGGAGAACAATGTACCCACCCATCAAAGATCCTTGATTGTAAGTTTTGAAGATCCTTTGTTTTTGACATACCTTCTTTCAAATTGATCAAGACATTTTTTTTAGATTCAGTTTTGATCTTGGATGCTAATGCAGGAAATTCCTTTGGACTTTATGGAAGACCATGGCGACAAATTTGACAGGAATGTTGTTATGCATGGAGACGATGAAATAGTACATTCGGTGAAGATTGGAGGCAGTCTTTACGTGGGATTTGGGTTCAAACGGAGAGAGTTTGCGCAGGCGAAAAACATTGGCAAAAAGCAACTTGTTGTTTTCGCGTTGGTGGCAAGGGGTCGGTTCTTGGTGCAAAACTACGAGGTGCACAAACGACAAATTGAAGGTGGGGACGAAGGAAGTATTTCTTGGACTGGAGTTAGTTGGATGTATGAATAGATTTAGGATTCAAGCTAAGCAATAGAGGGAGTGTGGGAGGGGGGAGGACGACAATAAGATTCTATGTTATTTGTGGACAGATTGTCCTTTCCAGATGATGTAATTGACTATTATTTCTTGGTACATGGTCCCTGCTCTATATCTTGATTTATAGCAGTGTTCAAAGTTAACTCTGCACTATTGATAAAGCATGCTTCCTACTCCTTTTGTTCTTGAAGACTGACATATCTGGATAGAGAAGGAATCATTCACAAAGATAATCAAGTGTACTACTATTCTCGTCAAAGGAGAGGTAGGCAGTTACTAGCAACTTCGTGAGGTTGTATTTTATGCATTTCACTCAGATGAATACACGATGTGCAACTTATGGATTTCGGGCAAAACCCTAAACCACCGGACATGTTAGAAGCTTGTACAGGTTGAATACATTTCTATCAAAGGTTTGGTGAGTTGTTCTCTACTCTCGCTGACTTTGTTTTGTTAGTAGGGTGCTTAATTAGGGCTAGATGCAAAATCTCTGCTAACCATCCATGGATCCACAGCTCCAAACAAAATCTGCAAAGCAGACCACATAGGTTTAGGGTATCGTGTGTGTATCAGCGGCGGGAGATCTGAGGGTTGGTGCTTAATCGTTGGAATAAGCTACTCTGATAATCAACAATCCAGCAGTCTATGGAATCTTCAAGGGAGCTGAAGCTCCATTGGACTTAGATAGCCATAAATTAAGAGGGCTAAATTACTAGTGCATGAGATGCATAGAAACTTAATTATTCCTTATTGTTTATTTCTTGTCATCGTTTGGGTGTAGCAATATTCTACAATTCGTGTCAACGATGGTGGGGAGGACAATGGAAGACCAAAAGGAGCAGGACCTTGCTGCATTACAAGAAGAACTCTTTATTATAAGAGACCCCTTTCAATGAGACTCGGTAAGTCTTTACGGAGGATAGTACTGAATATTGTAATAAATTGATCTTTAATATACCAAAATGAAACAAACACAATGAACGTGTTTGCAGAGACGTTGTAATTTTATGCAAGTTGTTCGACAAAGTTGTTCGATTGATAAGTACATGCTAAGTAGCAGATCTTTCTGTTCGACTAGAGAGATTGAAGGTAGAAATTTCTGTCAGTTAGCTTCTAAGATGTTGCAGAAGATTGCCATTGGTGAATTCATACCATCGGTAATGATTTCCAGTGCACTTTTCGATTTCGGGCAAGTCAAGTACTTGTGAGGAGTGAGAGGAGAAGGTTCTGGCGATTCGATGAAGTTCCGTCATAATTTATGCATTCACGTCGATGACTTGAAGGCACATTTGTCAATGTTGAGCAATGAAACAGGTGGTGCAACCAATATTTTGAGCAACAATGTGGGTCATTGGACTCCCATATAAATACCTTATCATGCTTTCTCACATCTTCCGGGGTTGTCCAATATTCAAAATTTGCGTAAAGTTGAATCTGTTGGGAATGATGCAAGCTCACGTTTTACATTTCGAGTAGCATTGGCAGGGTTGTTTTGAAACAGAAAGTAATGTTTATTTGCACTCAGTTTACACTTACATAGCCTTCCTACCTAAGCTTTTGATGCCCAATCACATCAAAACTAATGCTTATATGTATGTTTGCTTGAATTTTGGCAGTCATTACTTTTTTTTCCCATTCCTGAGCGTGCTCCAAACACTGGAACCAGCGATCATCTGCTATAAGCGCACTATGATCAAACCGCGCTTGATGAGTTAAAAAACGTTGGCAAGGCGGAAAGAAGTTGGTCTCTCCATCTACCAACAAGTGGTGCACCCCTGCAATAAAATTGGAAGTAGACATTGCTTCAAGCAAGCGTGTAGTACTGCAATTTCACAAAAAGCCAAAATTCTTTTTTACCAGCTATTTTGGAGTAAAAATTGACGTCGATGGAAAACCGATGGGTCCAACACCAATCTGCCAAAAGCACAGAAGTTGTTGTGCTATGCATAAACGAGGTTTAGGGTTTTAGACTCCAACTCCAATTTCTTCCATTTGACTCCACTAGGAGTAGTTGACCTCCCGCTAATGCTAACATACATATCCTGCACAAGTTGTTTAATCCTAAATGCAAGGATTATGTTTCGACAATACTTCAATTTTAAATAACCCCAACCGATTTGTTGTCTTCAGCAATGTACACATTTAAAAAGAATTAATTTTGAAGTTTGGTTTTTGTATCAAAATTTTGATTTTCAAAATCAATGATTGTGATTTTTCTACTCAAGATTCTCTACAAGGGTGTCCATTGCAAATCTTGGGTTTTTTTTATGGTTGAGAGCTCATGGAAATGAGCCTTGAACACACTAGATTTGGAAGAAAAAGTCGCATCATAAACTCATTTGAGTATATTGTAGAATAAATCTTGGCTTTTGAAAAGCTATAAATTGATTGGGATTGTGCATGGTGGGCCCTTTAACCTCATATTTTTTTGGTGATCAATTTTTTTGATTTGACATGAAAAAAGAGGATTTAAAGACTTGAAATCACTTTTGTAGTTCAAACTCACTTGTCACGATCAAACGTTGTAGTCTTTCAATCCAAAAGCGATATTATTGTATTTTCTTTTTTGTATGTGATCTCTAACATGTGTGACTCAAATTTGTTCAATTATAATTTTTTTTTTAAATTGACAAAACTTATTAAAATGTTCAATGTTGATTATTTTGTTCAATTTAGAGCAAATTTCCACAAGCTCAAGAAGGAGTTGGGCATTTAGGAATTAACACTTGAAGTTTCAAGAGCATTTTTTTGGTCCTCTAGCACTTTAAACTATCCATTCTGTTGCTTTCACCCCAAAAAAAAAAAAAAAAAACACTTTATAAAATGCAATTGCAGGCTTTTTGCATTTTTGTTTGTTTGGATCATATGCTAAAAAGTTAATGAAGTTCGATGGCACAAATCGGTAGGTGTTAGCATGCAAAGTTGGAGAGAAGGGTGTTTTAACCCCTGAAGGACCAAGGTGATTTTCCTATCAAACAACACTCAAAACTGTCATTTCTATTGCAAATTAAAAAGTGCTCAAAATACTGTTATTTTTGCATATCCAACCATAAGATCTCATATTTGACCAGTATCTGAATACATGGAAGAAATTTTGAAAACTTCAACCATGTGGATTGCAAGATTGCAAGATTGCATTTAAAGTGAAGAAAAAGTTTTTTATTTTATTCCTTGCTTAAGTAGGTTTCTTGGGTTTGAATCTTTTTAGTTCAAATTTTTTGCACTACTGTTTTGCTTTTGATTTTCTACTTATTTACGTTAAGTAGCTAAGTTAAGAGGATTCTTTTTTTTTAAATGAGGAAAAAAGCACTTAATTTTCACTTATTAAAAAATTGATAAGTAGAGGTGGGTTCAAGATCGAAGAAAAAACTAAATTGTTAACAGCTTCTAGATGGAATTGGATCACAATGATCCCAAAGGTGAGATTATTCTAGCAATAAAATCTAACCCATTACATAAAAATTTAGCCCTCGATAAGGCTATTTAGAAAGCTTTTTCGGCACCCCCGCGGTGCAATTACAGAAAATTAAAAAAATATATTTTTTAATTTTTTTTAATTTTTTTTTTATTAAAAAAAATTTTAAAAATTAAAAAATTAAAAAAAAAATTAAAAAGTTCTCCATTCTGACGTGGCACTAGTAGTGCCACGTCAGATCTCCCCCAAAAAAATTTAAAAAAATTTAAAAACAAAACAAAACAAAACATTTTTTTCCCTAATCGCACCACAGCCCTGCAAAACTCGCGGCCTTTCCGAGGGCTGAAATTTTTTGTAATGTTGATTAACCATTTTTTTTAGGGTTTTATGAAATTTGCATTCAACAATGAATTCTACAAGTTATTTTTTCACAAAGATGCTTAGATTGCCCCGAAAAACTAAGATTGTCCATAACTTTCTCATTATTAGTCCAAATTAATGAAACAAAGCTTCACATGCTGACAAAAATATAATCTTTGTGAAAAAATTTGAAAAAAAAATTATTTTGACTTTCTGTGATTTTTATTGTCCTACCCACTGAACTCCATGTTTGCATCACTTTTGCTTGAGGGCATCAATAAAAATAAAATATTCGCAGAGCTCTCGCAAAAATATACAACCTCAAAAAATCCCAAAAAGTATCACTAAAAATGGAGACAATAGGGACCTATCCAGACCCAAATTGTCCCTCAAAGGGACAATGGGCCTTTAGGGGTTGACTTAAATTATTTACACTACAAAATTTTGAGGTGTAGACAATGAATTCCAACATATAAATCGGAGGAATGGTAAGTGATCCCGCATAAATTTTAGCTTTCAAGTACAATTTCTATAATTTTATTGAAGCGATAACTATGATAGGAGACAAAGTCTTTCAAATGTATCATATTCCAAAGCTTACAATAATCTTTTTAAGGAATATACTACAAAATGGCAAATAGTCACTAATTTCAAATGAATATCACAAAAGAAAAAATTATTGGAAAGTATTAGCACTCATAAAATAACAAACGATTTATATAACCATTAATAGAATAGTTGAAAATAAAGATTAAAAAACAGGTAAAGAAACAGGTAAAAAAAAATAGAAAAAATTGCAAAAATGTCACTATAAGCAATGCATTTGTTGCATCAGTATAGAAGAAAGAGCCATGCAATTCATGCTGGTGAATATGACAAAGTTCCATTGCAAATGCTAGTCTAGCCTCTAAATGTTTTTGACTATGCTTTCACCAAAAACACTCCAAAACTGCCATTTCTAATACTAGTGCCAAATTTTAGAAAAAAATAATTTTTGGACACATGTAACCATAGGATCTTGTAGTAAACTTGTTTAGGAAGATGTGGAAAAAAATTCAGAATTTTTCACCATGTGGATTGCAAGATAATAGTGTTTGAATTGACAAAAACCCTTTTTTTGTCCCTGCGAAAAAACGGGCAGCTGCCCCTCACAAGGTCACATTTGTATGGAAAAATGTCCAAAATGGTGGTTA
This sequence comes from Antitrichia curtipendula, assembly GCA_951230915.1. Taxonomy (NCBI): domain Eukaryota; kingdom Viridiplantae; phylum Streptophyta; class Bryopsida; order Hypnales; family Leucodontaceae; genus Antitrichia; species Antitrichia curtipendula. Next base: position 16,758,170 of record OX579641.1, read on the forward strand.
CTCTTTGGATTTATTTTTGAAAGCAAGTTGGCTACATGCTTGAAAAATTTCAGATCATTTGGAATTGTACAACATATAGGAAAAAAATAGTAATTAGAAAGAAGTACATAATGATTCAAAACACTAAATTGTGAAGAATTTATTTATGGAATTGAAAAATGCCAATCCCAACGGTTGTAATGTTGTAATAAACAATCTACACCCAATGTTTTTATTTTTTTTCAAAAATATTGAAAATTGAGTTAAATAAAGGACTTCAAAGTTTATTTTAGAGTTGAGATTCCGTAACTACCCTTAAACTAAGAATCCTCATAACTTTTGACTCATAGATCTAAATGGAATGACTCAAAAGCTTCCCGAGTACATATAAATCTATAGAACCAACTTCAAATTTTTATTTCCTTAAAAAGTGATTTTTAAAGAAGTTTTTTTTGCTGCCCGTGCTGCCCGCCAAGGACTGAAAATGACATATCATGCAATAACCTTTTAACCATGTAGTGAAAAGTTATGAAAATTGTTGGGCCTTAAAGCTACTCCTTGGGCACGTGTTGTATGAAAATTTCAAAGAAAAAATAAAAAAATTCCATTCGTAGTGAGCTGCCCAAAATTGCTATGTTGCCAAAAGACACACTTTGGTCCTTTATGGACTAGCTATACCATTGCAGTAGCACCGTTGCAAATACAATGCAATACTTTGCTTACAAAAACCATAGCAAAGTTATTCAAACAAAGATTGTATGCATTGCAAAATCATTGCAAACATATTACAAACCCTTGCTTAGAATCGTTGCAAAATGATTCAAACAAAGATTGCATGTATTGCAAAACCATTGCAAATACAATGCAGTACCATAATGAAAACCATTGCAAATGTAGTCAAACAAAATCCTAGGGTAATGCAAAACCAGTGCAAAAACTGTTGCATAACGCTCCTTTCTGTAGTAGTGTCAATACTCCTATTTAGTGTGGCTGCTGTATGTGCTACCGACTACTGTATGCGCATTATATGACATCTAGCCTACTAATTTGCACGACAAACTTCAGTGTGGAAAATTGCAAGCTAGATTGTTGATGTTTCTTGCATTTGATATTTAAGCAGGCTTAAACAGATTTGGGGAGTTGCTTTCAGCTTTGTATCTAGCTGCAAAACAAATTTTCACAATATCTAATCCTTGGTAAATGCGGAGTCCCATTTGTTTTTCTAAGCGTTTAATAGTCTCCTCATTGCAGAAATTGGGAGCATGCATCCCCGAGTATTGGATGGTTAAAAAATATCAGTTCAAATTGGGTTGTTGCCATTCTCAGAGGTTGCCTTCCTGGGCTTTGGTGTGATTTTTTGCTGACAGTATCCTCCACATAAACTTTTAGACATAGCCTCAATTATGCAGCGCTGCACCGATTTGGGATTTCTTTACATCTCCAGTACAATAGCTGCTAATTTCAAGACCTTCTCCCACTTCTTCATAATATTCAACAGGCAAGTCTCGGAAAAATCTTGTTCAGATAGCGGCGTCGAAACCTTACATTTGTGGTAGAAATCCCAATAGTTCGCAGGGGTCAAACGCCTCAGCAGACCAGGTTTTAGAACCTTGCTCAGTCCACCCTCCACTCTGAACTCGTGTGTAGCATCAAACAAGGCTACGAAGTACGTGTCCACAGCAACGTTGAACTTTGGCACTGCTCTTGCTTTTTCATCTGTGATGTAGAGCAAAACCAAAAATAGTTGCAAACTCTCCACGGGCATGTCAGACAAGCTCACTTTGGAGGGGGGCTGTAGCGCCTCCATCTCGGTTTGGAAGAACATTTCTCGAAATTTGGGCGACACCGTGGCCAATACACACCGGTGTGCTTTCACCGTGCCCCCTTCTGCTTGGAAGGTGATGTCTGCGTGCAGACCGTCCTCCAGCATGTTCGACAATAGAGAATCAAAGAATTTCTTCTCAATTGCTCCTTTCGATGCGTCGAACTTGTTTGACAAGAATTTTCGGATGTCAAGGTTTGAACAAGCCATACCTCACTGTGTCCAGGGTTGTCACCGTCACGTCATGTCTGGACGGACATGACGCTGACGAAACGTTAGGATCCAATCCTAGCATTCGTCCGTATCAAAAAAAAAAAAAAAAAAAAAAATTTTTTTTGGACGGTCCGTCCATCCTGTCGACGGCTGGTCCGTCCCTGTCAACGGACGGTCCGTCCAGGTTGACGGACAGGTCGTCCTCAAAAAAAAAAAAAAAAAAATTTTGATCTTGACACGATCCCGACGCATCTAGACGCGTCTAGACCGTTGCTGACGGACATCCCGACATGAAAAGCCAATGTCACGTCGGGATGGACAACCCTGACTGTGTCTGGCAAGAACAAGACTTATGAAATAGCAAGAACAAGACTTATATACTATCTCCCACCTTCCATGATTGAACATGAAACCCTTTTCATTGCAATGAAAATTTCACCAGCACCAAGTTTGCTCAACAATTTTGATTTCTGTACCTAATACCTCCCCACACCAATTTACTAATCTGACTCCCAGAAATCACTCCTACATATCACACGCTTGTTGAAATGCTTACGGTGACGCAACCGGTGCTCTCTTGCTATATATATATCTCATACTTCACGTTCATGCAACAGTCAGCAATTTGAAATTTTAGAATGCTTCGTCAACGATGAGAACTGAATACTTGCTGCAAACTTGAAGCAAGTTGCAAATTGAATTGGACCTTGAAGTGAAAGGATGCTCACCTCAATGCACAAGTGAAACCGTGATATTTGTGGGAGGATAAAACCTCACTCCACGAAGGATAGCATTCAAGTTTACTACAAATGCAATACTCCTTCTCGATTTAGCTTAGGCTTGGAAGACCTACAAACGCGAATGTGAAGAATCACATCAGATATATGAATGACAATCCCATTCCGAACAAAAACTGATGAAACACCAAGCATGACAAGCACAGTTTTCCACTCTTAAACTGCATTTCCAAACAAAACCAAATGACAGTCTGTTTTGTTTAGAGCTTTCGAACCTGTACAGTACCGGAAACATTAGCATACAACAACCGCCTTCTCGAGCAATGCGAACTTGAAAATCACAAAACAGTGGGTTCTTTGCGAAGGAACATGCATGCAAGGAAGCACAACTGTCTAGATTATTTAGACTGAACTATAGTGTCTGTGGGCTGAAGCTTTGTTGGGCCCTACCGTGCTCAGGCTTGGGAAGGGCCTTGGTCATCCAAAATCAACCTCAGCTTCAATCCCAATCAAGTGGTTTCACACTAGCACAATACTTTCTAGGTAAGCACAAAATTATTATCAATCGCAATCATACCGTCATGATCCAATCCTTGTTTATTAAAAATGAAGACATTAATGTAGCGGAAGTGCAAGTTTTAAACAATCATTAAAACTTTGTGTCAATTTGTGGTGCATCTAGCATTAACGTTTAGAAAATCCATAACTTATTCTAAGGTTGTCCAAATTCGTATTATAAATTTATCAATTTGACATTATCGAAACAAATCTTGCCATTTAATGGCAACCAAGGCAAACAACGTGAATGGAAGGTTTAACCCCTAAAGGTTTTTTACTATGTTTTCACAAAAAACGCTCCCATACTGCCATTTCTAGTACAAGTACCAAATTTTGGGAAAAAAACATTTTTGGACACATGTAACCGTAGGATCTTGTAGTAAACTAGTTTGAGAAGATGTGGAAAAAATTTCAGAAATTTCCGCCGTGTAGATTGCAAGATATTAGCATTTGAAGTGACAAAACCCCTTTTTTTGACCCTGCGAAAGACCGGGCAGCTGCACTTCACATGGTCACATTTGTATGAAAAAATGTCCAAAATGGTGGTAACTCTTTGGATTCATTCTTCAAAGCAAGTTGGATACATGCTTGAAAAATTTCAGATCATTTGGAATTGTACAACATATAGGAAAAAAATAGTAAGTAGAAAGAAGTAGAAAATGATTCAAAACACTAAATTGTTAAGGATTTAATTATGGAATTGAAAAATGCCAATCCAAACGATTATAATGTTGTAATAAACAATCTACGCCTTGTATTTATATTTTTTTCCAAAAATATTGAAAATTGAGTTAAATAAAGGACTTCAAAGTTTATTTTAGAGTAGAGATTCTATAACTACCCGCAAACTACCCACAACTAAAATTCCTCTTAACTTTCATCTCATAAATCAAAGTGGAATAATTCAAAGCTTTCCTTGTGCACATAAATCTAGAGAACCAATTTCAAATTTTTATTTCTCTAGAAAATGATTTTTAAAGAAGTTTTTTTTGCTGCCCGGGCTGCCCGCCGAACAATGAAAACTACATATCATACCATAACTTTTTAACCATGTGGTAAAAAGTTATGAAAATTGTTGGGCCCTAAAGCTACTCCTCGGGCACATCTTGTGTGAAAATTTCAAAGAAAAAAAATAAAAATTCCATTCGTGGTGAGCTGCCCAAAAACGCTATGTTGTCAAAAAATGGTGTTTGGTCCTTTAAGGGTTAAGGTGCATCTGCCTTTCAATTGTGTCTACCTTAAGTTTAGTTGCAATTTTTGACAATTAGAAGTGTGTATACCTTTGTAGTTTGTAGTTTGTACATGTCCATCAAGTTGGTTTTGTGACATTTTGTTGATGTTTTTAGAGCTTGAGAGTTGCATCCCGTTTTGCTCTACACCATTTGTTTTTTTCTACCTTGGTAGGTATATACAATGGGTGCAAATAAATTGATGTTGTTGTAGGGTTGCTTTGAATTTGTTCCAACCTTTCTAACATTTTCTTAAAACAATGAGGTGGTTTGGTAGCTATACCAATATTTTATAGAGTGTAACAATTTGGTTTTGAAGTGGATTGAAACAACCCCTTTCCATTTTGTGTATAATGAAGTACAATTTTGTTTTTGCGTACGCCAAGAAAATTTTAAATATCTAAGTGAGTGCCTTACATCAAATATCTATGTAAATCATTTCATATGAGAATTTCCAGTATGAACCCTCATGCCATAACCAATATCTTATCAAACTATGACAAAGGTCACTTGGGCAGTGGAAGAGCGGTCAATTTAGGACATCCTAGAATACTGTAGAAATTAGGAATGCACCTATTGGTCCAAAACATGGATTACTTATGGCTTAGTGCCTAGGTGATAGATTTCACATTTTCAAGATTAAAAAAACCATAGAAACTTCACTACATAAGTTAGATGCATATAATTCTTGTTTCTTGGTCTCATTTATTTTAGGGAGAGCAAAAAGTCATTTACATCTCCAAGGACATCAACGGACTCGCAAAATATAGATGAATGCTTACTTATTTATGCGTGTGAAAGTGTGTATATGTGAACATCTAAAAGGACAACATCACCTTTTAGTTATAAAGCAAATGTCATTCATTTTTGTTAGAAAGGAAGGATAAATCAATGCAAATATTGTAGCATAGCTCTCCAACAAATTTTTGCTCCAACACAACTTGTTCCCCCATTTCAAGAAATTTATGTAATGATTTTGTTGATTGAAGAAGGAAGTGCATGTGTTCATTTCTACATCCTAATTGATTTGCACTTGGTAGTGAAATAAGAGCAGGTTATCATTTTCTGTTCACTAAATGATTAGACATGTTAGTATATTGCATGGTAATAATACAAGCATAGTTTGCACCAATTAGTTTGATGGTTACATTCTCCTAAAACGTCTAATCAACTGATGTGTATTATCACAAAGTTTAGTAAATATGATTATAGAATTTAATAGTGTTATGGATGTTAGGTAATTATACATATTACTAAAATGATTGGACATTCTAGAATATCGCATAGTGATATCCCCAACATGGTAGTGTAGTTTGAAGAACATACAAACAATGTTTTAAAGTGCAGTTAAATTTATCCACTAGTACTATCCCGAGTAGTATGACTTTCACACAACGTTCATCCACCTCCATCTACTTAAATGTAATTGTCATCCATTCTCAAAATTGCATCCAAATGTCCACATAATTATTAGAACATATTCATCCCTGTTTGGATCAATTAATAAAAATGGAACTTGCACTATCTAAATTTTGTAAATAGAATTTAATTGAGAATAATAATAATTATTAAAAATAGATTTTAAACTTGAGTACAATCAACTTTTGGGATTTTATGTAGAAAATAAAGATGTAATTTTATAAAGTTTGATTATAAAGACTTCAAAGTATAAACACCTAAGTAACCAAACTTGTAAATGTTGCTGAGAACTAAATTAAATGATGTTTAAATATGCTATAAGATAAAGTTTCTTCAATTTTTATGAAGATGTAAATATAAAAGAAGGTATGATCATTTCATTGAAGACAAAAGGTCTATGTGGATCATTTGACAAAAATAGACCAAAAAAGTTTCATTTTTTCATTTGGCTCTGTCATAGTGTACAATTTAATTCAAAGTATATTCACTTTAATAGAAAAAAATAGAAAATTAGTTTGACAATCTGTGATTTGTTAAATGTGCCACTATGATAATTTAGAGTTCAACCCAACTCATATTATGAGACGCGTTTCTATTTTCAACCCCTATAGGACCGTTCGTCCTATTGAGGGACAAATTGGGTCCGAGCAAATTTCTATTGTCAATTTTAGTGATATTTTTTGGAATTTTTTCAAATTGTGTATTCTTGCAAGAGCTTTGTGAATGTATAATTTTTATTTTAATTGATGCCAAGGAGAAAAAGTTAGGGCACAACAAACAAAAATGAAGTTCGATGGGCAAACAAAAAAAATCACAGAAAGTGAAAATAATTTTTACTAAATTTGTTATTCAAAGATTATATTTTTGGCTACATATGAAGCTTTGTATCATTCAGTTTGGACTAACAATGAGAAAGTTATGGACAACCTTAATTTTTCGGGCAATCTAAGCATCTCCTTGAAAAAATAACTTGTAGAATTCATTGTTGAATGCAAATTTCATAAAAAACTTGGAAAAAACTGTTAGGCAAGGTTAGATTTTATTGCTTGAATAATCGCATCGTTGGGATCATTGTGATTCAATTCCATCTAAAAGCTATTAACAATTTAGTTTTTCATTCCATCTTGAACCCACCTCTGCTTAACAACTTTTACATGAGAAATTTAAGTGCTTTTTTTCCTAAATTTTTTTGGTAGACTCTCAACTTACTACTTAACATAAAGAAGTAGAAAATCAAAGTCACTAGTGCACAAAGGTTGAACTAAGAAGAGTCAAAGCCAAAAAATCTAATCAAGCAAGGTGCGAAAAATTTGTTTTTTTCATTACTTTAAATGCATATATCTTTCAATCCACATATAAATCGGATTTATACATGGGTCGAGTAGTAAAATGTAATTACAATTTAGAAATACCTATATAATGAAATTTGGAAAGGCAACACTTTGACATTAAATTTTCTCTCGTATAAAACTTTTCTTAGGTTATGTGAAATATTCCACAAAGGGAGATGAACACATTGGCATTTCTTGAATGTTTCCACAATCACATTTGAAAAATTCATCACCAATATTTTCCACTCCATTTTTGTGTGGCACAATGAAAAGAACACAAAACGATTCATCAAAATTCAAAAATGAAAATCTTGTTTGTATTCAATAAAAAGCAAACACTTTGATAAGCATCATCAATATTTTTTTAAATAGCAACTGTACAAATTCAAACTAGACATACTAGTGACCACATGGGAAAATAACACGCGACAATGATAACAATGGATCCAAGATTATAATGTTTGATAGAATATTCTTAAAATGGAAATCTTAGATTGAAATTAAAGTCCAACTTCCAAAAGATTTCAAAAAGGTTATAAATTCTTTGAAATTATGTTGATTTGATCATAGCACTATTCAAATCAACAAAAATCTTGGGCAATATTTTGTTGATTTCACAAAAAGTTCAAAAATCAATGAAAACAGTCATTTTAGTGCATCAAACTGCAGAAATTAGTCTGTAGGTCTTTATTGTGACATTGCACTAGCTCCGTGGAAGGGAACTGCTCTTGAGGAATCCCCGCCCACTTCATACAATGGGTGCCTTATCCTCACCTTTAGGATGATGCAAACACAACCGGGTTCTCGGGGTTTTGTCTCAAAGGTAATGCCTAATGGGTGTTTAAATGTGCCATTCAATTGTATCTTCTAAGCAATGGACAATTTGTCTGGCTCTTCCAAATCGAGTTTACCTAAGTGTAATGCTAGATCAAATCAATGGGAACTAGTACGAATGATGACCGATTTTAGTTGCAACAAACAAAACCAAAGACCGCAAGGGATTAGTCAAGAATAGAAGTTGAAGATTGTAAGATGTAGGCATGTTTTTTCCTTTTCTAGAATAATAAAGATGTCCAAGTTTAGACTAAGTACCTGACCGTTATCAACAGATGAAGTTTAGCCTTCCAACCAAGCTCTATACCCTCATCTATCTTTTTTCTTTTTCTATTCCTACTATAAGAATCGACTTTGGATTTTTGGGTTATTCTTGGTTTTGATTTCTCTATCTAAATTTTGAATCACTTAGTTTGATACTCGGTTTGATAAAAAAAAATTGTAGACTTTCATCCAAACTTGCTCCAATCCATGTCAAAAGTTTACCCTACTCTACAACCTTTAATATAGGACAATGCTCCAAGGTTGAAATAATTTTGGATTCCCTGAAGACAGTACCATCTAGACAATTCTCGATCTAACTTGTCCCTTAGTTGAATTTTAGGTTTGAATATGAATTCCTAATGGCCACTTGCTATTTCTTGGTCCTCTAATCATACTCATTGTTTTTAGGCTTAAGATATTTTTGGAATCTTGAATTCTAATTTTATCTTTCTTGAAAGATTAAACACTTGTGCATTTGACTTTTCTAAAAACAATTATAGATGGATTGACTTTATCACTACTTGGGTCATCAAACTTCAGCCACTAAATTGTTTTATTTCAAAATTAAAATTTACCTTCAACTTTAGTTTTGATTGTTGGTTCCATTTTAGATTCTAAGATTTTCTTCTTTAATTTTGGAGGATAACTTTTCTAACTCTTATCCGCTTTTAAGACTATTTTCCATCCAAGCAAGACTTTTGGAGTTTTCATCTATTTCTTACGTTTAATACTCTTTGTAAAGTTAATGATTCTCTCTAACTATATGTGAATTCAAACTTTGATTTTCTATTTGTTCCAAGGGTCAGAATCCAAACACCCTGTTTGAGCAACAACAGTCACAGTCTTTGCTGTGACTGTTGTTGCTTGGATGCCAAGGCTTCCATCAGATTTTAGTGACCCCACATGGCATGGATTCATTACAAAAAATTTCAGCCCTCTACAATGCTGTTTAGAAAGTTTTTTCGGCACCCCCCGCGGTGCAGTTACAGAAAAATAAAAAATTTAAATTTTTTAAAATTTTTTTAAAATTTTAAAAAATAAAAAATATTTAAAAAATAAAATAATATTAAAAAATTCTCCAGTCTGACGTGGCACTAATAGTGCCACGTCAGATTCCCCCCAAAAAAATTAAATAAAAAAAATTAAAAACAAAAAACAAAAAAAACATTTTTTCCCCTAATTGCACCATAGCCCTGCAAAACTCGCGGCACTCCCGAGGGCTGAAATTTTTTGTAATGGATTGATGTAAGGTAAACCTGCCCTATGACCAGCAAAATAACTGATTTGTCCTGTCGCCATTACCAAAAAAAATCAGATTTTTTTTCATTTAACCCAGAAAGGACGCCGCAAACGCTTAGTGTCCGATGGATGACAAGGCATTCTCCTGTGTAGGGCAGAAATACAACTATTTATCCTTGGAATTAGTTTTGGAAAGTAGAGATCTTCTACAATATTTTGACTTCGAATGAATTTATTTATTTATTTTTAATACCAATTATTCCCACGCTTTCAAAAATGATGATTTCCACAAGGCCCCCCCCCCCCCCCTTCCTTCTAAGGTTAAAGACAAATGTGAGAAATGAAGGAAGCAACTGGAATTTTATTTTTTGAACAAAGTATGAATTTCTTTTAATGAATTTTTAAAGTGTGCCGTCCAGTTGGCCCAATTGAGTCTGTAGACTACCTCCTATCAGTAGAAAAGTGTTCCCATGGTGGTCATCTTGTCACCTAAATCAATCACAACATTTTCTAACATGGCTACAAGATTTCCTATCATGGACATGACATTGAAGGAATTAAAAAAATAACTTTTTACTACCAGTTTACACTAGAAAAAATGTAAGTGTCCTATGACAGTCACTAATGACTCCATGACCATCTCCCAAGGCTTTCATTATGGCCATAAATCAACCTAATATAGTCCTAATCCCAATTATTAGGAAAAGTCTATCATGAGTTAATATTAGACTATAATGGACAGTTTCCTAGGTGCAGGTCATATTTGCCTGTCATAGGCAAGCTTACCTTATAACTTACTTAGCACAAGTCATGACAACTCATTCACTAGAGTATTTCACCCCAAACCTTGAAAGCAATTCCGATGACGTATTGGACCCAAGTATTTTGCTCTTAGAAACGCTTTATGTTTCACCTAGAGGTAAGGGAGATTTGTTGTGTGAGAGGCCCAAAATCCTCACTCAGTATTGGACAAAAGGCCAAAATTTGTGCACTCAGACTCTAGGGAATTGACCCAACCTCGACTGAGGTGTAAGACATCCCTTATCGTAAGGGTATTATAAATTGTGTTTGCTTCTTCATTAATTTGTTGTTCAAGCATACTCTATTTGGTGTATGTTGATCCGCTACATCGAAGGTTCTTTGCCAACGAGGCATTAGAAAACTATTTGTAGACAACGCAGCAACTCTTGGTAGATATTTTGAAATATTGAATCAATTGGAAATGGAGATTTCAAGGCACACTAGTTAGATGTGAAAGTTGTGATTTTTCCAAAATAAACTAGAATTTAAATCAATTTTTGATTCATTATAAACTTTGAAATTCAATAACTTTCACATTGTTAGTCCAAACGCCATGAAACAAAGTTTGTGCACCCCTCTTTGCCAAAAGCTTTCAAGTAGTAACAAAAATGCCATTGGATGCCTCATGGTTTGTTAGATCACAACGTATAAAAAACAATTTAAAAACAAAACAAAAAAACAAACTATCATAAGGTATAGACTAGCGATTTGTTCATTGTGGTTTGGGACTAATTACATAATACTGGTTTTTAGATTGTTTTGTTAAAAAGCATTTGGGTTCTTTTTGTATTGCAATTGCTTTTGAAAATTGGTAATGCAAGATTTGGCAAAGATGAGAGCATCAACAATTGGTGCACAATGTACAAGAATGTGTGTATTGTGCCTTCCAATCTTATTAACATTGAAAATCTTGTAAACCCAAGTCTTTAATTCCCTTCAACTCAAGGCAATACTACTTTGAATCAAAGTCCTACACATTTTGTTGATGATCAATGACAATTCATTATTAACAACTATGCTAGCAAATTAGTTTTGATCTTGATGCACTAACAATTGAGATTATTGAGCATAGTGATTATGGTGTCATTCTCCATAAATTTTTAGGTTTTGCGCTAGATCATATAATTAAATGCTAGAGTTCTCATTGTAAGTTTTGAACGTCAAAATTTTGTATTGGACAATGGAAAAAGTTGAGTTAGTTCCCAATTCAATTGACCATCAAAACTTTGGTAGCAAGATCTAATTTTGCAATTGTTGGAAATCAAAACATTGCTCATGTGTAAGCAAAATGTAGCTTGGGGCCATTTCACACTACATCCCAAGTCCCAAGTCCCAAGTCCTTCTAAATTCTCAAATTTTGATTTCTAGAGAGCTAAAAATTGTGACTTGGACCTTGACACTAAGTCCCAAGTCCCACTCACTCCAAAATGCCTATATGGCAACACTTTGGGGGAGTTTTGGTGCCAAAAAAGTGGATTTGGAGGCTAAATTGGATCTAGCTAAAAAGAATACCCAACTTGGCTTCCAAATACCAACAATTTCTTTGAATATAAAAGAAATAAAAAATACCATATGAGACATCTTGGTAAGCTGAATTCTTCTCCAAATCTGTCGAATACAGATTCAATGGTAAAAGTGCCCCAAAATTGAATTTTTTGACTTTGTGATCTATTTTGAGGGTACTAAAATGCTATATAACATTATACAAAAGACAAGTTGGGACACAAAGTTGGAACTTTAGCCTTCACATTATGAATTTCAAGCCCTGCATTTATTATTTTTTAGTCACCTTCTACAAACCAAAAAAGTTGGGATTGGGTCTTGAAACAAGATTTAGATAGTTGGGAATTGTGACATAGTATGAAATGCCCCTTACCTCAAACTTTTAACTTGTCAATATAAAATAAAAAATACAATGATGTACAACGATGCTAGTGTGTGAGCATGCATGGAAATGCAATCATGTGAGCCTTGAGCATATTTCTCTCTCTATATAGAGATATCCAACAACCATTGAAGTTGTTTATATCATAAACACTTATAAATAGGTATCTATAACATAGTTACACTATATTTATGGAAAGTTTCTACAATATAGACATTTATAATATAGGTGTATAGTCTTCTAGGCTTATGGGCTTACAATTTTAGGCTCATAGAATAGCAACCCTTGTACCCAAACCCTTAATGGATTGGTTGTATTTTTGACAAAAAGTATGTAAGACTACCACTTTCTAGTCTATTGAGCATAATTGAAATATAAAAATATTTTTCAAATTTTTAACCATATAAATTTGTATTGTCTAGACTTCCCTAGGAATGTGTAGAAATTTTTTGGTTTTTGTTTATTTATAGATTTCTAGGTCATAACATCTAAAGTTAGAAAATAAAAAAACAATTGGGCCTTACTTAACACGGTTAGTATAGTTTGATTCAACTTTATGGAGAAGGCTGCATTATTCGACTTTGGAAATTATGACCATTCGGTAGATATTTGTGTTAGTTACTTGTCTACCAATTTTCAAAGATAATAAAGGTCTCCAACATACCCCAAATCATATTGCATTGAAAAGATATCCCTAAAAAATAACTATATGAATAAGATTTCAATTATTTTTGGAGAACTCCTTTTTTGGAAGAATCAAAATCCCAATAGTTAACACAAATCTTTCCTTCTCTGAATCAAATTTAAAAAAATAAAAAATAAAATCTTTAATTTTTTATAGAATTTGAGCTAATGATTCAAAAATTGTTCAAAAAATTGCCATTTTTAGTGCATTCAATGAAAATCAAGAGAATTTGATTCATATTCAATATTAAATTACTTTTCTATAGTACTATAAGAGTGTGTGGAATTTTCTAAAATGCGTTTGGCTTCATAGATTGCAAGATATAAACATACAAAGTTAATGAAAAAGTTCAAAGTTTGCTTGATTGCTTGCCAGATTATTTGTTCTTTCTATTAGCATGTTGCCCAAGTTCTCTCTAAAGTTCAAGCCCCATAACTTTTGATTTAGACATCCAATTTTAAAAAAATTACAAAGTTAATCCAAGCACTTGTTTTTAGTGTAATTTTCACTTTGAATTCATCCATTCAAAAATGACTTTATATGAACCTACCAACATTGCAAAAAGCTCCATGAGAGTTTGTTATCCTTTAGGGATTAAGGTAACTACACCTAAAATTGACCCCTTTCTAAATTCGACCCCTATAAATTCTTGCCTAAAATATAATCCGACTATTTATGAAAGTCTAGACTTGGTTTTAGGGTACCTATTTTTTAACACTTTGAAAATTAATAGATTACTCATTTGGTATCCCAAAATTTAATTCTAAGATAATCTAGATTCCATTTTGACTACCAACAAGATCTCCACAAAAATTCTTTCAATATAATAATGTAAACTATGTTCAATTAATTATTATATCAATTTTAGGTGTAGTTACCTTAGACAAAAAACTAGTTGTCAAAATTCCTACCTCCATCAATATTATCTTTTCATATTGTAAATAAATTATATTATGATAATAGCAAGTCTACTGACTAGGTCCAACTAATTATGTCTTGTTTATATACTAGTAAAATTCTCTTAATCCCTAAAGACTAAGTGGTTGTTGAATGACCAATTGAAAATTTAGATTGGTTCTTACAATGTTAATGTTGACTAATGAATCTTTCTAAGAATTTGATATAAGGTGTAGATGTGTATCACCTTTTGAAAAATATCATTTTCTTTTATCGGGTGCCCAAATAAAAAGTCATGCTAATTGCTAGTCAAGGTAGGCAACATCATGTAGCATGTACAAAATTCCACTTCCACCTTTGAAATTTGATAGGCATGTAACTAATATATACAAGATGCAACTATAAAAAATTCCCTTGTGTAGTGCAAAAATCTCACTCTAGGAAGAGTTGTAATTTATTGACCTTGTCAAGCATAGTTGGAAAGCAATTTTTTCTTGTAACTTTATACACTATAATCTTTCAATTAGCACAATATATGTCTAAAATGTGCTCCGGTCCTTTAGGAGTTAAATTCATTAATTTGTCAATTATCTTTATAAGTCATTTGCGTTTGGGTGGACTCCAATATTATACAATTTGTATCAACTATTATGCATGTGATGAAAGTATTTATAAAAGTGTTTATATTAAATGTTTTTAAATGGTGGATGTCATATTTTATGTTGCTTTTTCAGTGAGACATGATGTTTGTACATAAATTAGTAGACGTAAATGTTTTTAGTAGATTGGCAAGTTGAAGTTATGAATTTTCATGTGTGAAAATCAAATTTTGAAGTCCTAATATATATATGTATGTATGTATATATATATATATATATATATGTATGTAACCAATAAATATTTCTAAATCAAAAAACTTCAAATTTTCTATGATTTTACACAAATTGATTATGAATACAATGTTGGGAGTAGGTACCTACATTATCACATATAACCCTCCAAATGTGATATTATCCAATATATTACACCTCCCTTATGTCACATGTAAAACCGAGGGTGTAATATTATGGAGGTAACCTCAAAAGATTTTTTTGTTAAGAAAATTGAAGATAAGCGCCAAATCCATGTTTCGCATGTAGGGGGGCGGTGATGGAGCAATTGAGCTGCTTTTCTTCTTCTTCCGGTTAACTGCTACAACTGTTGAAATTTAAGAAGTTACGAAATAGGTCTACAAAGGCTACAACAACCCTATTTCTAGAATCTGGGCTGGCTATTCTAATTGGATTTATGTTTATTTTTAGTAACTTACATACAGGGCATGTAACATGAGATGAGGCCACTATGAAATCGCAAGTTCTCAAGATGTCTCTATAAGCCCACCCTTGTTGTTGATTTCTGTAGAAATAATCCAACGCTGTCAAGACCTGCCAAATTAAACAAAATAAATTATTGTATGCAAATAGTAATGTCAACATAAGTTAAATAAATGAAGGAAAATCCACAAAATATTGATTATCCATCTTCCATTTGACCATTAACTTTGAAGAAGTTTATTGATGGCTAAATGAAAGAATGAATTCATTGAGATTTCGTGCATTACCATGGTGGAGAGGTTGTTTTTATAGTGAAATGCGTCGTCATCATAAATACTCAAAGGCTATGGGATAATTGGAAGATGAGAGCTTGATTGCTCATTGTTAAAATATAAGAATTTTAATCCTGTGATGGTTGGATTGTTGCGAGGGATCGATTCACTAAGCGGTGGTGCCGCAACAACATGTTTGTTGTTATGTTCGAAGGCTCTCCTAGATGGACCCTAGCTGGCCCTAGGGCCGGCTTCGTGTTCCAACCACCATAGATGTTGACCGCCAGGCGGGGGCGGTCTCCACCCCCCGGGGGTTTCCGCCTTGGTCTTGGCGTTTTGTTCCTTTTCTTTTTTCTTTTTTCTTTTCTTTTCCGTTTTCTCACCCCCCCCAGGCCGCTTGCGGCTGGGCTCTTGTATTTTTTCTTCTTGCAGTAAAGGATTCCTTTATTTGTGTCAAAAAAAAAAAAAAATATAAGAATTTTGTTCTAAATCAAATTTCAGACCTCATTTAGGCATAGTAGAATAATTTTTTCTTGAAACTTTGAACTAAGAAAAGTTGGAAAACCAATTTGAGTTTCATTTCCAAAAATCTGTTTTATATTTAGAGCCTCCAATCAAAATTTATGGACTAAATTCAAAGAGGGGTTGAAAGGGATATTTTTTTGTTTACATTTTCAATCGTCTTCTCTGAATTTTGTCTATAAATTTTGAATGGAGGCTCTAAATATGAAATGGACTTTTAAAGATCAAAATCAAATTGATTTTCCAACTTTTTTTAGTTCAAACTTTTCTAAAAAAGCTTATCCTACTACACCTAAATGAGGTCTAAAATTTCACTTTGAACAAAATTTCTGCGTTTGAGGTAAAAAAAAGTAATTGATACCCTACTAATCCTAATTTATATATCATGCATGGGTTGTTTTACCCACTATTATTCCACTTATATAAAGAGCTTGTCTTCTCTACTCAAAATGCTTTCTATAAGAGGCACTTGAAGTTGTATTTCACGATTGTCAAATTTGAATGCATAGTTGATTTTTGATAAGTATTAATTTAATGTGCCAAACTTTAATTAATTGGTAGTCTAAGAACATTGTGGTAAACCTAGACAACCAACCCACTAATCATTAACATTTTTGAAATGCGTTTATGAGTTTTCCACAAATAATTTTGTAAGTGGAAACTTTAGGAATTTATAAGAAGAACAAGGTTGGGAATTGGAATAAAATAGTCTTCTACAGGCCTCAAATCTCCTCTAATGGAAGAAGCAATGTTATTAAAGTACAATTGTAGAAACATCTATTACCGCTCATGTAAGTTGGTGTGTATAAATGGACTCAAAATCACAATTAGGTATCATATTTTTCCTTTCCACAAATGAAAATCAGCAATATTTCATAAACAAATAAATTTGGAGAGTCTTTGCATTTTTGTAAGTTTTCAAACTCAAGATTAGAAGGAACTTCACAATGTTTAATAGGTGCATGTTTGAAGTGCCTTGAGAAAGATCCCAAAACATTCACTAAAAGCTTGTTACTTTACAACTATAAAGCACCATTTGTAAAATAGGAGCCATTTAAAGCAAATGGTTTGAGATTGTATTGGTGACACTTCAGTAGACACCTGTTTGACAAAAAGAGGAATATTAAAGTGTATAAATACTTTATCTTTTTGTGGTCTTGTCTTGATGATAATGTGGTAACTATTCCTAATCTTCACCTATGTACCAAATTGACATGAATGAAATGTCAATTGGCAATGGCTCAATTATCTAGCTTCATGGAACTAGATGGCAAATTCCATCTTTGATTCTTCTATTAGAGTACAATTCCATGTAACGTCCACTTTAATCCTATAAAGACCTCACATACAAGAGTGGTCTGATAGATGCTAGGAAATCCTTCTATATAAGATAGATGTGCATATATTAATCTTTGGAATTTTGTGTTGAAAGGGGAAATCTTTGCTTAGTACTTTAATCTCCAATGAGTGCTTTTGGATTTTTTAAGTAGATGAGTCATACTATACCAATCCTTTAAGAACCCCATTTTTTTCTTGACACATTTTTAGGTGACATCCACCTATTTCTATGTCAACAGTAATGCCAAATATAACATCTTACGTCAATAAAAACACAAGTTTCTTAGAGTGCAAAAATGATGATTTTCATAGTGACTAGCCTATCCTTATATGGTTAATGGCTTTGTAAAAGACCACTTGCCTTACAATCTCCTACCAAGGTCTTTACAAAGGAACCATCCCTTGACTCTTCAAGAATGTAGTGCATAATTGGTTATATTAAATACAAAGATTATCATCTTCTCATCCATGCTAATTCTTATACAACTATTATTAGTTTCCAAATCCTAAAGACATCTTTACAACTTCACGTTCACTAACTTATAGCAATTGCTTGATGATTCAACAAGTTGTAACAAATGTTGCAATGATAAAATTTCTAGCTGTAAGTTAAAATCTTAGTTTGTTTTATTGATTTCTGTAAGTTTGCTCTAAAGTAGAAGCACTCAAATCTAACACTTTTGTTGTCACTTCTAGGTGCAAGGTTCAAATATTCAGAATTTTTATGCTAAGAATGTGAGCCTACTCAATTAAAAAATAATCCAAGCATTTTTAAATTTTTTTTTAATACTCACAATATTCTATGAATTTTCAAAGTTGAAAGCATAGGCTACCTATTCATTCTCCCTAGAATTATTTTAACCCCTAAAGCCCCGAGGGTGTTCTATGCCAAAAACCACTCAAAACTACCACTTCTGCTGTATTCACTTAAGAAAACCAATTTTTTTGTTTTTTTTTTAAATTTAACCGTAGGATCTTGTACTTAACTTGTCTGAGATCATGTAGTAAGAATTTCATTAAATTTCACCGTACAAATTGGAAGTTAGTAGCATTCAAAGTTCAACAAAAAGTATTTTTTCAAGAAGATGCTTAAATTGCCCGAAAAAAGAAGATTGTCCATAACTTTCTCATCCCTAGTCCAAATAGAATGAATCAAAGCTTCACGTATAGGTGAAAACATAATCTTTTAGAAAAAAAATTCAAAAAAAACAATTTTGACTTTTTGTAATTTTTTTTGGGCTGCCCGCCAATCTCCATTTCTTGCTCATTGTGCCATAACTTTTTCATCCGGCATCCGATTGAAACAAAAATTATATATCCACAAAGCTCTTGCAAAGCTACACAACTTCAAAAAATCTCAAAAAAATACACTTGAAATTGAGACAATAGGAACCTACCCGGACCCAAATTGTCCCCCGAGGGCCCAGACCATGTTCACAGAAATTCAAACCCTTCCATATCTATTCCAATTAAACTATCACCTAAGAAAAGATCCACACTAATTGACCGTACCGATTGGTAGTAGAGACATGTCTAGAGATACAAGGAAAGAGACACGTCCTTTGACCGTACCATTGAAAAGATTATAAGAGTCAAACAAGGACATCTTTCAAAAATGGAGAGGCCATATTTGGCCCCTAGGGTGTTTAGGGGTTAACCCCTAAGGGCCAAACACCATTTTTTGACAATATAGCGACTTTGGGTAGCTCTGAGGGCAGCTCATTATGACTAGAATTCTCAATTATTTTCTTTGAAATTTTCACACAAGATGTGTCCAAGGAGTAGCTTTAAGGCCCAACAATTTTCATAACTTTTGACTACGTGGTTAAAAAGTTATTGCATGATATGTCATTTTCATTGGTTGGCGGGCAATCTAGGTAGCTGAAAAAAATTCTTTAAACAACACTTTTTTTTAAAATAAAAATTTGAAATTAGTTCTTTAGATTTATATATACATGGGAAGCTTTGAATCATTCCATTTTGGTTAATCAAATGAAAGTTATGAAGAGTTTTAGTTTGAGAGTAGTTATGGAATCTCTACTATAAGATAAACTTTGAAGTCCTTTATTTAACTCAGTTTTCAATATTTAAATAAATAAATAGAAACATTGGATGTAGATTTTTTATTACAACATTACAATTGTTGGGATTGGCATTTTTCAATTCTATATTTCAATTCTTAACAATTTTATTAGTGTTTTGAACATTATCTACTTCTTTTTACTTACTGTTTTTTTTCTATATGTTTTACAATTCCAAATGATTTGAAATTTTTTAAGCATGTAGCCAACTTGCCTTGAAGAATGAGTCCAAAGAGTATCCACCATTTTAGACATTTTTTTATACAAATGTGACCTTGTGAAGTGCAGTTCCTTTGATTTTTTCAAGGACACGAAAAGGATTTTTGTCAATTCAAACGCTATTATCTTGCAATCCACACAGTGTAAATATCTGAATTTTTTGCCACAACTTCTCAAACTAGTTTAATACGAGATCTTAGGTTGCATTTTTCGAAAGATGTTTCTTTTCTAAAATTTTGTACTTGTATTAGAAATAGCAGTTTTGGAGCGGTTTTGGTGAAAACATAGTCTCTGACCTTTAGGCGTTAAACAAACACCTTTGAAGCATGAAATGCTCAACTCTGACTAATTGCTTCAAAACAACTTATAAATTTCCACTAGTTGCTCTTGAAACCATGTGACATTTGGGGTGAAGGTAGATGACCATTTCAAGGCCAAAATATGGATCGTAGAACTAGAAAAGGTTCAATTTTGAAGTGTTCTATTTTATTGAGTTCAATAAGCCTAGACTGAGCCTAAAAGGCCAATCATGGGGTCCAAAATGAACAATTTCTTACTTTAACCTCTAAACTACCATTGTCCTTTCAAGGACAAAATAGATTTTGGGTAAGCTCTTGCAATCTCATTATTTGTTGTGATTTTCTAAAAAAATTAGTAAAGATAGAAAAACACATTAGCTTTTGGAGAATATAATTTCTATTTCAATTGATGCCTAGGAGCAAAAGTTATATCACAATAAGCCCAAATTTTAGATTGGTAGGCCAAATCCCCTCCAGAAAATCTATAATGAAAAAAATTATTTTAAATTTCTCATAGATTGTATTTTTATCTACATGGGAAGCTTTGATTCATTCCATTTGAATTTGTTATATGAAAGTTATGGGCAATCTTGTTTTGGGAGCAATGACATCATCTTCTTAAAAAAATAACTTGTACTAGGACTCATTTCTGATCTCATGTTTCATAATTTTGAATAGACAAAGTTTTATGAGGTTATGATCTCTTGCTAGAACCATCTCACCATTGGGATTATTGTATTTCAATTCTATTGTAGAGCTATTAACAATTTCGTTATTCCTTCAATCTTCAAATGTACTTCTACTTAATAAACTTTTAATGAATGAAAATTAAGTGTATTTAAACTAAAAATTGTTTCCTAGACTCTCAAAACAATTCTTCGATATAGAAAAATTCAAAATTCAAATTCAATAGTGCAAAATTTTAAGTGAAGAAGATTCAAAGCCAAAAAGTATAGTCAAGGAAGGTGCAAAAAACTTGTTTTCTTCACTTTAAATACATATATCTTGCAATTAGATATGTGGTCAAAGTTTTTGAAATTTCTTCCACACATTCTTACACTAATTTAGAACAAGATCCTATAGTTAAATATGCAAAAGATTTTCTTTCTTCTTTTTTTCTTTTCTTTTTGCTCTTTGCAATAAAAATGGCAGTTTTGAGTGTTTTTTGATGGAAAAAAGGCCTTGAAACTTTTAAGAGGTTGAAGCCAGTCTGAGATAGGTAGGAATTATTCATCTCTCTTCCATGAGTCCTAATTTTTTTTTCCCGAAAATTTGATATATTGATATTTTCAAAGTGTGAATGACAAGCTGAAATCTCTGAAATTTCAAACCAGGTGTTCCCGCGTGTGAACACGAATCGCCCTTTGCAAGCGTTCAGTGACGTCAGGCGTCAATTCTACGTTGTCATCATGATACTTGGCGTCTGTATTGGAGCTCGATCGCTGTAACTTAGTGTCCGGCCATATCCTGGCTGTGTGTAAGGTACAGTAAACCTTCCTTTAGCTCAGAGCATTTGTACAGTACTTTCATTGAGGGTGTCGGTCGTCCTTGCACATACGTACATGAGTTTGAACCTCCGCATACATGACTTGCTGATCTCGATCGAGCAGTGGGGTTAGGGCATCCCCACTCCAACTCAACAAGTGACTCAAACTGGGCAAATGGCCGTGCCCAGCCAAAATGCGTGCTCCACGGCAGGCACGCCAAGTCCCAGAGAGTGGCCGGGCGCGGCATAAACTAGAGAGCGGACGGGAAAATAGTGTTCGTTCCCCGTGGCTGGGTATGTCAGAGGACACATGAATCGAGGTAAGCAGCGCATGTTTTCAGGCAGGTTTCCCCACGAACGAGCTCCAGGCTACGCATGACAACCTACTGTATTAGGCACACCAGGCTACTGCCATATTCCTAATAACCAAGAAATAAATCAACTTAAATGATATATATACCAATGTCACTATTCCTATTACAATCAATTATCATCAATATAAACTGGGTGACAAATTGAATGAATAGTTTCATAGGTAGATGGTGAAAAGTAAGGTTGGAGAGGTAGCTTTTATAGAGAAATTCATTGTCCATCGTGAGCCCTCAAAAAGCATGGGATAATTAGAATAAAAGAGCTTGACTCCTCATTGTAAAAAGTTAGAATTGTGTTGAAAGTAGAATTTTAGACCTAATTTAGTCACAATACAATAACTTTTTCTAAAAAAATTTGAACTAAGAAAAGTTGTTAAATAAATATAAATTTCACCTCCAAAAATCTATTTGAGATTTGGATTTTCTAATCAAAATTTATGGACAAAATTCACAAAGGGGGTGGAAGGAAATTTTTTTTTGACATTTTCAAGCATCCTCTCTGAAATTTGTCCATAACTTTTTATTGGAAGATTCAAATCTCAAACGGATTGTTTGAGGTGAAATTTATATTAATTTAACAACTTTTTTTAGTTCAAAATTTTTTAGAAAAAGTTATTCTACTATGCCTAAATTAGGTCTAAAATTCTATTTTTAACACAATTCCTATTTTGACTTAACTATGAGTGGTTGAGCTCTTACCAATTCTAATATTATTTATCCCACATGGGTTGTTCTACCTCCTATCACCCCATGTGTATATAAAAAGATTCTCTCCTCCATCTCCATCAATATTACAAAATGGAATTGACTTCAGAAGCGAAGGAAGTTAGTCGCTTAATTCATTTCTCTCAATGAATTAAAATTTTAATATTTAGCCTTTTAAATCGCGAAACAATGTTGCAGTGTGGGGTTCACCGTGTTGCTGTGGACCACACTCCCTTCCCACGACCCGGCCGCATTTCTCGAACACTCCAAAGAGCCACTTGGAGTGTCTTTTTGCCAAGTTGGAGTGGGGATGCTCTTAGTCAGTCAGTGAGTCGACTGCAGCAGCAGCCAAGCAGCGTCAGAAAGATATGGTCGACCGCACATGGCAAGCGTGTGGAGGGGTCGTACTTTAGCTAGCTCCACGCACTCCACGCAGTCCTCCACCTGACTTTGGCTTTTGGATGATGGTGGCGCTACTGTAGCGATGCCGGGGGGGCGGGGGTAACCAGCGATGGATTGGTCGGTCGGTGGCCATGGTCGTTCTCTACACTCTGTCGTGGGAACTTTGCAGCGCTGGAGGTCACCTTTAGCCCTGTAATCACGCCCTCTAGCTAACGCGAGGTACATCTCGGAAGTCTTTCTCTGATCTGCTTTTAGTTGATTCACTGGATCTTGAATTGGATCTTGAATCGGTTCTAACTTGAACTTATTAGTATCGGAAATGTAATGTTACTCTGTTTAGTTGATTTACTGGATCTTGAATTGGATCTTGAATCGGTTCTAACGCGAATTAGTATGTATCGGAAATCTAACATGGCTCAGCTTAGTTGATTTATTATGGATCTTGAATCGGTTCTAGTGCGAACTAATATGTATTGGAATTCTTTCTTTGCTCTGCTTAGATGATTTGTTCTGGATCGTGAACCGGCTCTAAGCTTAATGCGAAGTTATTCACTGGAAAAGCTTTCTTGATCTGCTTTGTTGATTCGTGTTTTGAAGCTCGTAATTTACGTTGGAAATAAACCTTGAAGCTCGTCATACTCGTCGGGAATCTTGATTTGCCATGCTTAGTTGATTTGTTTTGAAGCACACCTCGCAAATCTGTCTTTTCATTGCGTAGTTGATTCGTTTTGGAGCTCATAATACGCATTGAAAAAACACCTTCAAGCTCGGAATACACCTCGGAAATCGTTGCTTTGCTTTGCTTTGCTTGGTTGATTCGTTTTGAAGCTCGGGATTCACCTTGGAAATACTCGTTGATGCTCAAAATACACCTTAGTCGATTCGCTTTGGATCACGAACCGGTTGTTGAATTCCACTCACGAAGAGCCAGACTGATAGCAACAACAAAAAACTTGAGGTAATGAAGTTCGTATTTTACCTTGGAAATTTTTCTTGTTTTCTTAGTTGATTTGTTTGGAAGCTCATAATATGCTTTGGAAATCTGTCCTTGCTTGCTTAAGTCGACTTGTTTTGAATTGATTGAGGTTGATTAATTTCAGGTTGGATTTGTGAGCACGGAATGCCTGCGAAATGGCGGGGGGAAAGTGAGTGACATTCATGGCTTCCACTTAGCTGCAATTATTAATTTAATCTGTGTCTGTTTCCGGTGTGATGTGTATTATGACATTGCTGTTGGTGATATCGGGTTTGTTCAATTTATCGTATTTGTGCTTTGCGAGGAGAAATGAGAACGAGTTCTTGATGCGGAGTACCTAGCTTCCGTATCCGTTTCTCTAGGGCGGTGTCCAAGAGTCCGGCCATCATTAAAGACAGTTTGAAGCTCTTCAAAGTCTGATGCTGATTTTTTTATCGTCTCTTTTTAGGACGGTTACCTAGATATTGAATCATACTGTACCAAGTGAGATCACATGGAGTTCCCGAGTCGCCGATCGAGTGTTCTCATAAATTGCTCGCTACCTGCCATCCTACCTACCTACCTGGAAAGCTCTATCTATAGAAGTGAAGTCAATCTAGAAAGGGCATCGGTGAGAGTCTGTGACAAGAAACCTACCGTCCATCAGAACCGCATCATCACTTTCCGAGGTGCTTACCCGAATCTCTGATCAAGGCGGTTGACGACGCATATATGATGTTTCTTCGCTTTGAATTGCATAGATAATTCCAAACCATCATACTTAACATCTTTTGGGACTACAACTTCTAGGAATCATGTCATCTAAATTTTGTTCAGTACTGGTATGCAGTTTGGGTTAGTAGGGGGTCATTCACAGGCTAGAAGTCATCATCAAGTGTTGCTTGTGAGGACGAAAGAGCGATGTTAAAAGTCGATTCGAATGGAGGACATGCCCCAGCTCAATCCTTCAGGAAAAATTACCTATTCAGGTAACATCGTTCCGTCACATTAACCTTCAATATCCTAATTTTTTCAGCTGGACTTCGCTTATGCAGGTAGAATCACTCCTTCGATTTTTATCATCCAGGTTTATCATATGATTGAAAACAAAGAACGACAGTCAGAAATCTTGGATTGGCGGCAAATGACCTGGAATGGATTATTTTGCGTCAATTTGTAACAGTGATAGAATGGTGTGAATCGTGTCTATCCAAACACCTTTGCAGCCTGAACCAACCTGAGATACTTCAAATTTTGACCTCGATATTCATCCCATGTGTAGAGAGCTCTCAAGTTACCCTGCGATTGACTTCCCTTTTCTAAATCGTGAAGTTCCACTAGATATGTGTCATTGGGATCTTGCATTTGAGTGTTGAACTCCATCTTTTTCGCAGCTACCTTCAAGAGCATTATCCTTTTAGTTGGCGTCCAGAGAATTAATGCAGTGGGACGAAATGATCGTAACAAACAAAGCATATGAGGCCGAAACTCAAGTCCTCCTATGTGAGAAACATCAAGGAGGGGAGAAAGGTAAGTTTCTTCTGTTTGCTGAAATGGACTTGGCAAATGGTAATCAAGGACGTGGATATCAAAAATATTTCAAAGTTAGAACCTGCTTAGCTGTTGGGCGACAAGGTGGGTACTAATTGTGACCTTCAGTGCCAGTACTGTACCAAATATAATGCAATGCAAATGGCATCTTTAACTTCTAATATTTATCCTCTTCTAAGGTTTATTTTTATTACTTAAATTTGCAAAATCCAACCACAAGATTTCGAAAATCATGATCTTTTTCAAAGTTTTAAATTACTCAAGTTTTGAACTTCAAAATTCCACTCCTTTTTCACCTTGAGGAGGTAGATTGGGTTAACCCCTAGAGGCCCAAGGCCTTTTTTCTGCCAAAAAACACTCAAAACTGCCATTTCTATAGCGAAGAGTAAAAAAAATTGAAAAATATTTTTTTTTTGCACTTGTAACCGTAGGATCTTACACCTAAATAGTATAAAAATGTGTGGAATTGTTTTTAGAATTTTTGACCGCACAGATTGCAAGATATCTGCATTTAAAGTGAAAAAAACAAGTTTTTCAGCACATTGCAGGACTAGATTTTTGACTTCAAACATTTTTAACTTAAAATTTTTGCACAACAACATTTTGAGCTTTAAATCTTTATAATAGAGAATTGAGTTGAGAGTCTAGGGAGAAAAAAAAGTTCAAAAGAACTTAATCATCATTCTTAAAAAAATTGTTAAGTAGAAGTAGGTACAAGATAGAAGGAAAATCTAAAATATTCATATATTTTAGATGGAATTAAAATGCACTAATCCCAATGGTGAGATTGTTCCAGCAAATTAACTAAACCATGCAAAAAAATAAATTTTAAAAATTTAAAAATTTCATTCAGAAATGAATCGTAGAAGTTATTTTTCTCAAGAAGATGCTCTAATTGCCCAAAAAACAAGAATGTCCATAACTTTCTCATAACAAATCCAAATGAAATGAATAAAAACTTTCCAGAAAGACAAAAATATATTCTATGAGAAAAAAAATATTTCAAAAAAAATTCAAATTTTTGAAAATATTTTTTTTGTTGCCCAGGCTGCCCCCCCGACCCCTGTTTTGAGCTTATTTGGTCATAACTGTTGTTATGGGCACCAATTGTGAAAAAATTTATACTCCCACAAAGCTTGTCAGTTTTTCTATCTTCAAAAAAATTTCAAAAAATCATGACAAAAATTCAGCCTATAGGTATTTGCCCAAAATCCCATTTGTCCCTTGAAGGGACAACGATCTTTTAGGGGTTAAATGTCATTAGAGTGGGTTGCAAGTGCAATTAAGAAAAGCTTGCATAGTGGGTTCTATTCCTCATCTTCTAAACCACTGAGGCTGACACGTTACGAAGCTTCAAAATCCTGCAAGGTCATGAAAATGCTTTCTCAAAGTCCTCTAACTTATATGTACAATGTACTGTACATAAGTACACTCACAAGCAAAGTTTGGTTCCACCAAGGGAAGGCAGAGTCCAGGAAAACATATTTACGCACACATGCCTACAGTACCAGAGTAGCTCTTTCAAGTTCAAAACATGTTACTCAACTCAATTATTTATAAGCTTAGTCAATTCAATTGAAACTAGCACAATACTTTGTGTTGTTAATCCCTAAATGCCCAAAGCCTTTTTTGAGCTTCTAGGAATTTGCTCTAAATAGAACAAAAAGCCAACTTTTTGATAAGTTGTATCAATTTTGATAAGTTTGTGTCAATCAGTTGGTTACATAGGAAAAGAAAACACAACAATATCACTTGTAGATTGAAAGATTATAATGTTTGATCATGAGGGTGTTAAAATTGCAAAAACGATTTGAAGTCTTTCAATCCTCTTTTCACATGTCAAATCTAAAACATTGGTCAACTGAAAAATATGAAGATAAAGGGCCTAACATGCATAACCCCAATCAATTTATGGCTTCTCAAAATCTACTCTACAATTTTCTTAAAGTAATTACTAATGTGATTTTTTCTCCAAGATCTAGTGTATTTGAGGCTCATTTCCAAGAGCTTTCAACACTATAGAAAGTCAAGATTGCAATGGATACCCTTGTACCAAATTTTGAATAGAAAAATCATAATCAATCATTTTCAAAATCAGATTTATGATGCTAAACTAGACTTCATAAATAATTTTTCAAAAACATAAATTACTAAATATAGAAACTTGTGCAGGTTCTATTTAAGTTTGAAGTATCTGAGACACAAGAATTTGGTGCCTCAAGCATTTAGGGGTTAACCCCTAAATTAAAATGCCCAATCAACCATTTTATGGTTGCTGCTAACTTCAAGGTTTGCCTAGATCTCAAAAAATACCATCTTTTGAAATTTAATATTTTCCTCATATGGTTTATCAAATTATTTTTCTATAGCCAATATTTTTTGGATTTGGACTAAAACTTCACCCTAGATGATTATTTGAAGTCAAACAATGCAAAAAATGCTCACTGTAGATTGTCTTGGGAAAGAAGCTTAAGAAGTCAATTAAAGGCCATCCCAAGTAAAGAATTTAATGTATGTCCAAGTGGGTAAGAGACTAATTGGCTGGAATATATAATGAATGGACTCATTCAACTGAATTTTTTGTTTTCTCAATGTACCTCATTTGATTGTTATGCTCTAAAAACAATCTCTCATTGTTCCATTCCTAATGAAAATTGGCATGCATGTTCTTAAATATTCATAACTGCATTTGGTCTAAACTCTTCTTTTATGAAAATTTGAGATATGCTTCCTCAAAGTCATTTTGGTAAAAAAAATAGCCCTGGTTTTTTTCCAAAAATAAACTTTTATTGAAGATATCTCAAAATTTGTTTAGTCAAAGTTTTTGAAAATTAGAAGGTAGACAAACGTGATAGTGGTGAATAAGATCCTATGGTTATATTTTTCAAAAAGTCATTCTATGATAATTATACTTTCATTCAAAAACAATAGTTTGAAAATCATTATGGAGGGAAGAGCCCCTTAGTCATTTAGGGGTTAAATAATATGAAACAAAAATACATGAGAGTGTAATTGGTTGCCCAACCACAGAAGAGAGATATTGAGAGATATGTTCAACTCAATTGAATCTTTTTCACCTACCAAACTACACAAATATGATTCTAAATAAAGTAGAATATGTAGGAATTATCTAGGTGTATCATGCACTTACATATTGTTTAATAAAGGTCCCATAATGTTTGAGCTTCTAACATCTCATGATATTCCATCTTCCAATGTCTTATTATGCTCTAGCTACTTCAAGTCCATAGACTCACAGTGAATTAATTGTGCCGAGCTACTTGTGGTTGGCTTGTATGCTCTTATTCTTTTGCAAAGAAATTCTATTTCATTTGTGTCAAAAAAAGAAGTGAATTAATTAAATTATCATAAAGTAATTCAAATCCAAGATGCACTACTTATTGAAAGATCATAAATATGCAAAAGCTTCAAATCCAACATGCACTACTTACAATAAGTAATGCATGTTGGATTTGAAGTGTATAAAATCATAAATATGTAAGAACTTCAAAGTCTTTTTATATTTCTAGTAATGAATTAATAACATGGTTGAATATAGAGATAATTTTGTATAAACAATTGAGTATTCATGGTTGGAAGTCAAGTTACATTCAATTTAATGCAATGACTTCGAAAAAGAAATCACAAGAATGTAGCCCAACTTCTTGAAATTTGTTTAGTGATGAAGAAGAGGGCGCTATCAACAATACCATCAAGTTTTTGTATCAAGAAATTATTGCCCTCAATAGTTTCAAATGTTTTATTACCTAGTAACTCTCACAAAATGTGCCTTTCATTGTGGTCATTAGCCATGCAATTTTCTATTGACAAGATGATCAAGCATGTGCATTCCATGTTTCTAGAAAAATGTTGAAAGTCATTTATCGGACATTTTTGTCCTCTACGTCTTTATAGATTTCTATTTGTTTCATAAAAGGTGCTTATTCATCATATTCCACCGATACAACACCTACTTTGTCAATAAACAATTATTTTTCAATGTCAAAAACTACGGAAAATGTCAAGCTTGTACTTGTTTTCCTGTGATGTTTACATTGAAAAAACTTTATCTATAAGATTGGGACACTGTTTGTGTCACTTTAAGTATTTTAGCCAATATTTAGGAGAATGATTAAGGGGAAATCTATAGAGATGTAGGGTAGTCTTTGGGTGTGAACCCAAGTTTGTTTGGATGCAATTTTATTTTTCTTCATAAATTTTATATTCAATTTCAAAGTAGGAGGTTGTAAACCACAATAAGCAAAAGTAGAAAATTCCAATCTCATTAAAAGATATAAAAAAAGCAATGGACTTCTTCAAGTGTTTAACCAAGTGTCTGAATAGCTGAGTAGCTATTGAAAAGATGGTCAGGAAATAGGATCATGTCTCAATTTGTTTTAAGGTATATTTGCACTTGGTGTTAGGGGGTGATATTTGGAATATGAATCCAGTCCAAAAGTAGGTCAAAATTGTTCCTAAGACCCTCAGTAACAACACTCTTTAACACCAAGTGCGAACATAGCTTTAGTATCATCTTCCTTATCTCTATAGAGACTTGTCCACAATTGTAATTTTTGTAGAGTCTAGAATCAAAGAGGTCGTTTTCTTACAAAAGGATAAACAAGATCCTATCAACATGTTGAATGTATGTTATTCTGAGGTGAAATGTCCAAAATTCTGCCTGTCATAGGCAGAGTTACCTTAGTCATGTGTAACTTTGAGCAAGACACTGGCTGGTCTTCTAAGGCAACAAATTGCATCATCGAATGATATTTCCTCTTCACGCACATGTTTAGAGCTTTTGTATCATTTTCAAAACTGATTTATTTTTTTTATAAAAACTGCAATTTTGATGAGAAGTTCCTTCAGATTAATTATCGTCCAGTGCAATCCTCAGAGACTTTTCTGTTCAGCTTGAGGCCTCAGTGAAACTCCGAAGTTTTAATTGAATATTCTCAATTTTGGGCAGAGCATATTCTATTTCTTGTGTCCAATCTTCACTGGACGTAACATTCTTCAACGGTAGTGAGAAATCGCCTTTCTTCACTGTAAATGACAACTGAAATAAGACTCCAAAGTTTGTTTTTCACAGAAGAGAGCATGGATGATGCTCAATGAGCGACCGTTGCCCTTTCTTTTTCGTACAAGTTTTGGTACCTTCGACAATAGTTCAAGAATGTGCATAACAGGAATTTGGATTCTTTTCGAGTTCAAAGGTGTTGATTACTGAAGCGAACTTTTGAAGAATTTTATGAAGCATCAAGGAGAGAAGCGAAGAACATTAATTGGAATACAGCAAGAGTGAACTTCCATCTGGAATTGGAAATGAATTTTCAAGCTTTTCAAAGTCACAATTGCTTTTGCCAAGTCTTTCATGATACTTTCACTTCTATGTGAGTAGGGAGAAACTACAATTTAGGAGTACTTTTGCCTTGCTATCAAACTAAAAGCCATAGAATAGTTCAAATCCAATGTTAAAAAATAGTTCTCTGGAAATCGGAAACGTAGGCTTCTCTTGCTTTTCACAAGCCTCCACTGAGAATTTTGCCAATCGATTCATTTCTTGCAAATATTGCACACTTTTGTATAGAATTCTGCTACTTTTTTTATTGTCTATTATGCAAGGTTTGACTAATTCTAGGTGCATGGAAGTGTGCAATCTTAGGAGTTCCATAAAATGCAGATCTCTATCACGTTGTCTGAGAACTGATTACTTGCTGTCTGCTTCCTATTGCAATATTATTGAGAGTGCAATGTTCATCAATGATGAGAAGTGATTTGAAATGTGCAGGAGAAAGCAGAAGTTTTCACAATTGCAACAATGATGTGACCTTATAGTTTTGGACATTTCGAAAGCTGTTTCTTATGTAGTTACAAAAGTAGACAACTGTATCAGAAACTCCTCTCCAAATAGAAGTCCCGAGGAGGCGATGTGCAGAAAGCCAACCACAAATTTCTTTCATTCAAAAATCTGGTGATGAAATATTTTACAGTGATACAAATTGCACTCCAGATTATGGGCCAGTTCTTCAATCAGAAGAAATCTATGTCATTAGAAGAATGTTTTTGCAGATTTGATCAGTAACTTCCCTTATTGATGGACCATCAAACAATTGAGATTCAATAACAACACTTACTTGTGATCTGCTGAAATCAAGTGGAATTCAAGTTGCATAATGTCAAAATTTTAGTAGTTTAAATTTTTATTAAAGTATCACATGGACCATCAAATATTTATCAAGATATTTTGTATGGTGGTATGAAGTGCTATTTCTGTTGATATGTCATGAAGAGTGGTGGAGAGGTTGTACTTACATTGAAGTTCATTGTTAATCAGTCCACAAAGGTTATGGGATATTTGAAGCAAGGTGGGGAGCTTGATTGTTCAAAGAAAAAACGTAGTAATTGTGTTCACAATAGAACTTTAGACCTCATTTAACCCATTAAGGACTATGGTTGATTTGGGGGCGGGCAAGATGTTTTTTGGTTTTAAGCTAAACATGAAAAAAATACCAAACCATGATGCATTTCAAAGATTTGACCTAGCTAATGAATTTTGCATGAATTTTTGGAGCTCTGCAGTAAAAGAATGACAAATTTTGCATTGATTTTTGTATTTTCAGCCAATATTTTGTTAGTTTTTTTAACCCCAAAATTGCATACTAGCACAAATTGTCATGATTCTTGTCTAGCTGCATTTGGTTTGTAATTCCCCTCACCCGTCTTCTTTTGTCTGTATCCAAATTCATTGTAGAACTTTGGCTACCAATGAAAAAGTGTCAATTTCAACCAGAAAGTGGTCAACCGGTCCTTAATGGGTTAAGCATTGTAAACCTACTTTTCTCAAAAATATAGTCAACTCTGAAAATGTGAAAATCATGTTGACTTTTACTTCAAAAAATCCGTTTGTGATTTTCAATCTTGAATAGAAAGTTATGGACAAGTGCAAAGACAATGTATGACAATGTTCTTTTCTACTTTTCTCTTAACTTTGTTTGTAACTTTTCATTGGAAGATCCAAATCACAAATATATTTTTGGATCTCAAAATAAAATTGATTCCTCACATTTGATTAGTTGATCAAGTTTTGAAAATAAATAATTTACAATGCTTATATAAGGTCTAAAGTGCAATGTGAAAATAATTAGTGCATTTAATTTGATTGTGAGCGGTTGAGTTCTTTCATATCCTAATATTTATATCCCACATGGATTGTTGTACCTCCTACCTCACCCCACCTATAATGAAGTATAAAATGGAGCTATTGCACATGAAAAATAGTCACGGACTCAAAAATTACAACATTCAATCCTAATAGGGTTAAAAACATTGTTCACTCAATACTACTAAAACCCTCTAAATTGGACATAATGCATGTATCACTAAAAAAAATTCATTTATTGATTTTGATTGTTAATTGTTGAGAAAATGATGTGAAATGAGGGTGGAGTGGATACACACGTGATTTGAATTCTAGATTACTTGTTCAATGATCAAAATCAATCAATGGAACGGTTTAATGGTACACGCATTATGTTTGATTTGGAGATTTTCGTGGGACTAAGGGAGTATAATTCAATTGGTATTAAGACTTTGTATAGAGATTATAGCTTGACAATTGAACGTGTATTGCATACAAAATACTCTTTGATGGAAGTTGTTTAAAACACTTCATAGTAGAATATTACACATTCAAAGATGTAAGAATTTAATTTTGTTGAAAGAGTGGCACTTGTAATCATAAGAGGTATAATTAAATCCAAAGATAATAGTTTTACATTTGTTCCCAACAAAATTCTAAGACTACCACATCTTCCTAAACATTGATTAAACTAGTTATCTAAAGCAAAGAATGATTTGCCTTATTGTAGATTGTCAAGGCTAACCATGGAGCATCACCAAAAGGTAGCTTCATATCCTTCACATGGTTGCCATGTCTTTGTGCTAGAAAAAAAAAAGAATGAGGATGATTGCAAGGTACAACATGTACATTGGGGTCCAATAAACTTATGAATTTATGGATCCCATTGAGATTAGGAGGACTTTGGGAGACCCATAATGATGCTCAAAACTAAACAAGGTTTTGAATTGTAAATTGTGTTGGAATCACACAAAAGTCTACTTCATCATCATTACAAATATACCTATGTAGTTGAAAATCATACAAAGAATTTGATGTTTTGCATACATTGTCTACCATCTACTGTTCAAATTTGAACATGCTAGAGCTTTCTGAAGTTGCTAAACTTTATAGCAAAAATTGACTGAAAATTTTCTAAGTTTATTCACTATAAGAAACTAATGTTTTTTGATGTCTAAGTAGACAAATTTTGTTGGACATCCAATGTCACAACCCATGTTTTTATGCCAACAGTGACATCCAATACAACATAAAGATGTTACATTGAATGTCATTATTGACATAAAAACATGGGTTGTAACATTGGATGTCCAACAAAATTTGTCTGCATAGACACGGGTTTTTTATAGTCATTGGCTCCCATTGTACAATAAAGCAAGAGATCATTAAAAAAATAAGACCTTAGGATGGCAGTTGGCAAGTTTATGTCAATCTCCTACAGGCAAACAAACAATCTCTAAAGCTGTACAATAAGAACAATTGGAAAAAAACAATTAAATAATGGGATCTACAACTGAGCAAGTTATGGACAACTAAAGAAAGGGATACGAGGTACAAAAAACAGCAAGTGAGCAGTAGATTTTCAAAGAAAACAAGGAAGAAGTATGGAAAAATCATGTAATACTTGACAAACCCTAAATCAACTGAAGAAAAATAGAAATTTAACAACCTTACAATTTAAAGCAGCCATGAAGGCAATTGACAGAGGAGTTGTTGTGTTGACCACTGCTAATTATTATAGTGTCCTTTGCACTAAGCTTAGAGGACATGTAGATGGGAGGATAATGTCTCAAAAGAGAGGTAGAACATCTATATAGACACCTATAGAAGAAGAAAAGTTAATATAATATTTTCATGATATGAAAACAAGAACATTTTTTTTGACTTGGCTAACTTTGATAATTGAATGCAAGACTAACCTACACCTTTTATAGAAATGATCCCTAATAATGCATGGATGAATTGTTTTAAGAAACATCACCCTAACAATGCTCTAAAAAATGTACAAAATCTAGAG
The DNA here is from genome assembly GCA_951230915.1 of Antitrichia curtipendula. Taxonomy (NCBI): domain Eukaryota; kingdom Viridiplantae; phylum Streptophyta; class Bryopsida; order Hypnales; family Leucodontaceae; genus Antitrichia; species Antitrichia curtipendula. Next base: position 16,792,735 of record OX579641.1, read on the forward strand.
GTTGCAAGACCTGAAGGTCTATGTCCTCTAAATATAACAAAGTTTAACAAGAATTTCCAACATTTGTATGATATTCACAATTTCAAAGACAAAAACATTTGGAACGCCAATGAAATTGGAGCCCAAGTTGGAAGAAATGGAGGTGCTAGAGTATTTGCTTGGACAAGGATGAAAAGTGTGCACATCATCCCCCTTAATGAAAAAGAACATTTGACAACTCTATCATGCATCAATGCAACAAATGATTGTATTCCTACGTACTATGTGTTTAAAGGATAATGATATCAAACAACACACATTGCAAAAGCTAAGATACAACGACACTAGCATGTGAGCATGTGAGTGTGAGCCTATAAGCAGTGAGCAGGGATTGTGTGAGCCTAGAGCCTAGAAATTTTGAACATGATGTAATTTCTAATTCTTTTGATTAAATAGTTAAAAGATTGATGTTTTTTCAACAAAATTTATTATATTTAGAAAAATATGACCTATTACCCATGGGCCCCATGACCATGGATTTAAGATCTAAAAGCCCAAGAAGTTGATACTATTGCATGTTTTGAAAATTATATCATGTTCTAAAAGGTCGTTTTAGGGTGGGTTGATCAAGTGAAAGTACAAATAATTTAGAGTCAATTCTAAGGATGAGAGGAAGACAAATTCAATGAAAATATTCAAATGTTTTGTATTGAATTCCCATTGTTTTGCATTATCTCCAGATGTTTGTGTTTTTTTTTCCCGATGACTAGTATTAATTTTGGACTTTCAAGAGTCTAGAAGTAGTTAAATGTGGCATAATGGCAGTCCCGTTCATGCTTCTATAATGAAAATAAGTATAAAATGAAAAATTGCAAAGTAAGATGTTAATCATGTTATGGACCTTTTGGTTAGGATTAGTCCTGGATGAAAGCGTAATAATAGTGGCACTAAATTTAGGGCAAAAAAACAAACTCACCTTAATTCTTTTTTTTGGTAACATTCCTTACACTTTCCCACTGATTGTGGTGATTTTCAATGGGTACTTTATTGCCTTGGCAAACTTGCTTGCCAATCCAAATGGAGGAGATTCTTTCAATATGTGCTAGTCGAGGATGAGTCTACAATATAGGTTCAAATATCCTAGAAAAAGTAAATAAACGTCGAAGTGACATCGGATCGATGGACAGCAGGTAGAGTCCAGCTTCTTCAAGCTCAATGATTTCAGTATGGGTAAGAGTGGCATGAAGAAGAATAGGCCAAACCTTGGGGATCTTGGATTGGATAAAAACATGTAAAAGCTTAGGTTCCATAACGTATCATGCTATTTGGTTTATACAAAACCAAAAATTGTCTTGGTTTGAATTGTCGTGCCTTTATACTCGTGCTTTTGCCTTTTGTTAATAAGGGCAACAATGGATTTTCCTTGCCTAACAATCAATAGCTTGCATTTGACATGTGTATACTTCTAAATGATGTGACATTGTTTCCTTGACTTGTATAAAATTCTTGTTATGTGTCATTCCAAAATATTGCAATCCGTTTCTACCATAAATTAGTTATAGGGCATGACCATGTTAAATTCCTCAATTGTAGTCCCAAGTTGCACTCTAGCAATGACTGATCTAGTTTGAACCCAAGGATGAGGGAAGATGACCTTGTTGGGGTGATGAGAATCACCTTCAAATTTAATCAAAATATCCAATTTCTTTTATTGGACCTGAATATCTCTTCCACCTTTAAATGCGGAATTTGAATGCAGATGTCTTCCGCTTCAGGCATCTCACTAGGGCATCTATGATTTTCTTTCCATCTCCAAATGTCATAACTCTCTTCAATTTCAAATTATTTTTAGAGGGACCTTTTCTAGAAGCCCCCCCCCCCCCCCCCCCCCCCCCCCCGCAAAGGTAATTCCTATAGTTGGTCATTTGCTTGAAGGCTCAAACCTAGTCTAACGATATCAAAAGTTCCAAAATTTTGTGTACATTTCTATGTTTGTTGCCCAATGGAACAAGCAAGTCCTTTCATGATCTACCATTGGAATAGATGGATCCTCTGACTTGTACACAATGCAAATTGCATTAACCCCTAAAGGACCAAGCTTTGTTTTTCAGCAATATAGAGATTTTGGGCAATTCACTACAAATGGAGTTTTTATTTATTCTTTCTGAAACTTTCACACAACTTTGGGACAAGGTGTGTTTTTAAGACCCAACAATTTTCATAACTTTTGACTATATGGTTAAAAAGTTATTGTATGATATGTATTTTTTTCACCATGCGGGCAGTTTGGTCAGATTAGGAAAAAACACTTTTTTCAGAAATAAAAATTTGAAATTAGTTTTCTAGATTTATATGTACGTGGAAAGCTTTGAATCATTTCATTTTGATCAATAAGTCAAAAGTTATGAGGAGTTTTAGTTTGTGGACAGTTATAGATTTTCTACTCTAAAATAAACTCTTAAGTTGTTTATTTAACTCAATTTTTAATATTTTTGGAAAAAAATAAAACCATAGTATGTAGAATGCTTATTACAAGACCGCAATCATTAGGATTGACATTTTTCAATTCCATAACTAATTATTAACAAATTAGTAGTTTGATTCATTCTCACTTCTTTCTATTTACTATTTTTTTCCTATATGTTGTACAATTCCAAATGATTTCAAATTATTCAGGCATGTTCACAACTTGCCTTGAAGAATGAATCCAAAGAGTTGCAACCATTTTGGACATTTTTTCATACAAATGTGAACTTATGAAGTGCAGCTGCCCAGTTTTTTGCAGGGCCAAAAATAGGCTTTTTGTCAATTCAAACGCTAATAACTTGCAATCTACACAATGAAATTTTTTGAAATTTTTTTCACATCTTCTCAAATCAGCTAACTACAAGATCCTATGGTAGGATGTGTCCAAATTTATTTTTTTGTAAATTTTGGTACTTGTCCTAAAAATGGTAGTTTTGAAGCGTTTTGGGTGAAAACATAGTCAAGGAACTTTAGAGGTTAATGTTGGCTTAAGCACTATCACACATGAATCTTTTGAAGGTTGGATCTAACACCCTATTTTCTACATTGGCCTATAAAAATGCAAAAAATGAGCTAGCCTTTAGTGCGTTCAGGTTGCATATTACAAACGGCAATGGTCATGACTTTACAATAAGTAGAGTCATAGATGTGACAAGCGATAGTTGTTCATGATTTCACCCTCTTCACATGACCAAACATGACAAAGTAGTTCTCAAGGTTGCCACTTGGTTGCACCTGTTGTATGAGATCAATTCCATTCCTAAGTCCATCTACAATCATCTTAAACAAACACTATACTCAGATAACAAATTTGGATTAAATTTACTAAAAAACAAACGCCAATTTTTTTTGCTAAATCTAGGACCAAACATCTAAATTTATAAATAAATGTAATGATGGTTTGCCAAAAATCCAAAGAATTCAATAATAATTCACTGAACCGTATATCAACTATAATTTAACCATCTACCACCAAGAATTTTTAATAATGAAATCCATTGTCCGTTATAAATCTTGAAAGGGCATGGAAAAATTCAAAGATGAGAGCTTGACCACTTATAGCCAAAATGTAGGAATTGTATATAGTGTCGAACTTCAGACCTCATTTTGGCATAATGGAATGATTATTTTCAAAAAAGTTTGAATTGAAAAAAAGGTGGTAAATCAATCCCAATTTCATCTCCAGAAATCCATTTGTGATTTTGAGTTTCCAAAAGAAAGTTGTAGACAATATTCAGAGAGGATGTTTGAAAATGTCAAAGAAATTATCCTTTCCGACCTCTCTCTAAATTTTGTCTATAACTTTTGCTCTAAGTCTTAAAATCTCAAATGGATTTTTCGAGACAAAATTTGACTTGATTTACGAATTCTTTTTAGTTAAAAGTTTAAAAAAATAAATTATTCTACTATGCCAAAATGAGGTCCAAAGTTCTATATTGAATATAATTTCTACTTTTAACTTAACTAAATATGAGCAGTTGAGCCCCTAGTAATCCTAATTTACATATCCCACATGGGTTGTTTTACCTTGTATCACCCCAATTGTATAGAGAGTTTGTCTTCTCTCCAACATGCATTCAAAATTAGTGGCTTCCTAATCTAGGTGTGCAAATCTTGAATTTTTTTGGGACAACCTAATGCATAGCCATTAACGGCCATGGTTTTGGAAATTCAAATTTGCTTGCAACATATGCAAGAATTTGGTCAAATGCTGAAATTTTTTCGGCCTTCCTAGACCCCCAGCCGTTAATGGCTACAGTTTTAGGGACTTAAATTTATTGCAGCGTATGCCAGAATTTGGTCAAATACGGAATTTTTTGGGCCTTCCTAGTACCCCAACCATTAATGGCCACGCTTTTGGAGATTGAAATTTGCTTGCAATATATGCAAGAATTTTGGTCAAATGCTGAATTTTTTGGGGCCTTCCTAGATCCCCAGCCATTCACGATAACGGTTTTAGGGACTTAAATTTATTGCAGCGTATGCAAGAATTTGGTCAAATGCTGAAATCTTTTGGGCCTTCCTACCCCCAGCGGTTAATGGCTACAGCTTTAGGGACTCAAATTTACTGTAGCATATGCAAGAATTTGGTCAAATGCTAAATTTTTTTGGACCTTCCTAGATCCCTAGCCGTTAACAGCCATGCTCTTGGAGATTCAAATTTGCTTGCAACATATGTAAGAATTTTGGTTAAATGCTGAAATTTTTTCAACCTTCCTAGACCCCCAACAGTTAGCGGCTACGGTTTTAGGGACTCATATTTATTGCAGCATATGCAAGAATTTTGGTCAAATGCTGAAATTTTTCCGGCCTTCCTAGACCCCTAGCCATTAGCAGCTACGATTTTAGGGACTCAAATTTACTGTAGCATATGCAAGAATTTGGTCAAATGCTGAAATTTTTTCGGCCTTCCTAGACCTCCAACCGTCAACGGCTACAATTTTAGGGACTTAAATTTATTGCAGTGTATGCCAGAATTTGGTCAAATACGGAATTTTTTTGGGCCTTACTAAACCCCCAGCCGTTAACAGCCACGCTTTTGGAGATTGAAATTTGCTTGCAATATATGCTAGAATTTGGTCAAATGCTAGAAATTTTTTGCCTTCCGAGTGCATAGCCGTTAATGGCCATGGTTTTTGGAATTCAAATTTGCTTACAACATATGCAAGAATTTGGTCAAATGCTGAAATTTTTGGGCCTTTCTAATACACAACCATTAACGTTTGCTATGTTGAATTACATGGTGTACAATACATATGCACAATCTATAATTTTTTTAATCTTGATTTAAATGTCATTTCAAAAATGTCGATACAAGGAGATCCACAAGCACAAAGATTAGATGCTATACTTCAATTTCTTTCTGAAGATCAATTGGACTTACTCAGCATGGCTTTTTAAAAAAAAAAGTTGTGAACGCTTCTTCTCGTCTTGAGCAGTTGAGGTATCAACCAAGGGCAAAATCAAAAATCAATATTCGTTTGTGCTATATGATTTCTTTTCCAGGTGTCACACCTATGCTGAAAAATGATGCCATGAATCTAGCTGCACATTTTGTTGCTTATAGTTACATGGAAGGAAATGGAATTTTCTATATGACCTTGGAGAATAATGAGGGGAAGATAGTAGATGTCATGGATGATATTATTAAGTTGTAGAATGTACATTTGAGAAAGAATTGAAAATTATGAAGATCTCAAAGTTTTCTTGGGCTAGATGTTTATGGTTTAGGATGACAACTACTGTTTGCAAGAATGGTTGCCTATTGTCAATCATGATTATGCGGACACTTCATGTGGCATTATGCTACTAAAAATATTGTTTTAGAGATCATTTAGAGATTAAGGGGTACATTGCAACTATATTGGCAGTATGACATATAGTCAATTGATAATCTTTTATATTTCATTATCATTTTTTAATTTCATTTCACTTCTTAGTCTAAAACTTGCTTGGTTTGGACCATTGCAATTGTCACTATTCTACCTTTTCTAGTTTGATGTTCACTTCACATATTTAACACAATAAATCTTGTTTTGCCAAAAAAAACTAGAATTCTCATATTTCTATAAATCTTGTTCACAAGCTTCATCACATTCAAAGTATTGTTAGGCAACTACTCTCATCTTTTAGAAAATTTGTCTCCGAAGAGGATCTTGCTATAGTTGGAGTGAGGCAAAAGTCAAATCAAAGAATTTTACTCTGACTATTTAGGCTCTAAATGGAATCTTATACCAGATTCATTTCTAAGGTTTTATTTTTCATTTTCAATTTTTTTCAATTTTTCGATCTTCCCTTTATTTTTGTTGTTAATTTGAGTTAATAATATGTTGCTCTACTATACATTTTAACATTAACATTTGTTATTATGTGCAATTTGTCATCATGCGCAATTTTCCTTATTCTTATACGTCACTTAATTCATGCAACAAGAGTTGAAGGACGATGCTATTGTAGCTCAAATTTTTTTATGAGAAGTACCACAATCCAACATATTAGATTTCAAGTGCATTTGATGAATGGGTCTCCAAAGTTCATGACAAGGTGAAGGTAGCTTCTCATTCAAAATTGAAGAAGTAGCTCCCCATTGAAGATCCTAAGTACATCACGATTTTCTTAGAACAAGTGAAGTGTCACTATAAAATTTATGATGAAAGTCCAAAGATTCCCTTTAATCATCTTTGGATGTTGGCAACTTCAATAATGAACACTTCTATAAAGATCAAGTGGCTAGAGAGGTGGAACAAGTCTCCTACTCATTGTGAGACTTTCAAATTTTCAAAAACAAAATTCAATGATATAGACTTTTTTGAGTAGCTTCATAAAGCTACATGGTGGGTTCAGGTGAGTACTTGTTTCTTTTTATTGTTTAACTAGTACTATTTTTTTGAAACTTTTTATTCAATCATTACATTCTTCTAATTTAAATTTTGTATATGGTAGTCAACTATCGAGACAAAAAAGTTTTGATGCTATAGTGGTTAATCTAGGCATGTCTATTAACTATCTTCTAGATGCATGGTATGGATCTTTTGTCCACTATTTTTTTATTATGTATAGACAGTGTTCATAGTGTTGTGGGATACTTCATTCTTTTGTAAATCATGAGCCTTGAATCACACTCTACTACTAAACTTTATAAAATTTCACAAAGCAAAGTTTAATTTGAAATTCAATAAAACTAATACCATTAGATTCATTATATATACTATTTTTTAGAAATTATTATTATATTTAGAAGAACTAAAATTAAAAAAGACAATTGAAAAAGGGCACAGATTAGAAAAATGGTTATTTAGATCATTTATGATTCATACATTTATTTGGTGCTTAATATATTATTATTATATTTATTTTAAATATTTAATGTCCAAGATATTTTGTTTTTATTTTCAAATATAGTTCTAAACATAAAATAAAATAGGTGGACCATTTTCATCCTTTAAATTTACATGAAGGCCCATGATGAAGACTACATTTATCACTTAATTCTTCAAAAGCATTGTTCATGATTTTGTGCTTGTAATGTTTAGAGCCTTTGTTTATCACCAAATTATATTTAGTGTCTACAATCCACGTTTGTTGCTCCATCAATTTTAGACTTCATATATGTCACCCCTATGATGTATTGCAATTTTATATTTAGGTACTTCATAGTGAAACATGCTTATCCACTACTATTATCATCATGTATTTGCTTACAAATACTATCTGTTTTAACTATACCTCAATTTTTATTTCAATTTTTTTGTACAAAATCACATAGCGCCATATTCATTTGTTGTTCATTCAGACTGAAGATCCTTACATCTAATTCCATGGTCATAGATTCCTAATGGATTCACAAACCCTAAATGGAGCAAAAAAATGGAGGCTCACATGCTCACAAGCTCATAGGCTCACGCTCACAAGCTCACATACTAGCATTCTAGAGCTAAGATACGCATGTAAAAAGACGTTGGATGATAGGGATTTTATTTGACAAGTGGATCAATCACTTTGTGGAAAATTTGGACAACATAGGAGATGTATATAGAATGCACTATAGAAGATAGAAGGTGACTAGATTAGTTATAGTATAATGGGTATACCATGCATTACAATGTGTTCTAATACTTAAAAACATTAGAAGTGGGTTAAAGGTTGTTTGGATACTATCACTAAATCCAAATGCCATAGAGAACAAGTTTGAACCATTTGAACTCTTTATAGACATGTATGAAGATGAAAAAGAGGATAAAAGCTAAGACAATAGACTACAAGAATTATTTGTTCCTAAGAACCTTTAGCAATTGAAAATGATGGTGGATACAATTTTTCTTTGAATCACTAAAAGAAACCCGCCTTTGGGGGGACGTTAGTAGCGAACACGCATGATTTTCAAAACATGAGCACAAAGATGGGATTGCAACCATAGAAGGCACAATTGAGTTGGATATTTTTTTAAATGTATAGATGTCATAGACAAACCCAATTTATGTTATGTATGATGGGAATGTTTTGAGAGACATGGAAAAAAACATAAGCGCGTTTCATACAATGTCCAAGAAAACATGGCCCACCGACATTGGCAAGGGATTTCAGTTAGACTGCGGGTAGGTTTCTAAAAGTTACTAGGGGCTAAGGTAAAATGTTGAAAAAACAAGGGAAGGGCAACCACATGGTATGTTTTTGTATCATAGTGTAGCACTTGACGTGGTATTTGGATGGTATACCACATCAATACACTTTGACGCCATCTGAAAATTTTAACACTGTTTTCTTCGACATCAGCTAAGCCATCCAGATTTTGGGGGGACGTGAACTAAGACATCAACTGAGAAGTCTAGATGTTTTTTGCAACGTCAACTTCAACAACTTTGTGTTTATCAAGATGCTCATGTTTGAAATTCTACTTTTGATACAATTCACATGTTTTATATATCCCATATGGTTTGTCTTCCCTTCCACCACCCCACTTGTATAAATGACTTGTCTTCTTGTGTCAACATACTTACAATAAGTGGCTTTTGAAGCCATGCAACATAGTTTTCACATATGGTGTAACAACATACTATGTATGATGTACAATATACAACATATTGTGTATGATGTATGTCTTAATTGACTTCTCAAAAAACTAAGACATGCACATCAAGCATATCCTAGAAGACGTCGTTCATGACATTTTTATATCTTTACAAACATGCCATAACACACGAGGGATGCTACATGACGTTCAAAAGAATTAACCTCATGTTACAGTCAACGTCCGAAAAAACATGGGTGTATTACAACAAACGTCCAAATAGATAGGAACCTCAAGGCATAGCGCATTGGTGATGTCATAAATTTTCATTTGCCATGTCGTTGCCATTTGGGTGCCACATCATGTTCTACATCAATAAGGGTCGAGATGAAAAAATTATTGACATGGCACTACCTGCCTACATAGCGCTTACGTAGAAATGACAAGGCTACCACGTAGCGCTTTTGGCACCTTCTTTGACCATATCTGAACAAACATTGCACTAAAAATAGAGCACATGTTCTCAAATTTTCTTGTATTTTTGCCACGTCAATTTAGACGGACTTTGTTAGGTACCAAAGTTGACATGCCTGACATTAGAAAAAATGTATGATTCTATTTTTCAGCTTGACCAAAAAAATAGGGATTTCTTATAGAGAATCTTGTGTCTACCTCTACTTAATAATTTTTTCAAGAATGAAATCAAAAGAGAGGGGCCTCAAACTATCAATTGAAATTTTTAACATAAAAAATAAGAAATAAATATTTTTTTAATACCAAAATGCCCCAGGTACAAAATTTGGGTGTTGTCTAAACTTTCAAGTTAAATTAAATCTAATTAAAGTGCTATTTTCGATATTTTCAAGTAGAAGACCTTTTAAAATTTATATTGTGAATCAAAAATTTGATTTTAAAAAAAGAATTATTTATGATTTTTTTTTTAAAGATTTTGTGCAAAGGTGTGCGTTTACAAATCTTGAATTTTTAGAATTAGAGGCTCCAAAGGACAAGCCTCAAATACACCGGATCTTGTTGGAGGGGAAATCACATTAGAAATTCATTTAAAAGAATTGTAGACTTGATTTTGAGAAGCCATAAATTGATTATGGCTTGCATGTTGTCTCCTTTACACCCATTTTTTTCATAACCTCAATTTTAGAGTCAACATATGGAAAGAGGATTGAAAAACTTCAAATTACTTTTACAATTTTAACATCCTCTTACTCAAACATTTTAATCTTCTAATCCATAAGTGATATTGTTGTGTTTTCTTTTTCTATGTAATTCATAGCATGTATAGTTTGGATTTGTATAATTACAATTTTTTGAAAATGATACAAGTTATCAAAATTTGGACTTCTTGTCTAGTTTTGAGCAAACTTCGAAAAGCTCAAAAAAAGCCTTGAATATTTAGGAGTTAATTATTGCTATTTTTAATAGAAATGACAAATTTAAGTGATTTTTGATGAAAAGAAGGGCTTGGGAAGTTGGAATGTTAGGGGTTAAGAAATTGACTACCATTTAAAAGAAGCATGCAACATATGAATACAAAGTTCAGGCTATCTTTAGTACATTCATTCATGAAAGATTTTGGTCAGCCAATTTTGAGGCCAAACTGTCTAGTCCTCCAAATTTGTTCCCAAGAGTTGTGTAGTAGTGGATGCAAGAAACTTAAAATCATTTTATACCAAATCCTTGTAAAGAAAGTAAGAACATTATGAGATTTCTCAGTACTTAATATCGGACCATTTCTAAATCAAAACCAATGAAAACCGATGAGTTTGCACATTTTCCATTTTCCACTTGGCCCCTCTTTCAATTTCCATATTAACCCCTTAAGTTCCTAGACTTTGTTTTCACCAAAAACACTCCAAAACTGCCATTTCTATTGTACGTACCAAGTTTTTGAATTAAAAATTTCTTTTGACACATGTAACTATAGGATCTTGTAGTATGTTGACTTAAGAACATGTGATAAAAGACTCAAAAAATTTCACTATGTAGATTGCAAAATATTAGGGTTTGAAGTGACAAAAATCTTTTTTTGGGCTCTGCAAAAAATTGGGCAGCTAGACTTCACAAGGTCAGATCATTATGAAAAAATGTCCAAAATGGTGGTGCTTTTTTGGATTCTTTTTTCTAGACAATTTAGCTACATGCTTGAAAATTTTCACATAATTTAGAATTGTACAACATATAGGAAAAAAATAGTAAGTACAAAAAAGTAAAGAATGATCCAAAATACAAAATTGTTAAAAATTTAGTTATGGAATTGGAAAAGGCCAATCCCAGTGGTTGCAATGTTGTAATAAACAATCTACATCCTATAATTTTATTTCTTTCAAAAAATATTGAAAATTGAGTAAGATAAAGGACTTCAAAGTTTATTTTAGAGTACAAAATCCATAACTGCCTACAAACTAAAACTCCTCGTAGCTTTTGACTCATTGATCCAAATGGAATGATTCAAAGCTTTACACATATATATTATTCTAAAAAGTTAGTTTCAAATTTTTGTTTTTGAAAAAAATGATTTAAAAAAAATCTGCCCGGTCTGCATGGTTGGGGAAATAAGTAACATATTAGACTATAACTTTTGAATCATATTTCCAAATGTTGTGAAATTTAGTACATATGAAAGATATTCATCGTCCCTACCTTCTATTAAAATTTTAGCCTAAAATATGCAAATCTCAAATCACAAGAACCTGCCCAAAATTTGTGTGTTGCCAAAAAACAAATACTAGTCCTTTAGGGGTTAATAAGGCCCAATTCAGACAAGCACTTGTACAAAATAATTTCATAGGTCGTTCGCTAAAACAACATCCTTGTCCAGTGTAATGCTTAGACCTAAGGTTTGTCTACTTCTTCAACCCACTAGGTCACCAACCAATGTAACTAGCTCATTAGACAAAATAGAAAAGTTTTCGGGCTTGCTTGGTGTGTATATGTGTGGCTCCAAACTTTTCCAGAGGAGGAGAACTCTTGCTTTGTCACAAGATTGAGGGTTGCCGATAAGGTAAACATGCTTGTTACCAAGCATATTTGCTATCTAGGTACCTTGTAGAAGCTATTTGTCAACTCATATATTTTTCAAAGATTAAGAGGTTTCAGAGAATTGATTTGCAAGTAGAATCAAGACATTCCAAGAAGAATTGAATTGGATTTTCTATGTTTTTTCCAAAGTTTGTTGGAACTAAAGTAGGAAGCATGGGCACACCCATGCTAAACTACACATTGACGTGTCCCCTACACCAAGTGCATTGTCCTGATGTAGTAAAAGGTTGTTAAGATTGTGGTACTAGATAGGTGGTAATGACGCAAACGGAAAGGTCCAATTGAAATGTCGGAATTAGATGACCAAAGACATCAAGTAGTTCTACCTTAGGTTCGAAGCCGCACACAATGACCTTGATGGCACACCCAAAATCCACATGACATGGAAGTACTTTGGGAGGACAAAAGACTAGCCGGGACGTCACCATTCACGCTTTCTCCATGTCGCTCATTTGAACCAGGCCTATTGGTTAAAGTGTAAAGTAAGTTAACCCTTAACCCATAAACACCGCCGAGGACGTTTTTTAGCCGATGAATGACAAAGAATCTCTCCATGTAGGACAGAAGAACAACTATTCATCCTCCCAATTTTGTGTGAAAAGGGAAGATCATCTACAGTAGTTTATCTTCCAATGAGTGCTTTTGCATTATTTGAATCCATTTCACATGGAGACAAAACAAGATGATTTCCACAGTTAAGAACCCGTTGTTTAAGAATTAAACATCAACAAGGACGTTTTGCGTTTGATGAATGACAAAGAATGGTTTTTCCTTGTAGGACAGAAATGCAACTATTCATCCTCGGTTATTAGGGATGAAAAAGGGGAGATCTTTTTACAGTACTTTGACTTCCGATGAGTATATATCATATTGGCTTATTCAAAAGTAGGTGATGTTGCACAGTATCGACATGCATGATTTCCACAACCATGAGTTCTTCGTCCTTCCAAGGGTAAAGTTCCGGGTGCCACAAGTCCCTCCTCTGCCAGGGGTCAAACAACAGGCTGCTGTCCAGTGACTTCTACAGAATTTTTTCTGGGACCTGCAGACCCTGTTCCTGTTCCTGTTCCTGTTCCTGTTCCCGTTCCAACAATCAAGAGCTCTGACCTAGAGTAGCCCCCACTGCGACTACGGTACAGACTGACCAGGGGCCATGGCACTGCCTCTGCCTCCAAAAAGGGACACTTACTTGCAAGTGGGGCAAGCAGCCAAAAAGAATAATGGTGTGCCCGCTCGTGCTTGCTCGCTCACTCGCTTGCGGGGAATTCTCGCGCTCCAGAAAATTCTCGTTGAAAAAGGACAACAGACATGATCAACATCAAAATCTGAGACGCTCGCTCACTACAGTACTGGGCAAAAAGGCATGGTTGGGTACATTCTCCACCCGCACACACAGTCACGGGAAACCAGTGAGAGAGAATTGGAAGGAAAAAAAATGGGGTCAAAAATTGTCTTGCCTAGGAAGCCGCTACGGTGTACCAAAATATTTATGGATAGCTTCCATATGGAGAATTTGCCAAGTAAGCTCTACTAAATTATTTGCGGATAGGTTTGCCGGAGAATTGGAACCTTTTTTTGGTCAAAATCTCACCTAGTAAGCTCTACCCAATTATTCCTGGATAGCTTTGACGGAGAAATCGATGGCATCTTTTTTGACAATTTGTTTCTGGGTGGGTAAGGAACTGAGGCCCTGTCATGAAAGTGAGCAGATAAGGTAAGGTAGGGGGCTGTAAAAGCAACCTGTCTCTAAAAGCGATCTGGTAGATTTTGCCTCTAACATGTACCAGGAGTGTACATTTCAGGAGGGGGTCGCTTTTAGAAACCACTGTTTTTCAACTTCAAAAATTCATAACTAATTCCATGAAGGTCCAAAAAAAATGAAACCATTTGGGTTAGATGCCAATTCCATTTTTCTTACCATGAAAATTTACTGAAAGTTATTTTAAGGAGTTTAGCTTCCCCAAAATGCAAATCAGCTGGTAAAGGGTCGCTTTTACAGCCCCCTACCGTATGGCCGGGGTGAACTGGCCCCCTTGCTCGTCCTGCCAAAGTCCATCCAAGGGTGCATACAAAAAAAAGCCCCTATTTTGTGCTGTGTAAAATCTATTTTCTACAGCCCTCCCCCCCACCCCACACACACACACACAAATTTGGGGCCTCTGATTGCAAATATGAATTCAGAATTTGCAAAAAAGTTCATGCATGGAAAATAAAAAAATTCAGGGCTTTCCCAAGGGGGATGAGCGAGGGGGTCAGTTCACCCCGGCCATAGTGTTGGTCCTTGGGAGTACGGTAATTGATTAAGTTATGAAGGTTATGTACTAGATAACCGATGAGCCGCGGTAGCGGCGAGTAGGTTATCATACATAACCGGTTGTTCACTTTTCATTCACAACCTTTGATTTTCATGATCCAAGGGTGTGGGAAGCAAGTTGAAAGGAAAGAAGGTTATGAGTTGCAACTTGTGATGGTGATGGTGACAGGTTGCCAATGGCACGGTGCCACGTTATCGTTAAAAAGTCAACAACCGGTTATGGAATCATGGGCCTATGAGCACACTACATTGTTGGCCAAGATAGGAACACCCCAAAGCACCACTTTTTTTCTGCTAATATATAATTGATATTATTAGAAGATTGGTCAAATTTTTTTATTCTCTTGGTGGTAGATGAATTGACAAATGAAAGGAGGTTCCAACACACCAAAGAATGTGACATTTAGATATTGTATGCAAAAATTTCAAAGGGTCAAAGTTTATTTTTTTGTAAATGTTTTAGAATCATCTCTTCAATTTAGGTACATGTTGATTTTGGAGATGTACATTGAGTGACGATGACAATTTTAGATAGAGTGCAGTTTTGGGTGTACAAACCTGGCTTCCATGTTTTCCAGTTTCCATGTTGTGGTTTTTATGAAGGAAAAAATGGCATTTTATTTTCTTAGAAATTTCCATGGTTGTGGGGAAGTTTGTCATGTGACATTAGTGATGAATCTATACTAACTTGATGTAAGAATTTTGTTTTTTTGTAGGGATAGCGAGAGGGATAGTCTCCACTCTATGCAATTGAAATTCTGCCCTTCAAAGTCACTTCTCGTCCTTGGAACCCAAACTGTATTTTTATCTCTCACCAAATATACTTCATTTCATTCTTTAACCCTTAAATGTCAAGGCGGACGTTTTGCGGCCGATGAATGACAAGAGAATCTGTTGTGTAGGACAGAAGTGCAACTATTCATCCTCCAAATTTTGTGGGAAAAGGGAAGATCATCTACAATAGTTGGACTTCCAACGAGTGCTTTTGCATTATTTTAATCCAATAATTCCCACTGTGTCAAAACAGATGATTTCTACGGTTATGAGCCCGTCGTTTAAGGGTTAAAAGGTTGGTCCACACAGTCACAAATGGTAGTCAACCAATGAGCTTATTGAAACAAGAGTGACTTTACTTGTTTTGTTTAATGTAGTCTGCTCTTAAAGCGACCATTTAAGAGCTGATCACCTATTTCGGGGAAGCTAAACTCCTCAAATCAATTTTTAGTAAATTTTCATAGGAAGAATGGTGGAATTGGCATCTAACCCAAGTCGTTTCATATTTTTTGGACATTTGTAGAATAAATTAGGAATTTTCAAAGATTATTGTTGTAGGCACCTATTTGTGACCATAGGTCTTTCAAAATCCGTTCCCTTGCAACTTGTAAAGAGATGTGGGGAAACCAAGGAGATTGATTGGCTCTTTCAATAAATAATTGTTTGTCCTTGATTTAATCAATGGCTACAAAGTTCCATTTAAGGATAATCTCATGTCCATTCCAGAGCTTATTATAGGAGCGGTTTGAAGAAGATGGGCGCTTTTAGAGCAGACTACCTTACCTTTTAATCCTTAAACTACATATCTTGCAGCCAAGGGGGAAATTAAAAATCTCCTTAAAGGAGGGCATGGATCTTATTTCTTGCCCAAGGTTTGTATGGTCAAGATATTGACCAATGAATAATGCTTTGATTATGCAGCCTAAATACGGTGCTTGGCAAGTCTTATTCAATATAGAAGTAAGCTCAATAGTTTAAAGCATTCCTAAAAATTTCTCCAAACCATTGTTTATCAAACATTCACTTAGAACCAAGCAAGAGGGGCCTAACATTTCGTTTAGAGGTTAACTTCTATAGTGCCATTGCACTCGTGAACTTTAGGGGTTGGAATCTTTACTTCCCATGAATTGACAAAGGCTACTTTCACAATTGAAATTCTTGAATTTAGGCTTGCCAATAGGTTGTTGTACATGAAATTATTTCATGTACTATAGGATTTCAAAAATTTACAATCACCCTCTTTGTTTCCTATACAAACACTTATTCTCAAAATTCAGTCTTCGGCAATTCTTGCACCATTCCATTCGAAGGCAATCTAAATTGAGCACAACAAACTTTAATTTCAAAGAACCAAAATTCTATTTTTGGTGATTTTAAAATTGTATATGAACATGATATTACATGATCATAGGTTTAAACTACACATGATATATTTCCAAAATTAAATTCATACATATGTTGGAATTGTCCATAAGCACAACAATTTTTTTAGGAAAAGGCTAAAAAAAGTTTCAAATTTTACATTGTAAAGAACTTGCTATAAGAAGTGTAGTCTAAGTTTTGCTACTTCTGCAAATACCCAGAGAACTAGTATAGGGGTTCAAAATCTAGGGAATAGTCAAATAGTCTAACGTTTCTGTGACTAGGGTCACTTGTATTCAAGATTGGAATGAGATTTACTATGGTAATCCACAAACACAAAGAAAACATACATTCGCTCTTATACCCATTTGTATAATTTGGTTGCCAGTCCTTTAAATAATGCTATGGACGCATGAAATGCCGTCTCAGTCCTGCCTAGTGTTCTAGGGGAGAGTTCCAACAATTTGTCAGGTTTGACCACAATTTGTCATGCGCATAATCTACTTACTAGACAAATGCAGATATAATAATATATTTATATAGTTGTATCCATGTTCCTTAATTATTGGTGATTTGCGTTACCAAGATAATTTGTCCAGTCACTATTTACTAGCCTAATCACAAATTTAGATGAGTAGAAACCAGTCCCAGTCCTACAACAATTTGTCTCTAACTAAATGCAAGGGCATGATTGCAATGCATTCACCAAGTTAGTATACTCTGCACAGTTACAACAATTCGTCAAAGTACACAATTCATTTCAAATACAAGAAACAAACCAAAGCATAGGAACTTACTATTAGTCTTGCCCACTCAAGCTGATCCTCAGACTAATTGTCGTGACTAAAAACAAAATTATTTCATTTAAACTATACTCATATCTACCAGGTAGTCACTGATAAGACAATTAGTCATACTAAACATTCACCCAAACATGGCTTATTCTATTCACTGAATTCACAATCATATTTGAACTAATCACTAGTTCAGCTCAACTCTTCAAACTCAATTTTTGACAATTTGTCTAATTGCTTCATTCTTAATACTTAGGGATCAAGAGACAATTTGTAAATTTCCAATCGAGAAATTTAAATCTCTTGACAAACTTATTATTTACATTCAACAAAAAATTAATTAATGATATTGCTCACTATAGGATCACACAATTTAATTCTCACACATATCAATTGCACACAGAATTCACTCAATCACAAACACACATAATTCAAATTTACGATTTAATTAAATTTATAATGACAATTTGTCTGGACACCGCTGGTCCTTCTCTGTCTTCAACAATTCCATAGCTTAATACATACATCAAGCATAACGATTAGTCTTAATATATATCACAAATAATAATTCCTTGAATTACACAATTCAAATTGTTTTTATCACTTAACAATTTCACATACATGGATTTGTTTTGATTTACAAAAATCCATAGAATTAATTATTTCACTCCTTACACAATCATAATTTCAATCTGATTTTATCATATCCAATTCATATCAATTACAACGACAATTTGTCTACACTCACTACTTCTCATTCACTGATTTAAAACGTTCTACATTATAGTCGTTCTTACAACAACATGATAAATAATTTAACCATATTCAAATGACAATTTGTCTCTCACAAATCCTCTCAACAGGATATTTTAATCAATTGATTTATAATCAGACCTCACATGATTTCATAATTTTGCATTCCAATTGCAATTCAAAAACAACTAGTCCAATAGCATTATAAGGCTAATTGTAATTCAAACAATTTGTTTACGAATTACATACCAGATAAATTATTTCGGCTGATCCTTCACGATCCAGCACCGAGCTTGCTTTCCTCAAATGATTATTTCATCCGGCTGCTCCAACTCCGCAGTTGACAAATTGTTCCAGAGCCAGTATCCAAGTAACATTCACTAAATTCAAGAATTTACAATGAAAACCATATTGAAAACTCGCAGTTCAATGGACTAAAATTAATTATGCAACTCGTACGACAATTAGTCATAACACAATCTAAGACATCCAATTAAATTGACCAAATGCGAAAACTCATTCAATTATACATTCACAATTTGTCACAACCAAGTACATAACACACAATGAAAGAACTTGGAATTAACTCGTCAATTTGTTACAATATCAATCACAGAATTCAATAATCCAATCACTGGATTGTTTCACAATTTCAAATACAATTTGTCACACACAACAAATAATCCAATCACTAGATTACAATGATTCACCGCAGCACTACTGTGCTGGACAATTAGTTCAAAAAGACGATTTGTATTATAGAATTTGGAGGAGTTCACAATTTACAGGAATAGCTTGACACTTAAGACGCAAGAAAAAATAACCGAGAGAGTGAGAGAGAAGAAGTTGACAATTTGTTCATCTTAAGCTACTGGAAAGGTGTGAGACCTTGAATATCAACCGATGCAAAGACAATTTGTCACTCTTCCGATCTAATCTATTCATAGCTTTTAAAATCCTTCATCTACTTGTTCATTCATCATTCCTTTTTCGTTTAATTCCTAAGACAAGTAGTAAATGACTCCTTTCTACACTACTAAAGACAAGTAGTCAAAAACCAAAAATTTCACTGTGCTCACAAGAAGGTTGCAAGCCCAAATTTTGAAAAATAGTACCATTGATCCATAACTAGATTTTACTATTTAACTCTTACACTACAACTAGCAATGTATCTTTGAGCACATTTGGTTATTATGGGCAGGCAGTTACTGCCTCTTCATAGTGCATAGTGAGAAACTATGCACCATGACAAAAAAACTTAATTTTAAATTTTTTAGTTTTGAATCCCCGCCCTTCCCCCCAAAAATTAAATTTTTTTGGAAGTAGGGGTGAATTAAAAATTAAAGTTTTTAAACTTAATTATTTTTTTCAGTCCACTCCCACCACCCTTCCCCCTCCCCTCTTGTAATTTTCAAGGGGGGTGGGGAGATGCAAACATTATGGGATAAATCTGTATTCTGCCATATATGTATTCTGTCGTCCGTATATGTATCTATATTCGTACATGTGCTCGTATCCAAATCTAGATCTGTGTCCAGATCCAACAACTCCTGATTTTTTGGAGAGGAGGGGTGGAATCCCCCTCCCCCCCCCCCCCCCTCCATCCAACGGCTCCTGATTATTGGGGAGTGGGGAAGAGAACCATGTATTGAAAACCTGGGGTGACAGGTAAGTCACCCTAGATAGTTATAGTACAAAGATATCTATTTCACAAAATATAAACTTGCAACTCTCTAATATTGAATTTTCCATAAATAGTGTGAATTTAGAAAAAAGTTAAAGATTTTTCTTAAAAAGAATGATGTGTTTATGGATGTTTTCAACATAAATACATACATTGATTTTGACAAAATTTCACAGGTAGTTTTCAATCTCGGGGAGTTCACTTAGAGTATCCATTAGAAATCACGTGCAAACAAAACTTTGGACCCCTTATATACTTTTTGAATTTTAAATATAAATAAATAAATAAAGTATGAATAAATTTTCCTACTTTGAAAGTTTATGTTTTGAATTATTAATATTTTTTATTTGTTAATAATAATTAGTTACAAATTTTTGAAGTAAAAAGATACACTATAGAACTGAAAAATAACTTTCACACCCCTATATTATATAAGAAGAAATTGTCTAAAAAATGAACAAAAAAAAGTTGAAAAACATGTCATTTTAGTTCATTTTCAACCTCTTCTAGAAACCATTTCATATTTTATTTGAGTTGAAAATTTTGGCAATAGAAACCTATAGTCATCAATAAACAATGCTCAAAATTTTAGGTTGTAATTATAGTTTATCATAAACCACTTGTTCGCACGTGGTTTGTTGTAGTAGAACTAAGTGCACCCCCCGAGTTTTCAATGTACTATTATTTAATATCATGATATATTTTTTAACCCTTAAAGGACCAACTTGCTATTTTTAGCAACATAGCAATTTTGAGCAGGTACCTATGACTAAAAGTTTTCATATTTTAGGCTGAAATTTTAATAGAAGGTAGGGACAAGGAATATCTTTCATGTGAACAAAATTTTAGGACATTTGAAAAATACAAGTCAAAAGTTATGGCCTAATATGTTATTTTTTCATCAAGTGGACAGTTTGAGCAGATTTTAGAAAATTACTTTTTTTCAAAATCAAAAATTTAAAGCTAGTTTTATAGATTTATATATATGTGGAAAGCTTTTAATTATTCCATTTTGATCAATGAATCAAAAGTTATGAGGAATTTTAATTTGCGGGCAGTTATGAATTCTCTATTCTAAAATAAACTTTGAAGTAATTTATTTCATTCAATTTTCAATATGATTGGACAATTCCAAATGATCTAAATTTTTTCAAGCATGTATCCAACTAGCCCCAAGGAATGAATTTGAAGAGTAACCACCATTTTGGATATCTTTTCATACAAATGTGACCTTGTGAAGTTCAGTTGCACAGGTTTTTATAAGGACCAAATTTTTTTTGTCAATTCAAATGCTAATATCTTGCAATCTACACAGTGGAAAATTTTGAAATTTCTTCCACATTTTTTCATACTAGCATACTACGAGATCCTACGATTACATGTGTCCAAAAATGTTTTTTTCCAAAATTTGGTACTTGTGCTCAAAATGGCAGTTTTCGAGTGTTTTGGAGGAAAACATAATTAAGGAACTTAAGTAGTTAAAGTCCATAAAGATTTTGGTCTTTTGAAAATTGAAATTGAATTTTGTTATGTTTAGTTTTGATTGCGTATGAATGGATTAGAGCAAAAGTTGGTTAAAAGAGGTGTTGAATTTCATTCTCTATTTTGTTCAGCTTTCTTCATTTATGACATATACCAAATCCTTTTGTCTTTTAGAAAGTGAAGTATAAACTAATGGAGTTCCATAATTGAATGTTAGTAAGACTAGATTGAATATTATTGCATCACATATTGCTAGTCTTTGGTCACATGTCACTCCATTGAAAAAGACTATGCCTATCCTCATCAATAATCATGAATAGCTACAAATTCTATTTTATTTCCTTTACCACTATTCAAGACAAACTATTGTATCAATTTATTTCCTTTGCAACTATTCAAGAAAAAATTATTGTATCCATCTCTAACATGAATGATTATGAAACTATAGATGGCAATTGTTCTCAAAAGTATGAATATTGAAGTGTCCTAGTTATATTGCCTTACATATGTATTGTGCATGCTGACACTTTGTCCTTCATCAAATTGATATTTACAAGAATACAATTTATTCACTATATTTACACATTTAGGTAACATCAATCGGGGTCACTCTTGAGAAGTATGATAGAAGTCAAAAAGTGCAGAGACATGGTCCTATTTGATAATCTTCAATTTATCATCATAAAAATTACCAATGAAGAAAGTACACCACTTGGTAGGTCATTTGGCATATTGTCCCTTATCAAGTGACATTTACAAGCATATGATTACTAAATTTATCCACTTAGGGAACCTCATTTAGAAGCACGGTCACTTTTGAATGGTACAATAGAGGTAAGAAAGTGAGGGAACATAGACCATTTGATATCTTGCAATTTACCATCTTATTCCTTTATCCCTAAAAAGTCGCAATAAAGGCCTATACTTCATCAAATTCCACTCAAAACTACCATTTCTATTGCAAAAATTTAGAAATTGTTTTTTTCAATATCTAACTATAGGATCTTGCACTAGATTAGTATAAGAATGTGTCAAAGAGATTTCAAAACTTTAATTGTGTGGATTGCAAGATATTTATTTTTGAAGTGAAAAAATGTGATTAGCATTAATAATATTGAATTAAATTTTCTTTAATGTTAAAAATTTGAGTTGAAAGCTTACGAAGTTTATTAAAAAAACAAAACTTGTTTTTCATTCTTCAAAAAATTAATAATAGAAGTAGGTATGAAATTGTAGAAAAAACTAAATTGTTAACAAGTCTAAGGTAGAATTGAAACACAATAATTCTAAAGTGAGATTATTTTGGGCTTAGGATGGCATAACATTTTTTCCTCCCATGTATCAATTGAAATAAAAACTTGTATTTCCACAAAAATAATTTATTTTCCTATCTTCAAAAAGAAATTCAAAAAATCATGACATAAATTGAAAGCACAAGAGCCTATCCAAAATCCATTCTTTCATTGAAGGGACAATGGAACCTTAGGAGTTAACTTCAAACCTTTGTATCCCTTATCCTATATTTTTAGTATTTATATTGGTAAAGAAATTGAGTCAGTAGCAATGCACAATTTGGTTAGAATGGTTAGACGTACTACATTTATTATTAATTACACTTGCATAGAAGAGGTTGAAAAAAACATCAACATGAATCTTTGAATTGGATTTAACTCTAGAAGGACATAGTCACATATAAACAAGATAGTTACCAAAATACTCCAATTATTTGTCAATTAGGTGCATTCTTTGTTTTCACAATTAATAGTAAAGTCATCCATTAGACCTTTAGGTTTGCAACGTCCTTACTTGGTTAAAATACATCTCTAATATATTAATGGAAAAAATTACTCGACACGAAACAACAATATATATATATATATATATATATATATATATATATATATATATATATATATATATATAGGAGGAGTTACTATTATTTATTGGCTTTGTCTTCTAAACAAAGACCTTTTAAAAACTTTATCTAATACAAAGTCCATTTTTTAATCTATAGCTTTATTTACACTCTTTCTTTTGAACAATTCAATTTAATGTGAATTACTTGGAATCTTCTTAAATAGAACATTGAGGCAAATTTGATCTAGTTGCTATAAGAATCCCTTCTTCACTCCTTGCCCCTTTCCAAATGCTTGTCCCCCTCCCCCCCACAAAATATTCACCCTTCCCAAACTCAAACTGTATTCCAAAAAATCTTTTAAGTTTATCATAGATAAATCTAACATCAACTTGTAGACTTTTAGGCTAAAAGTGAAATGAAATTAGTTCTATATAACACTACCTTTGGCACTTGTAAATCTTCTAGTCAGACTATTAATTTTGCAATTTTGGCATTGAATTTTTGAGTGTTCTATAGTATTTTGACAATTTGTTGGTTAAGTTTTAGTCCAAGTGGGCCATTTGGGAGAGCTATTTTGATCCAAATTAGAGTCTTTATGGTTGTCCAACTTGGTCTTTTAATTGGTGTCTAATGGGATGAGGGAGGAATGAATGTTGTGTAGTTGTATTCAATTGTCAATTAATTTCTTAGTGGTAGTTGTAGGTGGTTAGGTTGTCTTCCTTCCCCTTTTGGTAACCGCTACCTTGTGGTTCCTATTAGGTGTGCTTTCTTTCTCATTTTTCTTCATCGTCTAATGGAGTGCCAACTATGTCCTAGCCAGTTTGTGTTGCGTATTTTTATTGTTTGTGTGTTCCAAATTGGTTGCTTGGTGTGTTTGAGTAATGAGTTCTATGTGTGTTCTAGTTGGAAAGAGAGGAAGATGTAGAGATCATGAGTTACACAAGGGTGTGATCAAATCGGAGTGTGTGTTAACTGGAAGTCTATAATTTGTTTAAGAGTGGAGAAAATGATGTATGTGTCTAAGTTGGAGAATGTGTTGGAAGTTGGAAGGTTTATGGATTAATAGAGAGATTATGAAGTTGTGAATGAGAGTACAGAAGGTGATCTATTGTCAATTGGAGTTATGGAGTGATAAGAATGGTGTGTTCTAAGTCAGAGAGAATCTGAATGTTAGTTGTGAGAAATTGAGATAAATGGTGATGTTATAAATGAAACTATAAGTTGTAATGGTGATTTGTCACCAAATCAGAATTGATACAAAATATATTTAATTATATGTGATAGTGTTTGGGGGTATGTATGTGTGTTTGGTTGTATTATGAGTGCAATGTCATTATAGTAATGTTTTTGGCTATGAAATTTCAAGTTGGATTATTGAATAGTAGTCAAGATATTTCAAATTTAGATATTGAATCTATTAGCATAGATTCCCTACTCGACCGTCTCCCTTGGAACGAACTTATTATACTACCGTAATAGGATAATTTCCGAATAGGTCATTATTCTCCTTCAATAACACTTTTTGCTTTAGCCTGAAAATTAATTAAAAATAGGTCTAACATCAACATCTAGACTTCTAACCTACACATAGATCTAAATTTAAATCTACATATTAAATAAGAATAGCTTTGATATCAATTTTAACAACTTTTGAGCTATCTTTGCTTCATATCAAATGTAAACCACACAATACAATTTTGAGTTATATTTGCTTTGTGTGTAAGTGGTGAACCACACAATTGCAAATTATCTTCGCTTTTTTTTACTTTTATGACTTCACTACTCTCTAGAGCATCATTGCAGGTTGTATCTTGTTGCATTCTATTTTATTTTTTAGCTATGGTCCCATTTCTATGCCCTTTGGTGTATGGTGATGCAAAAACATGAAGTTGTTATAATTGCAACGTCTTCTTTGGAAACATTGTATGTTGTCTCACATTCTACTTGCAATTTCGAGTTTAGTAATTACTATGACAATATTGTCAAATTTATTAGTTTAAAAATGCACTTGATGACCCCCTAAATGTTTTGAACTATGTTTTCACCAAAACACTCCAAAATTGCCATTTCTAGTACAAATATCAAATTCTATAAATAAAAAATAAAATTTAGATATACATAACTATAGGATCTTGTAGTACATTGGTCCCAAAAGATGTGGAAAAAACTTAAGAAATTTCCACCATGTAGATTGCAATTTATTAGCATTTGAAGTGACAAAAATCCTTTTGGAAGCCTTGCAAAAATTTGAGCAAGTGCACTTCTTCATAAGGTCACATTTGTATGAAAAAATATCCGAATTGGTGCTTATCATTTGGATTCATTCTTCAAGGCAAGTAGACTACATTCTTGAAAAATTTCAAATCATTTGGAATCGTACAACATATAGGAAAAAATAATAAGTAGAAAGAAGTAGAGAATGATTCAAAATATTATATTGTTAACAATTTATTTATGGAACTAAAAAATTTCAGTCCCAATGGTATTAATATTGTAATGAAAAATCTATACTTATTGTTTTTAGTTTTTACAAAAAATATTAAAAACTGAGTTAAATAAAAAACTTCAAAGTTTATCCTAGAATAGAAATTCCAGAACTACTATGAAACTATCCGCAAACTAAAATTCCTCATAACTTTCATTTCATAGATCAAAATGGAATGATTCAAAGCTTTTTACATATATATATAATTAGAAAATCAATTTCAAATTTTTATTTCTCAAAAAACTAATTTTCAAATAAGTTTTTTTTGTTGCCCGAGTTGCTCGCTAAGCAATTAACATTGCATACTATATAATATTTTTTTAATTATATAGTCAAGAATTGTAAAAGCTTTTGGGCCTTAAAGCTACTCCTTAACAGTGTTACAAAAGTGGCTAAAAAGCACTCCATTGCTACCAAAAAATTTCAAGGGCTAAATTTATATTGTAGAAAATTCCTCTGAAAATGTACATTCTAGTAGGTTTTTCCACTTGAAGGTTAGAAGATCGTTGAAGTAGATGTTTGGCTGACTAGGCAATAGCATTCATTTGCGGCAGATGAAATTGGGTGATTCTTGTGGTGCACTTTGGGTTGGCAATTTATCTCAATTTTGGCTGCATTTCAACCTTTGAATTTGCAAGATTTGGATGATTGATGGTGACTTTGTCTCTCTTAGTTTAGCTTGGACTGCTTTGGACTCCTACAAGGCTATTAGCAACTTAGGCGCGTTTGTTAGCATTCACTCTTTGTAGTTGTTTTTGTAGTGTGGGTCTTTGGGATCGGTGAATGGCATAGTGATAGCATTACAACGGTGGGTGTCAATTTTAGTGAATCAATGATTGTTATCCTCCATTTGAAAGCTTTGCTTCCCTTGCTGCGGCATGTTCTTATAATTTGAATTTTGGTGGACATTTTATTATTGTTGTTAAATGTGTGAGATTTGATGGTCTCTTGCATTCACTACGCATTGGAATTGAGGTTTGTAATTCAATGTGGAATTGAGGGTTTACAAGCGTTTTCAAAAAGTAGTAGTCTTATAGATTGGCAGTGAACGTTGGGTTTAGGCATCGTGACCTCAACTGAAAAATCCTACTTGCTTGTTCGCTTATTGTTTGCAATCACTACATATTTGCTATTGATTTATTGCCATCATGTATTCTACAATTGTTTTTGTGGTTTGTTCTTGGGGTGCAGGGTTGCAGGACTTGACGTGCGGTGGCACCTCAGTTGAAATTGCCAGAGAATTTTCATGTACAAACCTTCTGGTCTAGCCGAAACAGCCGTGGCATGGGAGAATTTGGTATCACGATTGATGCTCTGAGCACAATGGAGGTCATTCATGTGTCCAAAATGAAACTTTATAAGTACATTTCAATAGGCTTGAATTGCAATTGCCTATCTAAAGCTACGGTGGTTTAGCCTAAGCTTACAATGCAAAAGGGAAAGAAGACAAGGATTGCCACCATCGATGCTTCATGGGTGTCGCGAAAGCGTCAAAAGACGGCCCAGACCACTATCACCAAGAGGTAGTAGGAGGTCTAGGTTTGCAAGTATACTTTGGCTCAAGGCAATTTTGATGCGAACGGCTACCTTACTGGTGCTATGTGTCAAAGTTGCTCCACAACCACTGGCCGGAGGGAGGGCATGGTATCCAAAGGTGACAATCTTGAGAAATACAGAGGTAAAAGAATGTGTAAAGAAGATGATGTCTCCTTTTGTCACTTAAAGAAGGAGGATACTTTCACCAAGACTGATTGCAAGTACTTAAAGTTTTGCAAGCTCAAGGTGGGCTAGTGGCAAGCAAAAACTATAGGAGAGCAAGTCATCGCTAGTTTGGAGGGCGAGCTAAAACAAGAGGAAATACAATTCTCTACTATTTTTCAAATTCTTTGTCATGGTCGTCTAAGTGACCATGATTACAAGCAAGAACGACATTTGTTTAGGCACTTTAAGGTTAAAAATTTACCAAGAAAGCATTGGTCTAAGTCCATTGGTTGGAAAATGAGTGAGCATCTCCATAGTTGCATTCTAGCGGCCTTCAAGACTATAGTCCAATTGGTAAGAGTCATTTTGATAAGCACAAACAAAGTCACCACCATTGACACCACATCATGGTCAAGCATGCAATGTCTATACCATGGACTCTTAGGAAAGAGTTCCGCGTCTCTTGCAGCTCTTCTGCGTCCCTAATAATGGTACCGCGGATTACTTAAGCAATGTAATCATGCACTCTTTGATGGAGAAGGAGGGTCTAGCTCGCTTTGAAACCGGTTTGCTTGGGGCCGACAACGTTAGTACGTTTCACAGAACCAAAATAGGTGTGACAATCCAAATTCGGGAGAAATGGGCGCCCTTTATTCTTGGTGCTTCATTTGCTAGTCATAGGATTAACTTGGTGGTTGAAACTTTGTCTAACTATCTGTTGATCTCTCCGTTGGAGAGGCTTTCCAATCCGTATACTCCTACTTCTACTGTAGTTACAAGCAACATACTAAGCTCCAAAAGCTCACTAATCTTATGAAAACTAAGGGAAACAAAATGCTCCAAAATATTGACACGTGTTGGATTTCTTTAAAGAGTCCAACATAGAAAATCATGAATAAATACAAGACATTACTTGTGAAAATAGGTGTAGATATAGAAGCCACTGCTGGTCAAAAAGCCAATTTGGCACTTGCTACCAACTTCAAATTGCTTACTAATGTAGAATCTTATTATCTTTAGCTTATTTCATTCCGATGGTTAACATTGTTCAGTGCTTGATCAAGCTCAACCAAGCTTGTGACACCTTCAAATGTGATTTCATGCAATTTATAAAAGTGTGCCAAGATGAACAAGCCAGGATATTCATCGAGGCATCTATATTGCCTACAACGTGGCAGATTTCATCCAATACAATAGCTTGGTGAACTTGAAATGTGATGACATGCCTCTAGGATGGAAGGACTTGGACAAGGACAATGGCATTTGCCACCTTGTCTTCAATTTCGGTGTGACTTCAGTGTAGGCAAGATGTTTTGACAAGTAGACATGACAAAAGATTTTTGTCACCCAACAAGACTACAACTGTGTCTAGGACAACGTAGAGCGTCAATTTGTAGGTATTTCATTCAATCTTGTGTATGGTTTTATTTTCATGCAAATGCTTATACTTTATTCCACGTTGTTTATGCTTGTACTTGATTCCATTTTTTTTACTTGCACTTGATTCCTTTTTTTCGCACATTCTTCCAATTTATTGTACCTTGCACTGTGCTTGTAGGGGCACACTTCATCTATATATTTTTTATCCTAACTTGTTCCATTTTTTTTGCTTAAACTATTTTGTTTTCACTTCATTTTTTATATTGTTGTTTGTTATGTTACAAGTTCGGTTAACAACGTGAATGTATCTATTTCTTTGTATTAGTTTCAGTTTCATTCACTTTGTGTTTGCCATACTGAGTTGTGGTGCTTCCTCATTCACTTTGTCTTTGTTTTAATTTCATTCATTTTGTCTCATGTGCTTGCCTGTGGGTGTATAAATTGCTCAATTGTTGTGTGATGAGTTGAAAAAGTGTTTTTCTCAACATGACATGTTGGATGCATTTGGTATAATCACTACTAGAAAATTTGTGGCCAAATCAACCAAAAAAGGAAAGTAAAGTATTGATTTTGTTTGTCCATTCTTTGTTGATTTGGACGTGTTGACTTTGACACTATGGAACAAAAAAGTTTTGAGTAGGTTGTTGATTTGGTCAAGTTTACAAAGATTAAAAATTTAAGTTTTAAAAATTGACCTATGAATTGCCACGTGGCACAACAAGGGCATGATGTCAACTTGGCAAGCCCCACGTGGTGCCACCTCGACAACCTCTGCCACATGGGCAAGGTGCCACCAAGAGGGTTTGAGCTCTAGACCTCATGGTTGAGGTCCATGGATCTAAGTCATTGCACCACCCAATACTTGGATGCATGCATGTAGTTAAAGTTTATACAGTCAGACCTCGATAAGTGTTACCTCGATAAGTGTTAAAACTCTATATGTGTTATGGAGATTTTCGCTCCCTTAAAATTAAGACTAGTAAGTGTTATGTGTTAAGTGTTACGCAATGTCACGCTCCCGACTTTGTTAATTTTACCTCGGTAAGTGATAAGTTTCCAAAAAAAGGTTTTTTGTAAGAGCCATCGCTTGGGGGGAGATAATTTTGAGGTAAAGTAATAGTTTCTAGTTGCAAAGTGACTCTAAATGTCCATTCTAGAAACAAACTAATAGGTAGATGCATTGGAACAACTAAGTTTGATATCCTCTGAGACTGAGACCCCTAACATGAATGTTCAAGAGTATTTAAATTATGAGCTTGAGTTTGATTTGAATAACCCTTATCAGCCCACTAATGAAGAAATTATTGAAATATTTTCATCTCAACAATAAGGTAGTGAACACGAAGATAGTGATCCTGATAAAGCTAATCCTCACGGTATAGTAGAAGAGGTTGTAGGCTTTAAAGATGTAGGTAGTGCTCTTCAAACTTTGAAAAAGTTTTTGGAGCAAAGACCTAATGACACCATGTTATCTATTAGGAATATTGAAGTACTAGAAAATGAAGTAGAATCTTGGCGTGTAGCAGAAACTCGCCAAAGTACTATTGATTCATTCTTTCGGCGGACTTAGAAGAATAATGAATCAATATTTTGTAATTTCATCCATTTTTTCTATAAATGTTATGTATTTACCTTTTTAATTCTTCTAAGTATTATTTTTTATAAGTGTTACAAATCATCGGCATCACCCTCTATAAGTGTTATGTGTTACTAGTGTCTAAGTGTTAACTAAAAGTATGCTTCCAACCCCTAACACTTATCGAGGTCTGACTGTATTTAACTAGTTTGAAGGATTGTTTGTTATTAAGTTTGTAAATTTAGAAGACTTCAGAGTTCATTTAGGCATAGTAAAACAACTTTTTTTCTTAAAACTTTGAACTAATAAAAGTTGGAAAATATAGCTAACTTTCATCTCCAAAATTTAGTTTGCAATTTGGACCCTCCAATCAAAAGTTATGGAAAAAATTTAGAGAAGATGTTTAAAAATGTAAAAAGAATATCAATTCCAATACCACTCTGAATTTTGTTTATAACTTTTGATTGGAGACTCAAAATTGCAAACGGATTTTTGGAGATGAAATTTGGACTCATTTTAAAACTTTTATTAGTTCAAAGTTGTAAGAAAATAATTTATTCTCCTATGCCAAAACGGCCTCTAAAGTTTGCTGATTTTAAAGGGCATTAGATTGTGAATGATTAAGTTTAGAAAAAAAAATCAATTGAACATAGAATTTCAACCATAGTCATTTAAACATTATCTAATTTTGAAAACTTATTTAGAACTTCATTAAGTCAAAATGAACACAAAATTATTGATTTTTTTGTTGACTTGGACATTATACTATTTGAATTAACAAAAATTTGGTGACCATTTTGTTAACTTGTGCCGAATCAACTAAAAACTGTGAAAATGGTCAATACAAATAAAAATGGATAATTTTTTGTTAATTTGGACATCATTTTCTAGTAGACAATTTATATACTTCCAATATTGGAAACAAGAGGGTGTCGATGAGAGCTTTCCTCAGCATTTGTTAATGCTCAAAGTTTTTTACTACCATGCCAAAATTGTGAATGCAAGCTTGTGTTTGAGTGAAGGAGGGAGGACTTACACTGCCCTTGAAATGCTTTCACCCACACTTTCACCAACCAATTTGGACGACCAACAAGGTTTTTTTTAAGTGACCATGAAGCTGCTTGTTCACCATTGTTCCATGTGAACCCTATTATTAAGTGGTGGCTTAGTTTGTTTCAATTGCGACACTTGTAAAAGATGATTGTTGAGTATTTTAAATTGGCCAAGATATGCTATAGTTTGGTCTTGGGTTGATGGAAGATAAAAGTTGTTTCTCAACTTTAAAATTCCTTAAGTCTTGCTAAAGGAATCGGCTAGACAAGCATTTGCCTCTAGTTGTTAACATGTTTGGACAAAAATATTATTTGTTGGAAAAAATTTCATACAAAAAATGCCATTGATTCTTGGAAGAGTGCAGTGAAAGTAGGTCACCATGGAGATGCTTAATGTCATGTTAATTTTCTTTGAAATTTTCACACAAGATGTGTCCAAGGAGTAGATTTAAGAACCAACAATTTTCATAACTTTTGACTACGTGGTTAAAAAGTTATTGCATGATATGTCATTTTCATTGGTCATCGGGCAATCCAGGCAGTTGAAAAAACTTCTTTGAAAATCACTATTTTTAAAAATAAAAATTCGAAATTGGTTCTTTAGATTTATATATACGTTGGAAGATTTGAATCAATCCGTTTTGATTAATGAGATGAAAGTTATGAGGAGTTTTAATTTGAGGTTAGTTATGGAATCTCTACTCTAAAATAAACTTTGAAGTCCTTTATTTAACTCAATTTTCAATATTTTTGAAAAAAAACAAAAACATTGGATGTAAATTGTTTATTACAACATTATAACCATTGGGATTGGCATTTCCAATTCCATATTTAATTTTTTAACACTTTAGTGTTTTGAACATTCTCTACCTTTTTCTACTTACTATTTTTTTCCTATATGTTTTACAATTCCAAATGATCTGAAATTTTCAAGCATGTACCCAACTAGCCTTGAAGAATGAATCTGAAGAGTAACCACCATTTTAGACATTTTTTCATACAAATGTGACCTTGTGAAGTGCAGCCGTCCGGATTTTTGAAGGGACCAAACAATGACTTTTGTCAATTCAAACGCTACTAACTTGCAATCCACACGGTGGAAATTTCTGAAATTGTTTCCACAACTTCTCAAACTAGTTAAATACAAGATTATATGGATAAATTTTTCCAAAAATGTTTTTTTGCTAAAATTTGGCACATGTATTAGAAATGGCAGTTTTAAAGCGATTTTGGTGAAAACATAGTCTGTGACCTTTAGGGGTTAAAAGGGTTCAACTCCCTTGTTAGTGAAATTGTTAGTTTTAGTTTTTTGAATTCCAATCTTCTTTGAAGAACACTATGTAATAAATCTATTGAAATGAAAATGCATATATGAGCATTCTCAAAGTGCACTCTTCTTTCACCTTGGCTAAAAATTGCAATTTTTTTGACCTTTTGTTAAGTAACTTAGCAATTGGAGCCACATGTAGTAAGGACAAATAGTTTTCTGTTGTTCAAATAATTCTTCTACATTTTCCAACTTTCACTCTACCACAAAAAAATAGGCAACCTTCCAACATTTTTTTTCCAATTTTGTATGCATGTTTCTAACAACAACAATAAACGTTGCAAACATAGTCCTCTAGTAGGCATGGTTATAGCCTTTTGGTAAATTTATATAATTTGTATGAATACGTTTTGCTCTTTGGAACATATTGTGTGAAAATTTCAAATAAAAAAATAAAAAATTCCAATTGTAGTGAGTTGCCCAAAATTGCTATGTTGCCAAAAAATCTGGTTTGGGTGTTTAGGGGTTATTTGTATATTATACTTGTTTAGATGTTCTCATTCTTGGTGCAAAATTCTTAATACAAATTTAGATAGTCAAAAATTAAAAATCTAATGCGCAGACAATTTGCTTCACTGGAGAACAATTAGAAGCACAAATTTCATAAGTATGATCTTGGAATCCCATTGGATCTATTGGATGTCATCAACAACAAGTATGCTATTCAACCTCCTAAAATTTATTCTTTTTGTTAATTATGTTTGCATATTGTAACATTCTAAAGACTTGATGATGATTTTTATACTTTGCAAATGTGTTGTGTTGCCAATTTTGTTTTCATGATTAGTTTCTTTTCAATTCATTTAGAATTTGTTTTAGCAATTTGAATTTTTTATTCAAATGATGCAAGTCTACCATGACCTCAAGGAGTGTAATGATTAACTATGAATTACTGGATAAAATTCATATATTGTGTTTTGAATCCTAGTTTTATTTTGAAACCTTTGAATATATGCATTGAAAGTTATGTTCAAGATTTTTTGAGTCATAATTTGAAGTCAATAGACTTAATTTACTATTTCAAACCTTATTACTTATTATTTTAAAGCATGTAGTCTTTAAATGTTTATTACACTAACATTGCTCATTTATTGTATGTAGGCTCTTTCCATTTATGTATTTTTGTACTATTTATATTATAATAATTCATTTTAATCCAACTAATATTAAAAAACATAAATAGCATCTACACCCATAGTCCAAATATGGAGTTTGAACATCCATCTCAAAGTATGTAGGGGTCTAAAGGAACAATCAAAGAGTGAATAGGTTCTTCAGAAATAGGCTAGATCACTCAACAATTGAGGGCCGTCGAGTGGCTATGTGGAGCTTAGGTTTGGAATAATTTGACATACAATCAAAGATAATTGGTTCATAAATTAGCTTTCTCTTGGTTGGAGGGCACATGGTCTCATAAAAAAGACGTGGGGGCAACACATGTCTAATCTCGGACCTCCATTTCGTGCAAGGGTAGGATAACAAAGTTAGCCTTCCAAATTGAATCTTGTTGTGAGTCCTCTAAAACTAGTTTTCTGTACGTAATTTGGAGTGAAATGTGCACATCACTTGTAACCGTAATTTGTCAACTCCTCTATAATTTTTTTGTCTTTTAGTGTACTTATGAAATGGTTTATTTTCTTTGTCCAGTGCCTAAATTTGAATTTTCTTGTAACTGTCTTCAAGTACTTTGGAACGTACATCCAACAATAGAAACTTCAACATTCTAATCATAAACAAGTGCAAATTTAGAATTTTATTTGTAGGGCCAAATTATGGTTTCCATTAGAGAAGCTCTTATTTGAGGTTTCATGTAGTGTTTGGAAAAAAACAGCTATTAGTTTAAAGTTAGCCAATGGAATCAGGGAAAAAACTAGTTGCAATTTGAAAACATCAGCAAAAATCTAGTGAAAAAATAATAGAAGATTCAACATTCTAATTAACCCCTAAAGGTCCAGGGCCTTTTTTCTGCCAAAAAACACTCAAAATTGCCATTTCTATAGCAAAGAGTAAAAAAATTTGAAAAATGATTTTTTTGCACATCTAACTGTAGTATCTTACACCTAACTAGTATAAGAATGTATAGAACTGTTTTTAGAATTTTTGACCGCACAGATTGCAAGATATCTGCATTTAAAGTGAAAAAAATAAGTTTTTCAGCACATTAGAGTTATTCGTAAAGTAAACCTGAGTTTAGAGGTAAAATTGGGGTTTGAACCCCTGCTTTATGTAAAAAAGCAGGTGAAAAAGTAAAAAGCTCACGCAATCAACACTAGCAAAACAAAACTTGGGACCAAACTTTTTTTCGCATCGAAATGGTGCCTATAAAAGTTTGGACCTATGTTTACTTGTCAAAGAAATTATACATTGGCAATTTGTGAGAATGGAGGGTGGAGAGGTTGTTTTTATAATGAAATCCATTGTTCTTTATGAACTCTCAAAGGACATGGGTTTATTTTAAGATTGAGCTCCTCCAAGCTCTTACAAGTTACTTACAACTCCAACCATTTACATATCCCATATGGGTTGCTTTACCTCCTTTCACCAATTTGTATAAGAGCTTGTTTACAAGTGGGTACCAAACTAGGGATGACTTTACGAATAACTCTTGCGGGCCTAGGTTTTTTGACTTCAAACATTTTAACTTAAAATTTTTGCATCACAACATTTTGAGCTTTAAATCTTTATAGTAGAGAATTGAGTTGAGATTCTAGGGGAAAAAAAAGCTCAAAAAAACTTAATCATCATTCTTTAAAAAATTGTTAAGTAGAAGTAGGTACAAAAAAGAAGGAAAATCTAAAACATTAATATATTTTAGATGGAATTAAAATGCTCTAATCCCAGCGATGAGATTGTTCTAGCAAGTAAACTAAACCATGCAAACAAAAAAATTTGAAAAATTTGAAAAATTGCATTCAGAAATGAATCCTAGAAGTCATTTTTTTCAAGAAGATGTTGTAACTGCCCCCAAAACAAGAATGTCCATAACTTTCTCATAACAAATCCAAATGAAATGAATAAAATCTTTCCAGATAGACAAAAATATATCCTATGAGGAAAAAAAAAAAAAAAAAATCCAAACTCAAATTCAAATTTTTGAAATTTTTTTTGCTACCCAGGCTGCCCCTCGTCCCCTATTTTGAGCTTATTTGGTCGTAACTATTGTTCCCAGGCACCGACTGTGAAAAAATTATATTCCCACAAAGCTTATCAGTTTTTTCTATCTTCAAGAAAAGTTTCAAAAACCACAACAAAAATGCAGCCCATAGGTACCTGCCTGAAATCCCACTTGTCCTTCGAAGGGACAACGTTCTTTTAGGGGCTAATAAACAAGCAGAAAATTTCAGAAGTTTATTTGTAGGGCCAAACTCTGGTCTGCATTGCAGAAGCTCTTATTTGAGGTTCCATGGCCCTGAAGGAAACCCATGGGCCACCCTACATGGACTGCATCATTGTTGTTCACCAAATGAACCCTTTTCCGCAAATGTTTGTTGGGAAACCCACCCTGGCACGATTGTCGGTTGTCCCGGACCCCCGAGGTGGTCCGGGTGCAGGGCTGATGAGAGGGCCAGGCGAGGCAAGGATCCCCCAATTCCCCGCCCAGGTGCTCTGTCCCCGGACGGAGGAATGAAGGTTGGACTGTAAACTGAACCTGCCAATGGCCGGGCCCATTTACTTACTTACGACAGTTCCATCATGGGATGTCTGACTGGACTTGGACATCATGATGCCGGGGTTCGGTTTTATGTGCATGCCTGGCAATAACAGTGGTGGCCATCATTTTGCCCCCACTCGCCACCTCCAGGGCTGTCCACCAATGTCTGTGGAGAATCGTGCCGGGGTTTTAGTTCATTGCTAGCCGGCGGAATTGGCAAAAAAAAAAGAACGCTCGGGTTGCATTTCTAAAAAACATCAGAAAAAACTCGTGGAAAAAAATTGGCTATAAAATTCCTATTTGGAGTAAAAAAATAGAGAGAAAAACAAAATACAGACTTGGTATCTGGGGGTGAAAAAATGGAAATGAATCCTTTAACCCCTGAGAGTGTAGCCCGTGTTCATAGCAATCCAAAACCTTCTATATTCATTCCAATTAAAGTATTACCTAAGAAAAGATCCCCACTAATTGATCGTACCAATTGGTAGTAGAGACATGTATGGAGATACATGGAAAGGGAAGCATCCTTTGCATTAGGAAAAATTTCAGCCCTCAAAGAAGCGGCAATTTTCTGATTTTCAGCACCCCTAGGATGCAAATATGGAAAAAAAAAAGGGGGGGGGTAGGGTTGATTTTTTTGGATGGGGTTTGGAAAACAAAATTAAAAAATTTCCAATCTGACATGGCGCTGATGTGATACGAGCAGTGCTGATGTGGCACCAGTAGTTCGATGTCATTTTTCAAATTTATAAATTTTAAATTTTAAAAAATCTCTAATTGCACTGCATGTGTGTGAAACTTGCGACCTCTTTTTTTTTTTTTGAGACAAATGAAACGGAATTCCATTGCCAGAGAACACAAAATACAAACACCAGTCACAAGACTTGCGACCTCTTTGAAGGCTGAAATTTTTCCTAATGACCGTACCATTGAAAAGATTATAAGAATCAAACAAGGACATCTTTCAAAAATGAAGAGGCCATATTTTAGTCCCTGGGGCGCTTAGGTGTTAAGTTCTTTAATGTTTAGAGGCCCAAAATTGCTACAAAATATTATTCTTCAAAGTAAGGCTAAAATCTTCATCTATATTTACTACTTAACAAATCCAATGATAGAATCCTGTAGTTCATTTGTTAAAGTACATCTTTCTAAAATTTTAGAACAAGAAACCCTACCAATTGCAAGATCATGATGCTTAGATTTCAAAAAGAACTATTTTTCAACTCTTCCTATATGGTTAGATTTCATCTCTCAAAAATTTTACACAAAAATTTGTGGATCTTACAACTTGCAACTCTTCATAATATGTTGAAGAATAAGTTGGAAATTGATTTTTTTTAATTAAAAAGAAAAAATTGCATTTGTGCTCGAAAAAAATATTAAGTGGAAAGAAGTAGAGAATTATTCAAAACACTTTTGTTAAGAGTTTAGTTATAGATTAAAAAAATGCCAATCCCAACTGTTGTGATGTTGTCAATTCCAACTTTCCACATGAATATAAATCTAGAAAATCAATTCCAAATTTATTTTTCCTTAAAAAAATTGTTATTTTAACTACTTATGTTGCCTAGAGTCCAAAGAAAACTATATATCATTTAATAAGTTTTTAACCATATAGCCAAAATTTATGAAAATTGTTGCACTTTGAAGCTATTCCTCATCCACATATTGTCTGAAAAATTCAAAGAAAAATAAAAATTCCGTTTGTAAATGGATGACGAAAATGCTATGTTGCCAAAAAATGATACCCGGTGCTAAAGAAAATAGCTCGTAAAACTCAAAAAATATCCCGAATGCAACCTTCATCGATAACAACGTTGCATTTGAAAATTAGTATTTCCATCTTTGAGTTTGTGATGAATAAGTTTCCCCCTAAATAATTGGTCTAATGATAGTAATATTGCTTTTGAAACTTTATAATGAATAAGTAAAACTCCAAAATATCTAGATATCATTGATTCTTGTAAAGCATTCATTATTCTTTTCATTGATACAATAGATGATTTTTCTTATAGTTTTTTTGAAAGAATATTAATAGGATGAAGTATACTTTTTACAATGTCAATCATTCATCCAATCAATGATTGAACACTTATTGCACCTAAAATTTTCCACTTAAGCATTTGAACGTGATTTTTATTCTAAAATTGTCTTATTTTTTTTGTGATTTTCTTGGGAGTCAAAGAGAGTCTTCATAGTCTTTTTGTCTAGGTTTTTTAGACATCATGTAATAAACTATGAATATTCAAATTATAAAAAAATAGGTATATCTAAAATCAATCCTAATCTTTAAAGAAGATAGTCCCTTAAACTACCCCCAAGGGACGTCCAAAAATGGTTGTACTTATTAGTCTTGGTGGACCCTTGAGGTCTACGATTTATTTCTTCTCAAGTATTTATAGCCTAAGTTCAATCACCTCATTCAAAGGGAAAAACAAAAAAAACTTGCCTAAAGGTTGGTGGTCTTGGACTAAATACCAGAGTGTGCTACTTCTTGTTGCAATTGTTGCCCAGTCTAACTATCAAAAGATTTTGTACACTTCAAAATTTGCCACAACTTTTTAAGGAATTAAAATTTTACGAATGAATTTGAAAGGTTGAGCTACAAGTAGTAGATTACAAATAAAACTGAGTTTCAAAAAATATAATATCAAATTTAGACCTACTTTCAACTCCATCAAACTTTAAATCAATGAATACCATGTACAAGCCAGTGTTACTATTGGAGGTAGAACTAGTTGAATGTGGGACACATTTAACAATAATCATACAATTTATGAGTCTTAAAGGTTTCTGTAATTTTTTAAATAATTCCATTCCATTGTCATGACCTTTATTAATTCCAAGTTACTCTTCAAGCTTGGTAGAAGGCATTCGTTGGAGTCAAAAATTTAAATAATTCACGGCTTTGCCACCATGGACAATTAGAGGGTCTTTTGCCGTAACTCACCAAGTCATTTGTATTTGTTGCAATCCTCTCATGCCATTTTTATAAATATTAAATCATGTAGAAGATATGATTGGTGTACTTATTAGTTAAAAAAATTAAAGAATATTAAATAAAATCAAGCTTAAAAAACTTAAACAAAATATAATCATAATAAAAAAATTAATGTGAAATACGAACCTCATCTTTTTCAAAGAAATAA
Organism: Antitrichia curtipendula; assembly: GCA_951230915.1. Taxonomy (NCBI): domain Eukaryota; kingdom Viridiplantae; phylum Streptophyta; class Bryopsida; order Hypnales; family Leucodontaceae; genus Antitrichia; species Antitrichia curtipendula. The sequence continues at coordinate 16,832,148 of OX579641.1, forward strand.
AATTCCAAAGTCCCCCAAATTATTATACCTAGTACCACACACAATTCCACAAAATACTTGATGTTTTTTTTAGATTAGATAAAACCTACAAAAACTAGACTATTATCAAATATTGGACAATCCTCCCAAAAATTACAATCCATTGAAGACATTGGGGAAAAAATCTACAATAATTTAATTCACTACCAACTTAAGAATTTAAAAACTACAAAATTCTAAATACTATGGGTGGGAGCAACGCTCATGTAGAAAACCACAAAAGTTCAATCTTCATTCCACTCAAAGTGAAGTAGAACAGAAATTCATCTCTCATGACCAACCAAAGGGCACTGTACGGCCAAATTGTACCATTTAAAAATAAACCTCTACTTTTCACCTATGATTTTCCATTTTAAAATAAAATAAATTATGGAAAAAGTTTTCTATTTGGAATGAAAAAGTGATTGAATATAATTGAGAAATATTTTTTGTTTCCAAAGATGGATGAATTTTGAAATACAACGTTTCATAAAATTTTAAGTGGTCGCCATCCTAGTAGTTTCTAAAAGAATTTAACAAATTGCTCACTCCAACTAATAGGCCCCTCCAACTAGGAAACCTCTAAGATTTCATCCTCTATTGGCCCTTAGGTGAAAAAATTACAACACGTTGAAAAAATTTCAAAATTTTAAACATTAGTCTTTTTGTAAGGCTCAAGAATTTAAAGTAGAGGTGCCATTTACCGTACACGCCGTAGAACCAAACACTTACCGCATACTATGGATGTACTATTGAAGGAACACTTTTCCAACTACCAAACATTTATCGGACATTGTGTAGTGAAGGATTGTTCAAATTTTTAATATAAAAATCACACCTTTCTTTATGAGATTTACAAGCGCATCAAACTTATATGATTTCATAGCTCAATTATATTATCTCCAAAGTCAGTTCTCGACATGGATTTAGTGCACCAAATTTCTAAGATAACCAACTTGAAATTCGTTCACAAGAAGGTTTCAAAGTTTGTATGTGTGGTGATTAGTACGTCTACCTTACAAAGTCCATGAAAATGAAGAATTTCGAGTTAAAAAAGAGCCCTTGTAAAGCTCAGGATCAAAATCTTTTTTCCTATCTTCTAACCCCACCCAAAATAAATAAATAATTTATAATTAGATGATAAATGATTTCTATTTGTAAATATCTACACAAAGGATTTTGTTGTTATTGCTTTAGATAAGTTTTAAAATACTTAGAAAAACCACCGATGTGGGATAGGCCCTAGTACGGATTTGTCCCCTAAAGTGCGTCAACTATGAAGAATAACTCAAATTCAGGTGCATGTAAGGTAATAGGTCCTTGAAGTGACTAAGCTCTTCATATCGACTTTGTAAAAGAGTCTAGTATGAATAATGTATAACTAAAGACTTAATATATGAAAAAGTTAATTTTTTTTATGAATGTGGTGTCCAAACATAATAAGAAGTTGCATGAGACAATATTTAACCCTAAGATGGATGAAAAGAGAAAGGCAATGTAGCACACAAGAAAAATTTATAAACAAATAAAAAGTCATGATTCTTCATTTTTCAATTAATAGAAATATGGTAATGAACGTTCCATTTTAATTAGAGAAGGACACTTTTTGAACCCTTGTTGCGTTCCATTCATTTACAAGAAGATCGCTTTCAGAATACATCATGGTCATTCACAAAACTATGCTATGTGATTACTACACCAACTATAAACTAAACTAAACTAGCAACTCATTAGCTTCCACTTTCAAAAATGATATATAGCTTTCCAAAAATTATGCAATTTATTACGTTCATTGTAGATTTCATTCTCCTTTCAGCGAGAATCCATAGAAAATTCATCTACTAATCCAATCAACCCCAATTTCAATTCACCTCGTACGTAAACCACTCCTAGAAAATCGCCCGTTCATTTCCTAGGAGGCTTCTGCGGCACAATCAATTGTAATGCCCGATTACGCGGGCAAACTTGCGTAATTGGGCATTACAGATTTTTCATCCATTTGCAATTTTTCATCCCGAGTGTTTCATCTTCTTCTTTTGATTTCCTAGTTGTGATTTATGTTAGGCAATGCCTGTCATTATTGGGCATTTTGCGATATAAAGTGCCTCCTCTTTGGGCTCCGCCCTCCTCGTTGACCCTTTATATCGCGAAATGCCCTCCTCCTCGAGCATTGCTCTATACTTTTTTTTGCTTCTTGGACTTGTTACCCTACATGTAGACAACAAAATCCACAGGAAATTCATTGAAAAAAAACATTTTATTACCTAAAATAAAAAAACATGAACTTATTATTTACCTCAATATCAATGATCAAATTTCTTAATTTTAATTTTTTGAAACACAAACGATCAAACTTTTTTTGGATTCATGTATAGAACAAAGTCTTACCCCAAATAATGATTGGTGCAATTAGACCGGTATTTGGGAATTTTTTTGAGTTTTACCGGCTAATTTCCTTCAATTCTCACACTGAACTGGTTTTTGAAGAACTGAGTCCGGTTATTTCCTCTATTTTTTTACTGAAAATAGAAATTTTATAGTTTTTTTCACCGGTTTTTTGCCGATGTTTTCAAATTGCAACCGGTTTTTTCCGATCATTGAATTAGACTGACGCCTCAAAATCTCCGCATTCAACTGAGGTGTTTGCTGGAGTCCAACTTTTTCCCGGTTGTCAAATAATTTTAGGCTCTTTTATTTTATCCAACGAGATTGCTGCGTACTTTCTTGTGTTCAATGTCAACGCTTGCTGTTACTTGGAACCTTCCTTCTATAAACTATTACAACAGCTGGAGCCCAGGGCAAAGTTTTTAATTTTCTTAAATATGTTATATTAAGGGTTTCCTATTTCCTGTTATTTGGCCAATTATTGAGCTATTATTTGACCACTGTCACAAATCACAAACGTACTTTTCTATCTATAGAAATTGCATTTGTTTAGTTGAATTTAGGAACATATGACCGAGCATGCATGCAACAATATTTGCAAAAATTATAAATGATTTCATCCCAACAAACTAGATGGAGGATAGATCTATCAGCTGGAAAGTTTAATCTGCATGGGAGGAACTAACGATCATTGCTTATTGCATAGAGCTCCTTGCCTAAATCTAAATGGGATTTGAGAAATTTGGGCATCTGAAATGACGTATTAGATTTTAGAATTTTTTCTCCCTATTTTTCTTTTTATAAGGGAAATAAATGAACTTCGAGGGATTCTAATTTTTATAAAGATCAAACAATTGAATTTTTTTTTGAACTTTTTAAACACAACTTAGGCAAGAACATCATTTTGCTTTGAAAATCTGCATACTTCTTCCTAACTTGAGGCTCTACTGAAATTTGAAGTTATTAAATCTTCATGCAAAGCTACATTGTTAAACCTTACATGACATTTGATGGTCTAGCGGGCAACCCAAGAAAGAATAAAAAATCTCCTTGCCTACGATTTGTGCGTTGGTGGTGTATAAAATTGATCAATGAATTTTTACTTTGATTTTGCAGCCTAAAAGCCTCATTCACTATTGAAGTGGGTCTAGTAGGTTGAAACATTCAAAATAATTTTGAAGTTATTTTTTGTCCAAGATTCACTTGAAACCAAGCTTGAGGGTCTTGACATATTGTTGAAGGGTTAACCCATAATGATCCAAGTGACCATTTGTTGGTCATTGTCCTTCTTTATTGAATTGAACATTTTAAGCTTTGAGTTGTTCTTTTAAAATTTTAATTTTAAAAAAAATAGACTGCATTATAAATCCAATGGTGGTAGTTTCATCAAATTTCAAGTTAAATTCCGCCTTGCGGAATTACTTAAAAATGAGTGAGGTAGTATAGTTCGTAGCTCATTTTTTAGGGTTTGGTTTGGACATAGATGAAAAGATTAGCCAATGAGTGCGATTGTTGCCCACCTTATAAAAGACAAATCTACCTCAAAAAAGGCAAATCTAATGAGTTCAAGGAAAAAACAACAATTTCATTTTTGTTTTTCTTATAAACATTAACCTTTCCCTATTTTCAATGACCACCGTGCATTGCAAGCTCAAGCATGAATTGGAAAAATACTCAAAATGTCATAAAATTTTAGATTAGCATTCTCAATTCTCTTGTCTTTCATTGAGCACAAAATTTCATCATTTTGAAATATTCTCACTAAGATATGCTCCTTCAAAGTGCGCTACCCTTTTTTCCATTGATCCAAACAAAACTTCAAATTTAAATATCTACAAAATTTTCAGGTCAAATAATCTCAATTTTCTTGAGGTGCTCATCTTTAATGTGAAATACAAGATCCTATGGTTACATTCTATCCAATTTGAAGGAAAAATAAAAAATAAAATTGCTCAAGTTCTTAGTAGTTTTGACCCATTTTGAAAGTACATCTTCTTTTGATCATTAGGGGTTGAAGCTAAGATAGTCTTGATAAAAATATTTTATACTATTTTAGAGACTTTGTTCTCATATACATAGAGCTCTATGGCCTCAAATATTATATGTGATTCAAATACGAGTAAAAAATAATATCCTATATTTACAAGTTTTTAAAATTGATTTTTTTGAAGGCTTTTATCTTTTTTGGCAATTTTGTAAGCATTTGTTAATTTTTGAATCATAAATCTTTGGGTATTAAGCAAAACCTTTTGGGCATTGGATGAAAGAACAATGCATGTTTTTTGGAATATATAGAAATTTGACCCACAAATATAGATATAATCAATTTCAATATTCGTTTTAAGAGAGCTCTAATAATTACTACAAATGTCATTTGTATATCAAATAAGAGTCACACTGAAAATAACATGATGAATACAAAATGTTGGATTCACATAACGATGCAAGTTTAATTACTATTCCTCATGATTCTTTAATGTGGTAGTTCTCCATAGATGCTAAAGTAGAGGCAAAATTTGGATTTTATATATTTGTATTTAATTCTTAAATGACTACTACAAGAGAAAGGGATGTTTCAAGTGTGTTTTTAAATATAGTCCTAGAGATAAGATATTAAGTAATGATCTTAATGGAGATTTTTAGTAAAAGTTTACTAAAAACACATGTATTTTTAGTAAATTTTTACCAAAAATCTCCATAAAGGTCATCACTTAATATCTTATCTCTAGGACTATACTTAAAAACAAACTTAAAACACCCCTTTCTTTTGTAGTGGACCAAGGGTGTTTTGAAGAAAAATTGTCAAAAATTGAACTTTACAGTACATTGATCAAAATTAAAAATAAAGACCTATTTGGGACCAATCTTACAAAAGTATAGTGGACTATTGATAGAATATGTGGAAAACAATTCCACTCATTTGACTGCATAGATTGAAAGATTATAACTTTTGAAGAGAGAAATTTATGACTTTAATGTGTCACACATTAATTGGGAATAAGTCACTTTTCTATTTTCATTTAACAAGATGGGATGATTTCAATTATATATATGTATATGTGTACTAGTTAGTTACAATGGTTGTTTTGTGATGTATTTGTAATTAAAAGAGTATACTCTTGGTCCTTTTTTGTTACACAATCACAATTCACTAGAAACACAACAATGACAATAACAAATATACCTTGAAATAAATAACCCATAAATATTCAGTATAATTGTGAAGTAATTGCATATACAACTTCCGTTAATTATTTATTTGTAGGGCATGAATACTTTATTGTCTGCTATCTTTTAGCTTAAAACTATTGATCTTGTACTTTGATGCTCATTGAAATCATTGTTACTGCACCTAAACGATACCAACTATTCTCCTACATATCATAACAATCGAGCACTTGTATAGTTGTATAGAAATTATTTTCCTGCCTTCTCATATTACTTCAACCATATATAGGTACTACTACATTCATATAAATGTATTACAATTATACAATCATACACCTTACAACAGACATTGATTGGTTCAATTTTTTGTAATAGGAGTTTTTCATACTTTCTCTCCTATTGCAACCATTTTCGTCCTTAGCTCTCATTTGTTTTTGTTTTTTTGTATCCAAGTAATCCTACCATTGGAGATTCGAGTGCAAGATAGGTGGGCACTTGCCAATATGTAAAAAGTAGGCCATAATTATTTTCACCTAACAACAACAATAGCAATAAGCATGGACAACTACAACTATAGCAATCACAACCTTCAATAAGAAAAAATGACAAAGGTGCAAGAAATAATAAGAAATGGAAGGTATTACAATTAGAAGTCTGCTTTTATATACCAAATCAATCTACGTTGTCAAAGTTTCTAAAATTTATTGCCCACATTATTATATTAGTCTAGTCCAAGTTTTTACATCTAGAAATGCCAACAAATCAATTGCTAAAGTTTTTTCCTCACTTTTTTACCTCTATTCTACCATTTGAATATGATCATGACTCTAATCAATGTTTCAATAAATTTAGTGACCACATGCTTGTAAATGCCACTTGATGAGGGACAATGTATCAAGCATGAAGAGTACATACATGTGGAAGGCAACCTTTAAATGCGAAGTGGTGCACTTTCTTCAATGATAATTTTCTTGCAATGATAATTTGAATGTTACCAAATAGAACCATGTCCCTTCACTTTTTTACTTCTATTGTATGTCTCCAAAGTGACGTTGAAAATGTTATATAAATGTATAAATATAGTGACCATATTGTATTCTTGAAAAATCTTGTCAACTTGTCAACATGCACAATTGATATGTAAGGCAACCTTTGAATGCTAAGTGGTGTCCTTTCTTTAATGGTTAATGTTGGCCTCGATGTTGGCTAAGACACTTCATCTTGTAAATTGGACGTTTGAAAATTGACACCCAATGTTTGTGCCTTTGAGTAGGATTGTTGTATATATTTTCACAATCTTTTATGTTAGCAATAGATACAAATAATTTTTTCTTGAATAATTGCAAAGGTAATAAAATTGAAGTTGCAATTTGTCACGATTACTCTTGAAGATAGGTAGAGTCTTATTTGCTTGAAGTGACAGGCAACTAAAGATCACTGACAATAAGTAAGGCAATCAATACTATCCAGAAGTGACATGTGACCAAAGACCATTGACAATAAGCGAGGCAATCAACACACACACACACGATAGTAATAGGTGACTAAAGACCACTTACAATAAGCGAGGCAATCAATACACCCTAGTAGTGACAGGTGACCGAAGACCACTGAACAATAAGGGAGGCAATCAACACAACCCGGTAGTGACAAGTGACCAAAGACTATTGACAATAAGTAAGGCAACCAATGCAACCTTGTAGTGACAGGTGACCAAAGACCACTGGCAATAAACACAATCCATTCCTACTAACATTCAATTATGCAATTCCAGTTTCTACTTTACTTTCAAAAAGACAAAAGGGGGGTGGTATACAATATTGTGTATCAAATTAAACTTCATGCAAGTATCACAACATGAATATGGAAAAAAAAAATGGAATTTTTTGTACGTATTCCCAACTTATTTCTTTGACATATTATAAAGAGTTGCAAGTTGTAGGATCTACACATTTTTGGGTAAAATGTTTGAAAGATGAAATCTCACCATTTGAGAAGAGTTGAAAATACTTCTTCTTGAAACTCAAGCATCATGGTCTTGTAATTGTCAAGTTTTTTTATTTTGAAATTTTAGGAGGATATACTCTAAGAAGTTAACCAAAAGATCCTACATTTGGATTTGTTAAAAAATAAATATAGATAAAGATTTTAGCTTTTCTTTGGAGACTAATATTTTGAAGCCATTTTGGGCTTCTAAACATGGCAGAATTTTCAAGTTTAAGAAAGCAAAAGTTTATTCCCATGGACTCTTGGGAAGAGGGATAGCCTAGTTTATTTTTTGAAATGCCATGGGATTATTTATTTATTTATTTTTTCAATTCTGATTTTAAAATGGGATGTTGTTGGTCTGTCCCCAAACGTGCAATGTCATGTGTTACTACTATCGCCCCCATACAATCCCCACTATGCTTATATCTAACACGCACCTGATCTCATTTGCTCTTGTCACCCTTGGTACCATTGTTCCTGTTCCAATAAAATACTCGGGTACAACACCAAACCTTGGTACTTTTAAACCAACCACAGTTGATGTTCACAAATGTTGTACCTTAGCAGGCACTGAAGTCCAATCTGCCAACCCTGGTTTGGAACCAGATTTGACCATATCGAATTTTGATCATCCTTCTCAAATTAAAATAATCCAAGACGCCGTTGCAAATGGGCCTTTTAATCTATTAAAAAAATAGTCTTACAGGTCTCTATGTCCCCGACAACTGGTATCTAGCCAGATATACAACTGGTAGACTATCCTATTTAGCCAGATACCTGGCTAGATACACCTTCAAAATATGAAAAATTTATTGTGATTAAATTAAACCCCTATAGGTATTCAATATTTTCTGGCCCAAAACTGCTTCAAAGTATTTAATCCTTAACCCCTAAAGCCCCGCTTGTCCCTTCGGGGGACAATTTGGGTCCGGGTAGGTTCCTATTGTCTCAATTCGAAGTGAATTCTTTTGAGATTTTTTGAGGTTGTGTAGCTTTGCAAGAGCTTTGTGGATATATAATTTTTGTTTCAATCGGATGCTAGATGAAAAAGTTATGGCACAATGAGCAAGAAATGGAGATTGGTAGGCAGCCCCCAAAAAATTACAGAAAGTCAAAATAATTTTTTTTGAATTTTTTCCCTAAAAGATTATGTTTTTATCTATACGTGAAGATTTGATTCATTCTTTTTGGACTAGGGATGAGAAAGTTATGGACAATCTTAGTTTTTCGGGCAATTTAAGCATCTTCTTGGAAAAAAACTTTTTGTTCAATTTTGAATGCTAATATCTTCCAATCTATACGGTGAAATTTGATGAAATTTTTACTACATAATCTCAGACAAGTTAAGTACAAGATCCTACGGTTAAATTTCCAAAAAAACAAAAAAATTGGTTTACTTAATTGAATACAACAGAAGTGGTAGTTTTGAGTGTTTTTTGGCAGAAAACACCCTTGGGGTTTTAGGGGTTAAAGGACGGAGCCCATGACCATGGGGTCAAATTTGCATACATTGAATGGGCACTTGGTCCTTTAGGGGTTAAACCCCAAATAAGATTAAAATCTTCAAATATATTTATTCATTAACAAATCGAACCTTAAGATCCTTTAGTTGATTTGTTAAATTATACCCTCCAAAAATTACAAAATAAAAAACCTTACCAACTGCAAAATCAAGTTGCTTGAATTTTAGAAAGAAATATTTTCAATTCTTCCCAATTGGTTAGATTTCATCTTTCAAATTTTTTACACAAAAATGTGTAGATCCTACAACTTGTTACTCTCCATACTATGTTGAAGAAATAAGTTGGGAATAGATATTTAAAAAAATTCAAACAAAAAGTATTTCATATTCATATTTGAAAAAAAATAATAATAAGTAGAAAGAACTAGAGTATGATTTAAAATGCTAAATTGTTAAGAATTTAGATATGGAATTGAAAAATGTCAATTCCAATGGCTGTAATGCTGTAATAAAGAATCTGCACCCAATGTTTTTGTTTTTATTTTCAAAAATATTCAAAATTAAGTTAAATAAAGAACTTCAAAATTTAGAATAACTAAGGTAAACCATCCCATTGTGGTCAGAATTTGAGTAGGCCCTATTGTGGTCAAAATGTTAATGGTGGTGTACATTTGAGTTCTCAAATGTACACCACCATTAATATTATGACCACAATGGGATGGTCTCAAATTCTGACCGCAATGAGATGGTTTACCTTACCTACGGACTAAAACTCCTCATACGGTCACTTTCATCTCATTAATTAAGATGGGATTATTCAAAGCTTTCGAAGTATGTATAAATCTAAAAAAACAATTTCAAAATTTTATTTCCTAAAAGTGATTTCTTATAAAAACTTCTCGAGCCCCCTTCCCCCTTCCCCTGAGCAATGAAAATTATATATTATGCAACAATTTTTTAACCATATGTTTGTACTAAGCTGCCTAAAATTGCTATGTATCCACCCCCCCGATATATGGACCTTGAGGGGTTAATCTTTTCAACTATCCATAATTTTTGTTGCATAGGATGTGCCAACGAATACCATGAAAACATGAACCACTGTAACATATCGTCTAGATAAATTTTAGATTCAGATTTTGAAATCCAAAAAGTTGAACCTGTCGAATAGTGCAAATCCCATCCTCCCAAATATCAATTTCACACTCCAAATCCGATCATCCTAAAACTGTAGACCCCCTAAACCCCACATTCGTTGAGTGGGACATGTTCCCAAACATTCTCAACGACGACAAAAGACTGGGATCACTGAACCAGTCTACTAGACTTGGACCCTTTCCACCTTCCAATTCTCACGAGTCTAATAATCAGTCTGCGATCTAAAACAGGAAAACCCAAAATGAGAATCTGAGTTTCCATAACCCCATATAAATCCAAACCCTAAAATGGAAATGGGACTGAGCAACAAGGGCCAAAAATGCCACGAACATAGCCCCCGCCCTCCCCTTCTATTTGCGTCCCAAAAAACAAAGAACATCAGTTGTTTTATTCATCCCCCTGTTCTGGCTGTTTTCCCTGGAGGGGCCGGCGTCGCCCAGGTGGGCCCCAGCCTGCACCCCCGTGGCCCCGGTCCCGTCCATCAATGATAGCCACAGGCTCCCATGATGCATGTGCAAGCTCCGGCTGTAGCATCATGGCATATTAGCCTAGTCAGAGAGAGAGCCCCCCGGCCCCCCCTCCTCGCCCCGGCCCCCGCCAACACCCCCATCCCATGATCCGGAACAGTGCTGGCCCTTTTGTCAGTACATAGTCGGGGGGCCAGAGGTGCAGATTAGGTCTCCATGCAGGGTCAAAGCACCTGGTCCCTTTTCCCAGCACGTACTTTCTTCACCTACATGCGACTCGGAGACTTGCAACTTCATTTTTGTCGCCAAAAAGTTCAAACTTTTAGATTTTAAATTTGATTTATTTATGTTTTACACTGTTCAGAGTCTTTTTGCAGCCCACTGAGTTTTTTGTGTTGTAAATAAATAAATAAATAAATAATCATGGGACTGGTGAGTGGCGGAGTGGAGTCACTGGAGTGCTGGCTTGGACAACAGAAGAGGAAAGCAGCAGGACTGTAGTAATCATGGGGCCAGCTCCAGAATAGTAGTAAAGACATGCATCCCACTTGCGTTGATTAGTTCTTTTTGACCCCCCCAACCCCCGAAAAAGGGGGGGGGGCAATTCCAAATATTTAGGTTTTTTTAAAATCATGAGTTTGCAGTCAACAGGATGATCTGAAGTTTAGAAAAAACAGTGAGTCGTAGATCAAATATGATGATTCAGAGATTGGTATTTGATGATTTAAAAATTGGTATTTGATGATTTAAAGATTGATATTTGATGGTTCATAGATTCCCCATCGGAATGTTCGTCGGAAGCTGATAGATCTGATGATGCATTGATCCAAATCCAATTGGAAGGGCAAAAGGCCCCAAATCAGGCGGATCTTGCAAAAAGGTGTTTTTTGGCTCTTTCTTGAGAAGCTGAGTACAGTTACTACAGTACCCCCCAAATCGTATAATAGCTTCCCAAATCCCAAATTATTAAGAAGGCGGTATAAAATTGGATGATTTTGGGGGTAAGATCGAATTCCCCATGCCCACATGCTCTCAGAAAAAGGTCCACTCTACAGTAGTCCACCAAGTGGCTTAGTGGCCCTTCACTCGGTTCAAAAGGAAAAAGGCGAAAAAGGTACAAATCAACTTACCTGAAGAGGCAGTCAACTCTTGGGCATTCATTGGATTTCTGGTAGTGGGATACTAGGATTGGCTTGTTGGGATGCATCTGGCCATTTCACAATTTCATGGCCCCTGCCACGTGGAAAATCTAACTAATTTATTTTAATTTAATTTTACACAAATGAAATAGAATTTTTTATTTTTTATTTATTTTTTGACACAAATAAAAGAATGCCTTTACTGCAGGAAAGAATAAATACAAACACCCAGCCGCAAGCAGCCTAGGAAGTCAGATGAAAACCGTAAGAAGTTAGAGCTAAACTACATTAGTAAGTAAAGGGCGCCACCTGGGTGCGGTGTCAGCTGCACTACCAAGCGCAGAGCACCTATGGGGGTTAGTACACAAACCCAACCCTGGGGCCAACAAATGAAACGGAATTTCATTGCAAGTATAAACATATAGGGTAGCCAACCACAAGTGAAATAAAATCCACTCAACAATTAATCATTTATTAACCTCTAATTAGTGACATTTTCCAAATCAATTTTTATTTTCCATTTATTAGAGTTAACTATAAAGTAAACCCTAGATTGTATACGGAGTGCTAGAAGAAGGCTTAAACTATGAATAGTACAACAAAAAAAAGACCAAATTCCATCCCATCCCATTTGGGGTGCTTCAAGGAATTCCGTCCCATGTTTTTCTTGAATTCCGGCTCTTGGTCCCTCATTGTACACACTTTTATGATTAACTCTATTATAGGCAATGCAAAAGAGCGATCTTCACTGTAGTGAGGAAGCTATTTACATCCATGAAAATGGATGAAACCTACAATAAATGGATGAAAATCTATGTATTCATCCAAAATAGTATACATTCATCCAAAATAGAGTGATACCATCCCAAGATTTGATAATATTTTGTGATTTCATCCACTATGAAAACAAGAATACTTTGCTAAAAGAAATTTCATTGCTTTTTAACTCAAAAAAAAAAAAAAACGCTCGGAAAAAAAACTGCTCTGCAAACTGCCTCGCTCAGTAAGTTACAGTGAGCACTTTCAGCAACAGTAACGTACCGAACTGAAAACCAGAGCTCCATTGCTATCAATCCAATCGCCACCTCCACATCATCTTGCCTCAACTTCATGGGCCACTGAGGGACAGAAAACATGGTCAGACCAGCCCCCAAAGGACAAATTCTCATTAGGACCAGCTCTGTTTTACAGGATCCGGAAAGAGGTACTTGCCACCCTACTTGAAGGTCAGATTCGGCATAAATTAAGTCAAGTCAGTTTCGTTAAAAAATTGTGCCACATCATCTTGTGGATGGTGTGTGAGGTGACATGGATCCCTGAGGATTTGACATGGAATTCCAACTTCTGTGTAAGGTAGGCACCCCCAAAATGGCACCTGACCTTAAAGTGCCATCTACAGGTTGTGTACATTTTCAAAATCAGTTATGTACCTATTTGGATGGAGCGCTTTCAGGAACAAACTTTGACCCTTAACCCCTAAAAGCCCATTGTCCCTTCGGGGGACAAATGGGATTTCGGGCATGTACCTACGGCCGTGCTAGCTATGATTTTTTTTTGAAACTTTTACTGGAGGTGTAGAATGAAGAGACGTACGTGGGTTTTTTGTTTTTTTTGCCATTCCGACGTTCGAGCGAGAAGTTATGACCATTTTTTCACAAAGTAGGGGAGGAGGGGCAGGGCGGGCAAGGCCTGTGGCCATTGGGAGATAGTTGACTAACATCAAGGCACTTCATGCGGGCAAGAATCGGGTAGAAGAAGGGAGGGGTGAAATAGCATACTTCCCCTGACAGCCCGTGCGCAGGCCAACTGCTAGAGCCTGACCCGCGCTGCCCACTGCAAGCTCCCATCCCTCTCCGCCCATCGGGGACTGGAAGAAGGAGAGGGACCCAACTTCCACAGAGGGCGCCCCATGTATTCAACAGCCCCTTCTGAAATTTTGGACTTTCAGTGTTTTTTGTTTTTTCCATCCTTGTAATAAATTTTTTTTCCAATTTTCTTTTTGCATCTGGTAGAAGAATGAAGTCTCTTCAATCTCACCGTTCTGATTTTCAGAATTTGAAAATCTGAAATTTAAAAAAATATATATATTGACTAGTGTACAAGAAATTTTCAGTAGGTCCAGGCACTGCAAGAATTTTAAAAGTATGTTAGAACACTCCAATTCCTCTAAAAATTGACCCACATGTACAAAACATTGTGAACTACATGGAGGAATTAAAGCTCAAGTTTGTGTAGAGCACGTTTTGACATATAATGGTGGTCAAACAAAAGTATGAGTTTCGGGCATGAAGCAAAAAAAATAATTCCACAAGTTCAAATTCTCATATTTTCTAATCCGTATGGTCAATTTTTTTGAAAATTTTATCAAATCATCTCAAAGAAGTGAAGAACAATATCCGACGGTTACATTTTCAAAAAAAAATTTATTTTGGTCTCAAGGCTGAACACAGCTGAAATGGCAGTTTTCACTGCTTTTTGGCAGAAAATCACCTTGGGCTTTTAGGGGTTAATAACTTTTGCATACGGTATCCAAATGCCACGTTCTCTGGTGCGTTGGAACCTCCTTTCACTTGCCAACAAGAATATATGAAAATTTGACCAGTCTAATAGTAGTAACTAGGCTCAGTAGCAAAAAGTGGCGGTTTTGGGTGTACCCACCTTAGTCAATCCCAATATGTGGGGAGAACCTTGCTAGTTCATTGGTAGCTAGTGGAATTATTGGGAAAAAAAATTGGTTGTAATTTGAAAACAACGGACGAAAAAATGGTGAAAAAATCTACAAAATTTCTATCTAGGATAAAAAAAAATAGAGAAAAAAATAAGATTGGGTACTTTAAAAATACGTGGTTCAACGTGGGAATTAAAAAATATATATAGTTAGTAAAACTATTAAAAAATTTCAAATGTTGGTGAATCCAATGCATTGTGAATCCTATAAATATTTGAAAAACATTGGACACTTTCTTGTGTTAAAATGTAATTAACAATTACTCACTCACACCAATTATCATGATTTATTTTGTCTATTTATTTTATGCATTTAAAAAAGTTAGTTTCAGGTTTGTTGGAAAAGTTGTAATAGTCCTAGGAGTCAACATTGTTGCAATATTGAAGTGGCAAGATCTGAAGTTGGCATTGAGTCTATCAATAGTCAATATGAAATCAATATATTGCCTATGTTACTTGGTTCAATATTTGCAGTGATTGCAATTTCTCAACAATTAATTCAAACAAGGATTTCAAAGCAAAATTGTTTTTTTAGGACTTTCAAGGGTAGTATGGAAACAACATTGAAATGAGATTCTCATTAGTGATGGTCAACATTGTTTCAATATTTAATTTTCATACTTCCATGACTTTCACATTGATACACAATACCATATACCAAATTCCTTTAGTCTTTTAGAAAGTGGACTGAAGACTTATTAAAACTTCATTGAATATTAGTAGGACTTGGTCTAGTTTATTGCCTCACTTATTGTTGGTCTTTGGTTGCCTATCACTCTAGTGAGTAAAGACTATGCCTATCCTCAAAAGTAATCATGAACAACTACAACTTCAATATTATTTCTTTCACAACTATTTAAGAGAATATTGTTTATATCTATCGCTAATGTGAAAGCAATATTGAGATTGTAAAATTGTATATGAATATCCTTTACAAAGGCATGTGCATTACGTCAAAGTTGTCAAACGTTGTTCGATTCACAATATGAAATGTCTTAGTCAACACTAACCATTGAAGAGAGTACGCCATTTGGCAATCAATGTCTAATACAAGTATTGTGCATGCTAGCATGGTGTCCTTCATCAAAGAGATGTTCAGAAGAATACAATACATGGTCACTATATTTACACATTTATATAACACTAGTTGGGATTACTCTTGAGAGGTATGGCATTTAAAATTTGTCTTTAAAATGTACTACACATGCTAATAGGTTGTTCCTCATCACAATGATATTTACAATAATACAATAAGATCACTATATTTATACACTTATGTGACATCTATCAAGGTCACTCTTGAAAGGTATGGCATTTAAGGGTTGCCTTACAAATGTTCTATGCATGCTAACACATTGTCTTTTTTCAAAGATCTATCAATAGTGAGTTTGCAATGATTACGATTTTTTAATAGTATATTTGAAAAGGATTTCAAAGCAAAATTCAATATTGTATTTGTTGTAGGAATTCCAAAGGCAATACGGAAACAACATTGAAATGAGATTGAATTTCACATTAGTGATGGTCAATATTGTTTCAATATTGTACTTTCATACCAACATGATGTTCACTTTGATACACAATATTATATACCAAATCGCATACCAATATTGCATACCACTTCAATATTGTATATCAAATCTTGTTGTCTTTTTGAAAGTGAAGTAGAAACTTAGGACCAAGTCATACCAATGCCTCACTTATCGTTGGACTTTGGTCACCTGTATCATAAGACTATGCCTATCATGAAGAGCTTGCAACTTCAATTTTATGTCCTTCACAACTATTCAAGGAAAGATTTCTTGTATTTAAAAATGTAATACTATCACTAATATGAAAGATTGTAAAAATGTACATGGCAATCATATTCAAAGCCATGTGCATTGAGTGTGAATTATCAAACATTGTCCAATTCACAATATGAAATGTCTTAGTTGACATTAGCTATTGAAAAGAATACACTACTTAGCATTCAACAATTGCCTTACACAAATATTGTGTTGGCATCTGTGGTAGATTGTTCTTTATCAAAGAGATATTTATAAAAATGGAGTATGGTCACTATATTTTCACATTCATTGAACATCAATCGAGGTCATTCTCAAAAGGTATGGTTTGAAAAAGTTGTCTTATATATATATTGTGCATGTTGCCACATGTCATTTATCAAAGTGATATTTATAAAAATAATATGGTATGGTCACTATATTTATGCACTTATATAACATCAATCAAAGTCACTTTCAAAAGATTTAGCATGAAAGGATTGTCTTACATATGTATTGTACATGATGACATATTTTTATTTATTTAAATGATATTTACAAGAATATCGTATGGGCACTATATTTACACACTTATGTAGCATCAGTCTTAGTCACTCTTAAGACTTATGGCATTCAAAGGTTGCCTTACATATATACCATGCACATTGACACATTGTCCTTCATCATAGTGATATTTACAAGAATTCGGTATGCATGGTTACGATATTTATATTTTTAGATAACATCAATTGAGATCAAAAAGTGAAGGGACATAATCCTATTTGATAACATTCAAATTACCATCTTAGAAAATTATATTAAAATACCATGAACATTGAAATTCCCTCCTATTCAATAATTGATAAGCTTCACTACACATATAGAAAGTCTCGAGTGAGTGCTAATTGTTAAAGATTGGTTAATCTATGATATGAAATGTCTTAGTGGCATTAACCATTGAAGAAAGTGCACCATTTGACATTTAAAGGCCGCCTTACTCATGCATGTATTCTTCATGCATGCTCACATGTTGTCCCTCATCAAGTGACATTTACAAGCATATGGTCATTAAATTTGCTGAAACTTAGAGAACATCAAGCAAAATCACAATTACTTTCAAATGGCACAATAGAGGTAAGAATGTGAATAGACATAAGACATTTAGAATGTGCAATTTATGATTTTAACCCTCAACTATCATTTCTAATGCAAAAGTATAAAAAACTTAGAAATTATTAATTTTTTGCATATCTAATTGTAGGATCTTGCACTAGAATAATATAAGAATGTATAGAAGAGATTTCAGAAACTTTGACCTTGGAGATTGCAAGGTATTTGCATTTAAGTGAAGAAAGGAAGTTTTTTTCCACCTTGCATGACTAGATTTTAAGGCTTTGAATCTTCTTAACTTAAATTTTTTGCACTAGCAATATTAAATTAAATTTCCTATATTGAAAAATTAAGTTGAAAGTTTAGGAAAAATGATTCAAAATACACACACTCAATTTTCATTCTTTAAATTTTTAAAAATAGTAGTAGGCGCAAGAAAGAAAAATTGTTAACATGTCTAAGATGGAACTGAAACACCATGATCCCAACAATGAGACTGTTTTAGAAAGAAAATTTAACCATGTTGATATTTCATTTTGATGAGTAGTGAAAATTGAATTCAAAAATGAATTGTACGAGTTATTTTTTCAAAAACATGATTGTTCATAACTTTCTCATCAATAGTCCAAATAGAATGAATTCAACCTTTCTACGACTACAAACATACTTTCTATAACAATCAAATTTATTGAAAACTTGATTTTGACTTAAATTTTTTTTTGTTGCTTCACAAACCACGTTTTGGGCTAGGAGGGCATAACTTTTGCATCAGGATACCAATTGGAATAAAAAATAATATTTATAAAAGTCAATGTATTTTTCTATCTTCAAAAATAAATTAAAATAAATCTCAACAAAAATTGCAACCATACAAACCTACCCAAAATCCATTTGTTTCTTGAGGAAACAAAAAGACTCTAGGATTAAAATGACCGGCCAAGCTCGTTTTAAGATAATCATTGACAAAATAATTCTTGAATTTTTTGGAATGTTTCAACCTAATAGACCCACTTCTATAGTGAATACAACTTGTTGCAATATTGAGTGGCAAGATTAAAATTCAACATTGAGTCTATTAGTAGACAACATTTTGTATTTCTAAAAGTGAAACTTTATTGGACCTCTATAATTGAATGTTAGTAGGGCCAGGTTGCATTGATTGTCTTTCTTATTGCTAGTCTTTGGTCACATGCCGCTTTTGTGAATAAGACTATGTCTATTAAGTAAGCATGGACAACTATAACTCCAACTTTATATCCTTCACAACTATTGAAGAAAAGATTATTTATATCTATCACTAACGTGAAAGATTGTGAAATTGTATATGGCAATCAAATTGGAAGGCATGAGCATTGAGTCTGAATTGTCAAACTTTGTCTAGTTCAAAGTATAAAATGTTTTAGTCGGCATTAACCATTGAAGAGAGTACACCACTTGGCATTCAAAGGTTGCCTTATATATATACTTAGCATATTGTCCTCTTAAATAAATATTCACAAGAATACGGTATGGTCACTATATATTCAATTGAGGTCACTTTGGAGAGCTATATTAGAGGGATAAGAGTGAAGGGACATGATCCTATTTGACAACATTCAAATTACCATCACAAAAAAATTACCATTGAAGAAAGTGCACCTCTTAGCATTTAAAGGTTGCCTTACCTTGACATTGAAAAATATTAAAAAAAAACTTACAATTTTGCAATATTCATTGATGTGAAACAAAGCTTCACACGTAGATTAGGATGATTAACATCCATCTTAAAAATATTCATATAAACATTCAAAATTATGAAGTCAATAGTGCTTGCCCAAGTTCTCAACGATCCCGTGGTGGGTTTCTATGATGGATTTCTAAGTTCTTAGAGATTTATTATCTATATCTACAACAACATTCACCAACACGACATAATTAGAATTAGGTTGGAGTGGGATGTGTGGGATCCAACTAATCAATAAATTAATATTGTTTTTTACCTTGTACACAACCTCACGGTTACACCATTCTTTCTAATTTAAATTTTATTGTTTTACTCAAATGAAATAAACTTCATTGCACAAAAAAAGACAAAACTAGAGGTAGAGTTTATTCTTTCTTTTTAAACATGACCAATAAGTCTATGGTATTGTTATTTTTTTAATTTTATTTTTCTTCTCAAAAATGAAGTACACAGAACAAAGTTAGAAGGATTTTTCCGAGTATAAATATCAAGTAAGGTAGTGTGCTCTAAAAGCGCCCATCTTCTTCAAATCGCCCCTATTTTTAGGTGGAGAATGGAGATGAGGTGATCCTTAAATGGACCAATTTAGCAATTGAATGCGTAGAGGAAAAATGATTTTTCTATTGCAAGAGCCAATCATTGTCTTCTGATTTTTGCTCATCTCTTTACAAGTTGCAAGTGGACGGATTTTGGAAGACCTACGGTTACAAATAGATGCCTATGCCCTAAACCTTTGAAAATTTATAAGTAATTCAAAAATGCTTGGAAAAATACAAAATCACTTGTGTTAGGTTCCACATCTATTTTTCTTTCTCTGAAAAATGATCTAAGAATATATCTGTCCACGGAAGCCTGTGAGAAAGGCGGACCAGCCCTTAAATGGTCGTTTTAAGAGCATGCTACCTTATTTCAGGGGTTTCTGTATACTCTGTACCCTCGGATCGGCCCAAGCCAAGTCTGATCCAATCCAATCTCCACATCATCCTCTCCTTAATTCCATCATCCACGCTGTCCCCTCCTTCAGTCAGCCCAAAACACGACAAAAAAACTCCCCACACACGACAAAGAAGTTACCCAAAAACACCACCAAAAAGCACGGCCCCAAATTCAAGCCAAAATTGGGCGGTTCAAGCTCAAAGCACCAAAGACAACCGAAAGAGTATTTTCATTCACAAACGACAGGAGGTCCCGGAATACATAACTGAACAGGGTCCAAAAAAAAAAAAAATGAAAAAAAAAATTGGGGCACGGAATCGGGGGGCCACAAGTGAGGGAATACAGTAACCCAGCTAGAGACTAGGACAGCCCCCATCCAGCGCGGGTGCGAGCATATCCGGGGTGAATAGAACGCCCCCCCCAGCAACCCCCGACCCGTCCGCCGCTCGCCGCCCCCCACAAGTCCCCTCAAGTCCACCGCTTCCCCAATCGAACTAATAATACTCCTGTTCTCACTACACGCACCTTCCAGTCACTTCTTCATCTCTCCCAAATCCGCGGACACAGGATGCAGGAAACGTCCAGCCCCACCGCATCGCATCGCAGCAAGCTGGATTTGATATCCGATCCGCCCCTCTATTCCCCGCACGCACCGACGGCCTTGGAGTTGTACTAACTTACATCCCCCTCCCCCCCCTCCAGTCTTGTACTCTATACTTCACACGCACTCACAGCAACAAAAACATTTCTGTTGGCATTCGTGCTCAATCAGATGCGCACGCAGCGCCTGAAGGTGGGGATCCTTTGTTGATCTATCTGTTGTTGGGATCCCTCTGTTCTTTGGGTTTCGTTTCTGTGCGGATTTGGAAGGTGCGACGAAGCTCGTCGTCGTGTTTGCAAGCATTGGGAGTGTGGTGTTGGGAAGGACCAGCGGCTGTAGATTTTCTTGGAAGAGTGAGCGCCGCAGTTTTTGGTGTGCGGGTGTGCGTAAATTTCTTACCTGGGAGTGGAGAGTATGAACTTGTCCGGTAGTTGTGGGATTTGAGAAAGACTTGGGAAGAGAGAGGATCGCAATTGGTCGGTGCGTTTGGGTAAATATTTATTGTTCGGGAAAGGAAGTTTATTTGCGGAATGGTATTGGGAGTGTAAGTGTAAGAGAGTGCGTGTTAATTAAAACCAATTCATAGTGGTTTGGGAGTGTGTTTTGAGTTCGAAAGGGAATTTATAATGCAACAGTGGCTTTGGTTCTCAGAGAGAGTTTTAATTGAGCGCGTGTGTGTTGTGGGATAGAAAATTTCTGTCACTAGTGTAGTGGAGCTTTGGAATGGTTGTGGTGCGGAGAGCTCTGGAATGTTTGTTGAGCTTTTGTTAGAAGTGCGAGCGCTGTTGAAGTTGCGAGTAGAATTGTGATTGCGAAAATTTGGTTTTGGAAGTTTAGATTGGCGGAGCTGGAGTGTTGCTTGAGTTTGATTTTTGAATCCACTTCTTAGTCTTCTACTTGTTGAGTATAGTTTTCTCAAATCGTGTCCAGAGTCGTAGAGGTAGCTAGATGTGTGTAGAGCACCAGGGGTTTAGCAAGACAATCAACCGAGAAGAATTTTAGGGCTTTGTGTAATACCTCTTTTATTAACAAAAGAAATGGAAATGCTCTGCAGGTGGCGAGTCTATGGCAGTGTAACAAACAACACCGAAGGAAGTGATCATACTAGTCGTGGTAGAGATATTTGCGAACCGAATCAAAGAGCGTGGCAGCAGGGCAAGAATGTGCGCTGAGGGCATGGCTGTCATGGATGGAGCCCTGATGCAAAGCCACCGCGGAAACTCTCAACCGTCTTACTCAAACGGTGCGTTTCCTTTTCTGAAAGACCAGATCATCACTTTGAAGTCCGTGCCATTGTAACCAAATGTCATGACCAGAACAACTAGCTAGATTTTGAAGTCCAGGTGATGAGTGAACCCCAATCAATTGTCTCCACGAATGCTCCACTCTGTTCTGAAGTTGCGAGTCCCCCAAGGTTAAAATCTGGGTATTTTTATAATTTGGTGCAGGGCACATGTCTTGACAGACACGCAGATTCTCTGAGTATGGGTAGAGCCATGTGGGGCCTTAGGTTCTCTTTCTTTACTCTCATATAACATAGACAAGCGAGTAAGATCCAGCTACCAACTCTTCCCTCTTTCTCACAAACTAGAAAAGATCATATCGTTGAAAAACAAATGAATTCCACCAGCTTGACTTCAGTTTCATGTCTTTTACTCTGGAGTTCTACCAGATTGCCTCCTGTTTCGTGTCTTTCACTCTGCAACTATGAGATGATCAAAGGTGCTGATTCCGTGATACTTTGGGATGCCAGGAACGGGAGCTGTGGACCATGAAATGTCGGCAATACTGAATTCAAACCATGCGCACATGAGACAAGCTGCGATCAACGGCTTAAGCGCAACAGCAGTCTCCGAGCATCTGAACTCGTCCTCATTTCCTTACCATCTGTACCCCGCTGCATTTGCCGCTGGCTCTCGACCAAGTGTGCGCCCACCGCAGCAGCCGCAGCAACAGCCGCAGCAGCACCGTGGATCGCCGCCCCAGCGACGCCCCGCGTTCAACATGGAGGAGAAATACATGCTGGAAGCTAAGACGGAGATTCTCGATGCGAACACGACTTTGCGCAACGGCGCTTCTTACGGCGCCGTGTATGAAACCGCTGGCCCTGGGATGCCCTTGGGGCTGCACCGCTACCATTCTGCGCCCGCGAGCACGTTTCTGTCGGAGTTGAACGAGGGGGGGCACCATGTGATGATGTATGAGGGCGGGCTCACGCCCATCACGGAGAATATGGATATGGAGCGCATGGGGAGTAATAATTTCAATTCGGGACAGTATGAGGCTTATATGGCGCCGGAGAATGACTTCGGAAGAAGGGTGGCGTTTCCCGCGAGTCTTCGCAAAGACGAAGCCATGCCTGGTAAGTCTCCAATTCTGACCTTCTTCCAATTCCCCTGATAACGCTCTGTCAAGGCGACCAAAAACATTTCACGGATCTCGCGCGTCTGAGTTCATCAAAAAGTTTGTTGAACCCTGAATCCACGATTGTGTCTCATTTGCGTCTGAAACGTTTCTTGCGTGACATTTTCGTGTTGTGTTTAAGAATATGGTATTTGTGAGTCCTGTTTTTTCCAATCGGTGAATGGTGGTTTGGTCTTTGCGAGTGCCATTTTTCCAATCACTGACTGGTTGCTTGTGCTTTGTTTGCAGATACGTTCGGGACGTCTCGGAATGGGACGTTATTACGCCAAACAAGCTTACCCTCGGTGGGCCTATCCCACCTCACCTCCTTACACGACCGCATCCCCGAGAACACCTCCGAGAAGTCCAGCTCCCGCACCTCCGACGACACCAACCACCTCATCAACGGCTACAACGCCTCCATGTACTCCCAGGAAGATTTCCTCTGGAAGTCCCCCACCAGCCCTGCCAAGCGTCACCGCGGCATGGAGGGCGAGAGCGAAACCTCTAGCGGCTCCGCCGACGGCTCCACTTACCGCAACAGCCTGGTCCGCCACCTGAGCTTGCCGAACTCAGGCGTGACAGAGGAGAATTCCTCCTTCGGTGGCACAGTGCCCATGCGCACGCGGGCCAAGCGTGGCTGCGCCACCCACCCGAGAAGCATCGCCGAGCGCGTAAGGAGGACGAAGATCAGCGAGCGCATGAAGCGGCTCCAAGACTTGGTGCCCGATATGGACAAGCAGACGAATACGTCGGATATGCTGGATGAGACCGTGGAGTATGTGAAGTCGTTGCAACAGCAAGTGCAGGAGTTGAATGAGACGGTGGCGAAGCTCAAAGCCGCGGCGGCGGCGCAACAACAACAAAAACAAAAACAAAACCAGCAGCAACAGCAACAAAGCTCCCAGTAGATCTCCCAATAGATAGAATTTTCTTGGACGAAGATCAGCGATCGGATGAAGCGGCTCCAAAACTTGGTCCCTGATGTGGACAAGTAAAACAGATACGTCGGATATGCTGGATGTGACCGTGGAGTATGTGAAGTCGTTGCAGCAGCAAGTACAGGAATTGAATGAGACGGTGGTGCAGCTGAAAGCCGCAGCGGCGGCGTAACAGCAGCAACAGCAACAACAACTACCACACCAGCAACTACACCAGCAACAGCAACACTTGCGAAGCTCCCAGTAGAGCTAGCGGAATAGATAAGTTAGATTTCTCTTCTAAATTGAAATGAATTTCGATTAAAATTTCGAGTGTAACATATTGCGATGATCTCCGTGCCGGAAAATCTTATACTGTAGTTCTAGGACTGTAGTCGATCGATCTTTGATGAATCTAATGAAAATTTCAACTGGATTCTGAATGGTGCTTCTTCTTGCGAGGGTTTGTACAGATGCTCTTGGATTCTTGCTGGTGAGGATTCTCTCTTCCCGTATTGCAATGAAAGATTCTTACGTTGTTAGTATGACCAGGTTAGTGTACTTCTGTGGGATTTGTGGTGACAGGGTGTTGAGGTTTGCGACCTGGCTCAGTGATTTGCAAGTTTGTTACCAAGTTAGACACTACCGGTATCCAACAACAGTTAGTACTACTAACTGTACGTTAGTTCCGTTGTAGAGGTTCGGCCTCATTCTAAAATGACCCATCTTCTACAAGGCAAAAGTAATATGCCCACCCATGAAAAACATAGTGGTCCATAATATAGGAGTACGACCTTTTTGGTTTAATTCATGTCAAGCTAAAAAAAAGAGATTGGAGTGCGAGTATCGTGATATTTTTAACCTTTAAAGGATGAGACCTATCACCAAGGTAGTCAACCTAATATTGTATGAATTTTGGGACCAATAGGTGCACTTTTCATTTCTACAATAACCTTGAAAGTCATTAATCAACTACTTTTGGGCCTCAATGTCCTTATTGGCTTAACCTCTTATATCCACTTGCAAATGTAGTTGACACTTTTTGTTCTCCACCACCTTAAAAAACACTTGAATGAACAACTCTATAATTTAAAATTGCCAAAAACTTCAAGAGCACAACTAATGCAAGGCAAAGAATTCATTGAAGCCACCAACATGAGTTGACATATTTTGTGTCTCAAGGACCTCTACATGAGGTGCGCCTACTACTAGATGTAGGGTCCTCAACTTTCAGAATTTCAAAAATATTATTATTATGCATGAATGTCAGAAAAAGCTAGTAATCTCATACAATTTTTTTTGTGGCTCATTTGGTCAACGAGGCCCGAGTGGAACCAGAACAAGCGTTGCAGTTTGTAGGTACACTCCCACCCGCCCTGTGCACTTTCTCCTGAACAAATGGATTCTCAAATTCCCACGAGAGTTTTTTCCTCTTCTTCTTCTTCTTCTTCACTGATTCCTTTCCCCCGATTTCCAGAGCGGACCGACGACGGAGGCCAGCTAGCTTAGCTTTCTGTTCCGGCAACAGCGGCTGAATGCTGTTATAATTATTACACTTGGTTTTGTTTTTTTCTTTTTCTTGTCAGGATAGGAACTGATGAACGCAAAGACTGAGAAAGAGGGACTGAATGATTCCGACAGTGCTTGAATGAGTCCGGGATTTTCCACCGAATTCCAGTAAGTCATTGATCCCCTCATCACATGGAAGTAATGGAGGCACTTGAATAGGGGCTCCCCCCCTGCAGTTGGCTCTATCCTGAATTTCTGACGCCGCACAGGGAGACGCTCCGGCCTTTGCAACGCCAGCACCGGTGAATCCAGTCAGGTTCATGCACGGCTGCGGAATTGGACGCAGATTCGGGGCGTGGGTTCAGGCACTCTCACGTGCTGGAGGTCTTCACTGCAATGCAGTGGAGTGGGTGTTGAGCACGATTGCATTGATCCATGTGGCACCGACTATTTTTAGGCGGAGGTTGGCCTTTGGCTTTGAAATCATGAGGGAAATCTAGGCTCAGGGATTTTTAAAGAAAAAATCAATAAATTTGGGGCAGGGATTGAAGAGATCTTTGTTGTTGGAGGGATGCAATTGCTTACAAGTACATAAATGGGATGAAATGTGTTAGAATGCAAGGATGGAACTTAAAATTATTCATCTAGGCCAAGAGGGTACGTTCATCGAAAAACAAAACGATGTTGTCTTTAACCCCTAAAGGACCAAACAATTTTTTTTTTGACAACATAGCGATTTTAGGCAGCTCACTATGACCGTAGTTTTGTTTGTTTTTCTTTGAAATTTTTACACAAGATGTGCTTGAGGAGTAGCTTTAAGGCCCAACAATTTTCATAACTTTTGACTACGTGGTTAAAAAGTTATTGCATGATATGTCGTTTTCATTTTTCTTTGAAATTTTCACACAAGATGTGCTTGAGGAGTAGCTTTAAGGCCCAACAATTTTCATAACTTTTGACTACGTGGTTAAAAAGTTATTGCATGATATGTCATTTTCATTGGTCGGTGGGTAGCCCGGGCAACTCAAAAAACTTCTTTAAAAATCACTTTTTTTTAAATTAAATATTTTAAATTGATTCTTTAGATTTATCTATATACGTGCGAAGATTTGAATTGTTCCATTTTGATTATTGAGATGAAAGTTATTGGGAGGTTTAGTTTGAGGGTAGTTATGGAATCTCTACTCTAAGATAAATTTTGAAGTCCTTTATTTAGCTCAATTTTCAATATTTTTGAAAAATAAATAAAAACATTGGGTGTTTGTTTTTATTGCAACATTACAACCATTGGTATTGGAATTTTTCAATTTCATGTTTAAATTCTTAACAATTTAGTGTTTTGAACATTCTCTACCTCTTTTTACTTACTATTTTTTTCGTATATGTTTTACAATTCCAAATGATCTGAAATTTTTCAAGCACGTAGCTAACTTGACTTGAAGAATGAATCCAAAAAGTAACCACCATTTTGGACATTTTTTCATACAAATCTGACCTTGTGAAGTGCAGCTGCCCAGATTTTCGCAGGGAAAAAAGTTTTTTGTCAATTCAAACGCTATTCTCTTGCAATCTATATGGTGGAAATTTTTGAAATTTTCTCTACAACTTCTCAAACTAGTTTAATACAAGATCCTATGGTTACATGTTTCCAAAAATGTTATTTTTTCTGAAATTTGGTACTTGTATTAGAAGTAACAATTTCGGAACGGTTTTGGTGAAAATATAATCTCTGACCTTTAGGGGTTAAAATGTGTAGTAGGCTCAAATCAACGATTTCATCTGTTGCAGATGGGGGAATTTGTCACCTAATATTCTCTCAAGAAAAATACATTGCTTTTGAGCAAGATATTGCTAAAAAAATCCGTTGCATGAATTGTGACACAACATTGATCTACAAGTGTTGTTTCTTACAATTTTTACTCCTAAGTGCTTTGAAATCCTTTTTTCTACATAATGAGGAGAGTTGTATTGGATAATGTCTTGTGGGAATAACCCCTCATTCATATAAAGTAAGGGGCACTTTACACTATGGCCAAAGGTCAAGAGTCCGTCGGTTTCCACCAATGGGAGGCCAAGAAACCTTGTGTTTGGCCTCTCAACCCTCCATACTATGCGCCAAAATTCAAAGTCCGTCGCTTACATGGCTGCCTACATGGCACAAAATTCAACAGACTCTTGACTAGAGTTTGGGTCTGCCAAAAGTAGAGACCCAAACTCTAGTCGAAAGTTCGTTGAATTTCAAAACCCAAAAATTAACAAATAAATAAAATACTGACAAGACATCAACTGTTAGATTTGAAGAACAGTTTTCAAGAAGACAAAAAGGCAGATGCGCCTCTCTGTCGTGCATCTTCATAGAAATCATTTCTTTTGCAGCTCAATTTTATTTATTTTTATTTTTTTGAAGTAGTGAAGATGGACAATATTTATGAAAATCCTTTTTTTGGTAGCAAAAGCCTTTGATGGAGCAAGAAATTTTTTTGACTCCAACTTTTTATGGAACGTTTCAACCCTATTCAGCTCAAGTTAGAGAAGAGAGGAAAATAGAAGGTCAAGAGACAAATGGTGAAAAGGTAGGCAAGAAGGTTGTTGAAGAAGGAGATTGTGAGATTATCAGGTCCTCAAAAAAGAGAGGTGCTCCTAAATAGCAAGCTATTCCAAAGGAAAAAATAATTCCAAAAGAAAAGTGGTAATTAAAATTGAAGAAGAAGTTGAAGGAGAGGAGGCAAATGGAATGTGGGAGGACTCAGAGGTTCTCCAATTGATTGCCTTGAAAGGGGAAATGGAGTATGAATTCCTCAAAAATGGCAAAAAACAAGGTATGAAATTTTTTGCCCTAATTTAATTTATTTTTTTGAAATAAAAAGGTACACCAACATCAAAATCTACACCAACATCAATAGGTAAACAAAACTTTCATGATAGAGCCATTTAAATCTTTGAAAAAATGGCTGGAACTAGCACAAGTTTGATGAAAAACTTTGAGAGAACAAGTGAGTTGCTTAAAAGGGGAGACTACCAATTTGACCGTTTGATCAATAAGCTCTAAAGTATTACATATTACTCTTCATCTAAGCTACAGTCACTATCATCGTAGTTACAATTTTGCCATTGAATGTTTGAATTCTTGGCTAAATGATTTTTGTAAAAAATCTCCGCTAGTAATAAATGAACTCGAGTCAAATCAACCAACATCATCTTCATTTTATCTTGCCTCATTTTCTTTGTTTCTTCACATCCAAGGTATTCTTCATTGTCAATTTCTTCTTTTTCACTTGATTCTATGAATGGAGTGTCTTCACTTTGTGGATGTACTTTCTGTAGCTCCCTCATGTCCCTCAATGATGATTTTAGGAAGTGAAATGCATCCGTCTCTTGCATTTTCTCTAAAGCCATGTTTGCTTCAACTTACAACTCTTTTTCTGCTTTTTTTGCCCATTCCGAAGAAAATTCATCATGTTCCAAGATGCACAAATTATGAAGACACAAGGATGCCGTAAAAATATTAGATACATTCCGAAGTGGCATATCAATTCTTTTTAGTAAAATGCGCCATCTTCCTTTTAGAATTCCAAATGCCCTTTTGACTGCTATACGAGTGCTTGATTCAATGAAATTCCAATGAACCTTTTTTTTTGGCAATCCTTCCTCTTCACCCTTAAAATGGTGAGTAAAACCAAGGCCTCATAGGATACGCAACATCAACAATAAATTTGTAAGGTAAGAATGCACCTTTCATAGTTTTCTTTCTAATTTCAGATTTCTCAAATAAGGCCCAATCATGAATCTGTCTAGCCCATCTAAAATTATAATCCCAAAATTTGCAATCAGCATATACTACCTCCTCTAGTAAACAAAAATAATATCATTTTCGGCAATAATATGCTACAGGATCAAGAGATGGTGCTACATTTGGAATGTGGCTACCATCTATGGCTCCTAAAGTAAATGGAATGCCCAAAAGTGCTTCAAAACTAGCAGCTATTTGTTTCAACCAAGTAAGATTTGGTTTTTTAAAAACCAATGGCCTCAAATGAATCCTTATAGCTTCACAATATTCCCTCACAATCATAGAAGTTGTATTCAATCCTACACCAAATAAATCACCAATCATTTGTAGTGAATTATCAGTTGCTAATCGAGAAAGAGTTATTGCAATCTTTTGCTCCATACTAATATTTTCTCTAAAATGTGTATTTTTTTCTTGTAAAACATGCCCTAACAGAGTACATAGATATTGAATGTAGATGTACCCACCTTCATGGATTTCAAAAACCAGAATTTGCAAATGATCCCATGAGTGTATGCTCCAAAACCCCTCCATATCTTTTGAATTGCCAAGATTTCCTTTCAAAATTCACCCTTCGTCTTTTGGCAATAAAATTGCCATCATTATCATTTGGGCATTTTGTTCAAAAATTTCAAGTTTTTGCAATGCCAAAATGCCTACAATGACATACTTCATAGCCATAAATATTGAAAGGAGAACAAGGATGCGTTCCTTTCTTGAATCTATAGTTATTAGTGAAGGTGAGAAGAAAAAATCTGAAATTTAGTGGACTATTTATGTGAAGAGATTTGGATACAAGCCAAACAAATTATATGGGTTTGGATTTTTGACTAGGTCTTTGATTTTTTTAATTCAAGCTTTTTTGGCAATTTCATCCAAGTTTTTTTGGCATATTTTTGGCCTTTTGTAGCCAGATTATTTTTTCTGGTGCAATCTAGCACCAGAAAGCCAAAAAAAGAAGCCTTGCTCTCAATCCCATGGCCTCTTGACTTGGACAACCATAGTGTGAAGAGGCCCTAATATTTGAATCATTGAAGGACAACTTTTCTTTTTGACTAATTTGATGAAATTGAGGTAAATAGCATATTTGTACTACGATGTAAGCAAAAAATCTCAAAAATCTCAAAAGAAGATGGAAGCATGAAAGGATTAAGAGATAACATTCTTTTAATATGAGCAATTTGATGAAGTGAGGTGATTTAATATTTTTTTGCAAAGATATAAGCAAAGATATGCAAGAATTCTGAAAAGGATTAAATCATTGAAGTGCTTATATTTCTTGAGGGGATATTTAGTGTAAAATTTAGCCCTGTGTATTACAAAAAGTCGGGGTATTTAGAAGGGGAGGAGTATGAAGTATATGTAGATTTTTATTATATTCTTTAGTTTTGAAATATTTATGAGGGATATTCTGAAAATATACTTTGAATATTTCTTAGATATACTTTCTAAGGACTATATTAGAATTACCACTCTTTTTGAGTAGTTTTATTTATTTTTATCCCTTTTTGTATTAAAAAGATCCTTTCCTTGCTCATACATGATTTTTACTCATAAAGCCCTAAAGCATGATTTCATGCCATTTTTCGCTTTGGGGCATGCCATTCCTAGTGCAATATTTATTGGATTCTTGTGAAATTTTTATCAAAGATGTGGTTTACTACTAGCTTAATGCCTTCATTTTTTTACAATAATCCAAGTTGAAATAAAAAAATTATGCCTCAAAATAGACATTTAAGAAAATAGGGGTAGTTTCAGGCAGCCATGGTAGATATGTTCAATTGTTTCAAAAAATTTACACATAATTACTCTCAACAATTTTTTAATATATTCTCCAAAGTTGAAAGACATATGCACATGATTTTTACTTACAATCCTTTTGAAATTGGATTTCCTCCTTTCAACGATGTTCAAAACTTTGATACTTGCATGGTGTTCACTTTGATACACAATATTGCGTACCTAATCCCTTTTATCTTTTAGAAACTAAAGTAGAAATGTATTGAAATTCTATAATTGAATGTTAGTAGGATCAGGTCATGTTGATCACCTCACTTATTGTTGGTCTTTGGTCAATTGTCGCTCTAGTAAATAAGACTATGCCTATCCTCATGAGTAGTCATGTTGATTGTCTTTCTTATTGTTGATTTTTGGTCACATGTTGTTGTAGTGAATAAGACTATGCCTATCTCAAGAGTAATCATGAAAAACTGTAATTTCAATTTTATTTCCTTTGCAACTACTGTATTCAAGAGAAGATTATTTGTATCTATTGCTGACATGAAAGATTGTGAAATCATACATAGCAATCATACACTAAGGCATGAGTATTGAGTCACCATTATCAAACATTGTCTAAATGAAGTGTCTTTGTCTACATTAACCATTAAAAATAGTACATCACTTGGCATGGAAGGGTTGCCTTACACAAGTATTGTGCATGCTAGCATGTTGTCTTTTATTAGAGATATTTATAGGAATACAATATGGTCACTATATTTACACACTTACGTAACATCCATTGAGGGCACTCTTGAAACTATTGAAAAGTATGACATTAAAGGTTGCCTTACATATGTACCATGCATGCTAACACATTGTCCCTCATCAAAGTGATATTTACAAGAATATGATATGGTGAAATTGGAGTTTTAAAGTTTTGAACATTGCGTGAAGGAACAAAATCCAATTTCAAAGATTTGCAAGTAAAAATAATGTACTCATATATCTTTTAACTTTGAAAACTATGTAAAAAAATTTATTGAGAATATGTATAAAAAACTTCAGACCAATTAGACCTATCTATCATGGTTGCCCAAAACTACACTTATTTCAAAATAATGTGCTTTTGAGGCATAAATTTTTCAATCACAAGTTGGATTATTGTAAAATTTTCTAAGCATCAAGCTAATAGTAAAGCACATCTTTGGTAAAAATTTCACAAGAATCCAACAAATATCACAAGAAGAAAGGCCTCCTCCAAAGTAAAAAATGGCATGAAATCATTCCTCAAGACTTTTATTAGAGATTAAAGATTTTCATACAATTTGCCACCTAGAAATTTTCTCATGAGAAGCAACAATAAATTCCTTTTTGTAGCCATTTTTGGATTGAAATTGTTTTTTCATCTATGTTTTTGTTCTTTGCTCGTTTGTTTTTATGATTTCATCTCTATTCCAACAATTTTCATCTAATTCTTGGAGATAAATTTTTATTCTTTGGACCCAAACATGTGTTCCCAAAAAATCCCCTTAAATTTTCTACCTTTGCCAAGATTTTGTCAATAAACAATTTATCAATGGTGATTTATTATACTAGTTTGTGTAACCAAATCTTCTATTGTAGAACTATAGATCAAAATTGCACCATAATTTCCAAATAATTTTTTATTTTTAATCTCTAACTGCCCAACTATCCATATATGGTCAATCTGAAATTTCAAGCTCATTTTGGTGCATGGGAGTTAAATTCCTTAGATTTTTTAATTTTTTCTATGGGCAATTTTGAAGGTTAAGTAAATTTAAATGAAAAAGCACATGAATTTAATCCCAAAGCAATTTTGTGTTTAAAAAATGGATGAATTAGAGTAACATTGCTTCATCCAAATATAAATGCTTGCCAACTTGTTAATTACTTTCTAAAAATGGAAAAAAGCCAAATGTGATATCAATTTATCAAAGTCACATGATATATAGTATGTTTAAAATTAATGCAATTTGAAGAATTATTCTATGGAACTAATTCCACACAAAGAATAATAACAATTGATACTAATATTGTATCTTTATTTATAGGATAAATTAGTCTATCGATGTGTCTATATTATCATAAACTAGATTTTAGAAAGTTTCAATTACACAAAGGGTGCAAGTCAGACTCAATTTGATTTGCTTCCATGATTTCCTCATACGTTATTTTTTGTTTAGATTGCCTAACTCCTCACAATGTAGTATAAGCATTTCAAATGGAATTTTATAAAACATGAATAACTTTGATAATACCTCCAAACATTTGGTTATGACCAACTTTGTCCAAGTATTACTTTGATTTGTCCTATTAGCGGAGAACAAGCTATAGTTAAGGGCACTTAGTAAACCAATGTCACTAAATTAATTGTTGTTTTTGTTCATTGCAAATTGCAATAAATTAAAATAGCATGACTTTGGTAAATTAGTATAACACATACCAATATGACAAATTGATTTAACTATTAAACATTTTTCTTTTTCCATCCCAATTTTTTAGTGGTATTTTTCTTCACCACATATTAATATGATGGATCTTCTTAATTTGAAGATTTATTTAAGATAGAAAAACATAATTTCAATAATATCTTAAATTTATCATAGAATATTAGATGATGGCATATTTTGATGAATCAGATATTATGTTCTTCTAGCAATAATCATGATTACTCCAATAATATAAAATTTGGTCAATGCAAAATATAATATTCTTGATTCCTATAACTTAGCTATATATACAGTACAATACAAAAAATGCACTCAAACTTATAATAATGTTAGTATTCTTCATTTCTAACAACCATAAACTAGCACTACAAGAATGATTTTGAGCTTTCAAATTCAACCAACATAACATTATGGATTAATAAAATGTTCAAAACTAAAATTTTTAAAAATTGCATTTATATATAAAAATACAAAAGAGTTGAACTTGAAATTGGCTCTTAATTTATGTCAAACTACAAGAGTTGTTGCTTTTTCTCATTTGAAACTGATCTCGAAATAAGGCTACTTTATATTAAAGGTGAAAAGTCGTAAGGAACAAGTTTTCCATTGATAAAAAATTCCAAAATTGGGAAGATCAACAAATATCACACTTGCAAATTCCATCTGTTATATTTGAAAAACTCCATTAAAGGGAATAGCAAGAAGAAGAAGGTGGATCCACCGAAGCAGAAAAAGAAGTGGTAGCAACAGCAGTTTGACTGGTCAAAAAACAAGTAGTAGTAAAAAGGAACCTCCACTCGATTGGCTGCATCTCCTACACGTTCTTGGAGAAACTCAAATTGGACCCTTCCAACACAATCTGGTACCGTTCAAGGAGTCGCCAATCCTCTCAAAATGACAACGACAATGATACCAAAAAGAGCGGATTTTGGACGTACTCAACAACAACATAAATCCAAAGGCAACACCGCCCGCAAAAAAAATTATAGTACCCATTAACTGACCTCAGTAGTTATACCCTCTCTTTGTTTAGTAAGAAAACTTGCTTTGAAATAGATCATTGAGTGACAAATATTGCCATTCAAAATTTTAGTTCAAAATTTTTGACTTTTCAAGAGCGTCGATTGTTAGGGTTGGACCTGGATTATAACCTTCACCTATAACTTCCTCCTTTCTCTATAGTCCGCAAAGAGTATGCTATGTTCTCTCGATGTATTAGATCATGTTATCTTTTTAAAGATGACGACCAACAAATCTCCCCTTGGCACATCTTGAATTTTGTTTGGTAGCCCGAGACAGAATTTCAGCCTTTGGAGAATATCCTTTTGTTAGGTTTGAATATTTTAGAAGATAGAATTGATAGAGTTCTCCATAGAATTTTACCAAGTCTTTCGAGACAATACAAACTAGCTTTAGATTTTCTTCGTGGTAATAAAAACATTGTCATCAAACCAACGGATAAAAATCTAAGTTTAGTTCTCATGGACAAATCTTGGTACATGGATGAGGCTCATCAACAGCTTTCCGATGTCCAAGTTTATGAACTTGTCCAGTCTATACCTTAGGAAGAGATTGAATCAAGACTAGAAGTCTTAGAACTAACATAAAAAAAACTGTTGTGATGGAGAAAGAATGGCGTTTTATATGCCTCCCGAGAAGACGTCAAGCTTGTACCTTGTACTTCCTCCTGAAAGTTCACAAGCCCGTGTTTGTGGACAGACCCATCTGTTCATACACCAGCTACATCCTCAAACACATTTTGATTTGGTTACATCACCAACTCCTACCGATTCTTCTCCAACACAAAAATCACCTTGTTGACTCTCTTACCTTGCTTTGAGATGTCTCCAAACTCCAGGTCCCATCTAATATTATTATCTTTACTTTTGATGTGGAATCACTTTATCCAAGTATTTCCAACTATGAGGGTCTTTATGCACTTAGGACTATGATAAAAAGGAAGTTCCCAGTGCCTAAGCTTGAACTTATTATGACCCTTTCTTTTATAGTGTTGAATCAACACTTTCTAGAATTTAATGGTAGTTTTTGGCGACAAAAACATGGAGCAACTATGGGTAGCAGTTTTATTGTAGTTTATGCTTGGCTTTTTCTGTGGGATTTGGAAAATCATGTAGAAGGATTGGAGTGCCCCACTTTGATGACCATATGCTCTATTTTTGACATTATATTGATGATGCTTTCGGGATATGAATGGGCCCCAAAGACTATCTGGTGTCTTTCTTAAGGAACTATTCAACTGAGACCGTCGAAATCAACATCATGACCTGCATCAACAAAGAGGAAGGCAACATGCTCAACATCCATTTCTTCAAAGGTCCAAATTTTGAAGAAACACGTCGCCTTTCAACTCGTACACATCAAAAAAATCCAAACATGTACCAATACTTGCCTTGGTCGTCGTAGCATCCGTTGCATCAGAAGAAAGCATTTGTAATTGGCAAGCTTCAACGATATGTACTTTGGAAGAGTTCTGAATGAGGCTTCAACCAAATTTGATGTTTTTTTTATGAATTACTACGGGCTCATGGCTATCTGAGTATTTTCATTTGGAAGCATTTTTAAGCCATCTCCTATGACATGAAGATTGTCCTACTTCTCCAACAAAAACAAATTGGACAACGTCGTCCTCCATGTGAACGAGTTCCACTTGTTTACAAATTGGATTATGCATCTTACATTGATGCTCTCAACGTGTTGGCTACTTTAAATTCTTCCTTGTTTGCTCTTTTCCAAGAGTTTCCAAAGTTACGTTTTTTGCCTTGACCTTTGATTTGTTAGAGAAATTTCCTTTCTAAAGCTAAAATGAGCTCTTAGTTAACTTTATTTTAGTTACTACCTTTTTCTTTTAATAAAATTTGCTCTTTTAGGAATTGACTTTTAGTTAACTCTTACCTTTACTAGCAATCTTTAAAGAAGTTTGTAGGATAAGCTTCCTATTTATATCTACTTTAAAGTTATTTCTTAATTAACTTGTAGAGTGAAACTAATTTGGATTAAAGCCTTTGTTTGTGTTTGTGTTTGAGATATCTTATGCGTCTTTTGTTTTATATTTTATGTTCTTTTATTTGTTTGGCAATATCTTCAGAGTTCTTTTGTTAGTGTTTGAGCAGCACCATTAGAACTCAAAAGTCAATGTTGTCAACACCAAGCCCTAAAACCCTAACAGTTTAGAGTTATAAACCGTAAGCCCTAAAGTCTGAAGTTTTCAACCCTTGGTTTAGGGTAGCCTGTCCAAAAGCCTACCACAGCTAGCCTTTTCTGATCTTTTCTGATCTTTACACCCACGGTCGTACGGAAGTCTTACTCCGCCGCTCCTCTGGTCTCCTGCGGCTCCCCGCCCGTGCATGTTGCATTTAAGCCTTCAAGAAGGATTGCAAGCAATGTCATAAGACTCCTCCGAATTCGCCCATTTCTGTCTCGGCGATGGCCTCACCAACTTCGCGGCAGCAGTTCCGAGTGGAGGCTCGGGCGCCGGGCAAAGTCATTCTCAGTGGGGAGCACGCCGTCGTCCATGGCACCTCCGCTGTTGCAGCCGCGCTCGGCCTCTACACCACGGCGTCCATCCGGCCCGGTGAGTATTTCCAAGCCCTAATTTCTCTCGTAGGATTTAAATTATCAACCTATTCTCTTACGAGCTTCAGTACATTATTGAACCGGACGTGTAATTGCGAGAGATTTTTCTAGAGGTGGTGATGAGCAATGGCGGGCTGATACATTTCGGGGTAACCTTATGTACTTGTCCGATGACATTGATCAGGCCGCATTTACACTGTTATGCGAATGGCGATCGAGTGAGTCAGTGAAGAGCCAATGTTTACCTTTTTGTTAGTGTGTGGTAGAGACGTCAATCAAGGAGGAGGTAGGACACGGTAATGCCTGATGAGCTTCGAGTAAGCGCTGCTCTATTTTAATTGTTGACGTGCCATTGATGCCATGACTGCTGTTATCTTGACTTGCCACAGCGCTTTTTCTCTCTTTATTGGCCTCTAGGGTTTTAGTATCGATGCATTCTTTTTGTCTTCGGTGGAGACCTGAAGTGTATTATTAGATCGGATGTACGATTGCTAAGAAAGTTGCTGAAATTGGTGATTTTGAGATACAACTTGGGCTTTCCCTTTTGTTCTAGTATGTACTTGTTTGAAGTCATTGATTGGATCGCACTTGCATTGTTACCACGCGAATGGCGAATGGCGAATGTGCGCGTTATGAACTGATCTGGTTCAATATTCATCTTCTTGGTAATGCATCGTTGATTATAAAAGAAAGGTCAATCAAGTTGGAGCTAGGACACGGTAATGCTTCTAGCATTTTAGTATAGATGGATTCATTTTATCCACCGCGGAAATTTACAGTGCATTGTTAGGTCGGATGCGGGATTGCGAGGGGAGTTTGCTCGCATAGGGTTGGATGGCGATTTTCAGTTACCTTCGTGTTTTATTATGTTCTTGTCCGAATGTGATTGATTGGATCGCACTTGCATTGCCAACGTCATCATCATGTGAATGTGCGAGTGATGGAAGTAATCTGTTTTCAATATTCGCCTTCATGCTTATGTATAGTTGGTAATAGAAGAGATGTCAATGAAGTATGAGCTGGAGACGGTATTGCCCATTCGTTTTCTCATTCAGCACTTGTTACTACGAGTAAGCACTGTGCTATTTGATTAACGTGCAATATCTTCTTGATACAGGGATAGATGACTGCTGTTTGCTTGACTTGCCACAGCTCGGAGTGTACACGATATGGCCTCTAAAGATGATAGAGGAAATTATTGCTCAACCTCAAGTTTTGGAGCCGAAGCCCGCACATGTCGCTTCTTATTCAGAGTCAGAATGGCCGCAACTAGCTGCATTTGTTGAGCAGCAGCTCGATGATAATGCTGCAAAAGGAGCTGACGCGGCCATTACAGCTTTTTTGTTCCTGTACAGGTCAATCCTTGGGTAAGCACTGTGCAAGCGACTAGTGCAAACTATCTGGAATGATCATGAAAGTGATTCCGGGTCAGTCAACCCTTCGATGGAGATTTCTACTCAGTATAAAAAAGATAGTTTGTGACTTGCAAGATTTTATATATATTTGATGTTCTTGTCTAAATAGGGGGTGGGCTAACAGAGCTTGATCCTCAGTTTGCAGCCAGTAACCGTGAGAGTGACATCTGAGCTGCCAGTGGGTGCTGGCCTGGGCTCCTCTGCTGCCTATTGTGTCGCTTTGTCAGCTGCGCTTTTGGCATACTGTCGAGAGATTGCGTTGCCTCAAATGAGGGAAGAAGCAGAAAATGTTGCAGATACGAAAGTGTGGCTTGATGTAGACGAAAAGAAGTTAGACTTGGTCAACAAATGGGCGTTCGAAGGGGAGCGGATCATTCACGGGCGTCCTTCTGGCATTGACAATACCGTCAGTAGCTTTGGTAAGATCTCTACTGTCTGCCCTATACCCCTACATCTGCTCTCTGAAGTTTTCATTTTCCGTAAGTTAGAGACCTGATCCGGCCCCTGTACCGACCACTGTACCGACACTGACCTATACCGAGTGCAAATCGTCTATTCATACACTTGGTTGGACTTATTAGCAAGCATGACTTGGCTAAAGGTCTATGGCCGCTGATCTTTCAATGAAAACGGGTTTATCTACTTTCACTAGCAGTGGTCTTCAACTTCCCACTTTGACTTCGCATGAAAAATTCATACATAGTGGTAGACATAGTGTTAAACATTTGTTCTTGTACCCAAAGATCTCTCCTCAGTTCTACAGTGATTTCCCAAAATTCAGACTCCTACACTTGTTGTAATACAATAATTGCATTTCTACCTCAGGTTTTTTTCTTGTTTTTTTTAACTGACGATGCTGCAAATTCAGGCTATGTGGTGAAGTTCAAGCAAGGTCAGATTGAGCACTTGCACACACAAATGCCACTACGGATGCTTCTGACCAATACACGAGTCAGTAGGAACACCAAAGCCTTGGTGGCAGGAGTAGGAGAGCGCGCCCTGCGCCATCCAGCAGCCATGGGTGCAATTTTCAAAGCCATCAATGAGATTGCGGAAGAAGTTGTGACCATCCTGCAAACGCCACCTGAGAGAAGATTAGACAGGAGCAAAAGTGATGAGGAGTTTGCGTCACCCGAAGAGTGTGGGCCTCATCCTGTCACCAAAACAGATCTGGAAGTCAGGCTTGAGGAGCTAGTGGAGATGAATCAGGGACTCCTGCAAGGCATTGGTGTGAGTCATCTATCTATTGAGTCGATCTGTCATGTTACGGCAGCTTACAGGCTACAGTCGAAACTCACAGGAGCCGGTGGCGGTGGATGCGTCTTGACCCTTTTACCACACAGTATCCTCACACAAGCTAATTGCTCCTTTCCGTGTCGTGTTTTTTGTCCATTTTTTCTTCAGATATTTTTACATTAAATATTGCGGATCCTCTCGGCCTGCTTCGATCCTTGACAAAGCTCTGCAGGATTGCCCGCGCTATCGGCAGAACTGGTGAAAGTAGACTTGGAAGGCAAAGGCTTTTCCTGCTTTGAAGCTGTAATTGGTGGCAACGGAGTACAAGTACGTTGGGAAGCAGTTACGGGATAAGCAATTGAAGCAAAGCGATCATCCCCCAGTTGAAGCAGTTGAAGCTGTTTGGACAGACCACAAGGAGCGAGCTGAAGCCCTCTTTCACCAACTCATACGTCGTAGTTGCCTCGGAAGAACTCTCAAGCCTCGGCTTGTTTTCTCTTTGACAAGGGCAATTTCAAGAGATTTCTGTGGATCCCGAATGTTTCCATCATCTCATCGACGTCTTCAAGAAGCAGCTCAGGTTCAGGGAGAAGATGGGTGCACTCTACTCCTGCCACCCTTGCATAGATTCTACAACCATTCTCAGTCACCGTAGAAATATTGATTCATGTGATTGCAGTATTCTCAGTCGCACCGTTGGATAGATTCTCTCCAACCCATATTTTCAGTGCAATTTTTTTTTTCATACTCCAACATTTAAGGTTTGCTCATCGAACAGGACAAAGACGCACGCTATACTAGAGTCTCCTTCCTTCCTTCCTTCCTTCTTGTCTCTGTCCCCCTATTTATCAACTAATATTGCCTAGTTCGCAAGACCTTTACGATCCAGGAATTATGACATCCTTATTAATTAAGACAAAGGTTTAACAACCTTGTTGAATGGAAAGACAGATCCTTATGTACTCCATATAGTCAAAATAGAAGTATGTCAGTAATTTTCATGCAGTACTGACGTTTGGAATCTTCCAGAATTAAATTTAATGATTTACAGCAAGGTCAGAGTCATCTGAGGCCGTGGGATGATGGGGTTGGGCGTTGACTTCTCGAGCCCTTTGCCTCCGCGGACTGTCGTTGTAGTATAGTGGTAAGTATTCCTGCCTGTCACGCAGGTGACCCGGGTTCGATCCCCGGCAGCGGCGACCTCCTGAGAAGGCTTCTGCTCTTCGTGGCAGTACCTCCATCACTTGCTGGAATAGCTCAGTTGGTTAGAGCGTGTGGCTGTTAACCACAAGGTCGGAGGTTCGACCCCTCCTTCTAGCGTACCCTTTTTTTTTCCTCTCGTTTGGAAAGAATTTTCTCAACGAATTGTTTTATTAGTCAGTTCGAAATGATGGATGGAGCTCCTTTTTACGGCAATACTTCGGTTTTTATGCATTTGTAATTCAGGTTCTTAGTTATCGTGATTAATTCTAGATGTAAGCCTTCAGAACTCGAGGCAAAAGGTGTTGAGATGAGATTTAGGGTTAAAATACTCCAGTTTTGACACCTTTAGAACACACAATCAGAATTTCAAATCTCAACCAGGATCCTCCCCCATTACAATACAAGTTCATTCTTAACCAAAAACCACTAACCACTCGTGACTTCGACACCATACCGACTTGGGGACCAGGATTTTATGTGAAAAACTCTACTCCAACAGGTTAACAATTCATGAGCCTTGTAGGAGGAACCTTGTTACCAACAATTCATGAGCCTTGTAGGAGGAACCTTGTTACCAACAATTCATGAGCCTTGTAGGAGGAACCTTGTTACCAACAATTCATGAGCCTTGTAGGAGGAACCTTGTTACCAACAATTCATGAGCCTTGTAGGAGGAACCTTGTTACCAACAATTCATGAGCCTTGTAGGAGGAACCTTGTTACCAACAATTCATGAGCCTTGTAGGAGGAACCTTGTTATCAACAATTCATGAGCCTTGTAGGAGGAACCTTGTTACCAACAATTCAGCGTAATGTCAATCAATTTGCATACTCACAGATACTGCCCATTTGAGAGCATTTGTCTGAGGATTTCTTCTATGTGGATCAAGACATTTTCTAACAAATTTTCAGGGAAAGAAGAGAGGAAGACACATCCATCACAATTTGATTCATAATTTTTGGACTTAAATTGAATTAGATATGATTTTCTAAAACTCATAGCAGTAGGATGCTATTGAAGTAGGGTGCTATTGAAGTCTGTAGGTACTGCCATTAAATGTCAAAGAGTTGTGTCCAACAATGGTGCAAACAGAATTAGAAAATGAATACATGCAAATCTTAATCCTTAAATGACGAGTTGGTCACTGTAGAAATCATTTGTTTTGTTACCATGGGACTTGTTGGCTTAAATAATGCAAAAGAACTCATTCAAAATCTAACTACTGTAGATGACCTTCCCTTTTTGCACAAAATTTGGAGGATGAATAGTTGCACTTTTGTCGTGCTTGGAGAGGTTCATCGGCCAAAAAACGTCCTCGGTGGCATTCATAGGTTAAACTTAAACAACATGGTGCATGCTATTGTCTAGGATGGCACAATGTGTCCTACCACTCATAACTCCACATTATTTACATTGAAATTGTGTGTACTTCGAAATCAAACTCAATCCCCAACCACTCATAAAATTGTGCACCAGAATCCTAATTTGGCACCAATTCATGATTGGACAATTTTTCATTTCTGCAATAACAATTCATGGTACAAAAGTAGGAACAGTTTTGAAAGCATGGGCAGAATATAGACAAGCTACCTTATAAGCTTATACATCACTAGTCATTTGGCACGATTTATTTTGTTTTGTAGAGTTTTCTTATCACAATAATCAAGAAGTGTAGCCATGGTGCTTTGCTTTGTTTGATATGAAAGTTGACCTATATTATGATGTATGAGTTACGTGTGATGAAGTGACTACCTAACGATTAGATGGTGAAATTCAATAGATTAGGGCTTTAATTTTGTTGTGCGATAGAATACACAACAATAAACAAAAGGCTAAAAAAATAAAAATTAGATTAAAAAATATTTTTGTAGTGCAGTGATTCATAGTACTTGGAAAGATTAATGCATACTTCCTTTGTCTCAAAATAAATCTATGGTTTCTATTGGAAAAATTTGAATTACCATGGATTTATTTTGAGATATAAGGAATTCCTTCCAAATATGAAGCATCAAATAAGAATTTTTAGAAAACTACAGGTTGAGGTTGTGGAGATTTATTAAACACGTTTTTCCTTCTCTAAATTTTATTTGATATATCATTGATGTTTATATGAGAAAATACATTCATTAATGTTCTTGGACAATTGTAGCACTAATTGTAAAATGTAAAGAAAGTATATTTGTATATCTTAGTTTCCTACTCGGTTTGTGAGTATCACAACATTATAATCCAAATATAACCATCCTAACAAATTCTAGAACTACAAAACATGTAAGTTCTTTTCTAGTGATTTAGTAGGAGCCAAAATTAAAATTATAAAAAATTATCACCTTGTTTGAGAGGCACAAAAAATTGTACAGTATAAAGAATGAGAGGAGAGAAAAGACTAACCAA
The DNA here is from genome assembly GCA_951230915.1 of Antitrichia curtipendula. Taxonomy (NCBI): domain Eukaryota; kingdom Viridiplantae; phylum Streptophyta; class Bryopsida; order Hypnales; family Leucodontaceae; genus Antitrichia; species Antitrichia curtipendula. Next base: position 16,875,455 of record OX579641.1, read on the forward strand.
CAATATATAAATCAAGGTTTCATATCAAGAGCTGAAAATCTTCTAATTGCCTCATCCCTTGTGATCACCTAGAACTTTTTAACATGCTCGCAAAATGCAAGTTCATTTGCTCTCATGCCTTCCTACAAAACTATTATAAAAAAAATAACCAAGAAAAATAGGACAGAAGACATTTACTATCCCTATGAAATCATATGCACAATAATATATTTAATCAACGCTTTTTTCTTGATAATATAAAATTATAATGCCTAAAAAAGAAGCTTGACATAACATTTATAGTACCCATAGCAAGTCCCACATCCTCATTTATGTGATAATTTTTAATGTGAGTATTTCCATTGGTCTATAATTGTACTTCAAAGAGGCTATGTGGTGCCAATCGCTATTACAATGTAGAAGAACATCAAGAATCATTCAACCTTAATGAATTAAATATATAATAGATGTAGAAGCAAAATGAGTGCATTGCATGTTTGAATTGTTGCATATACGGTAGCATCAAAGGTCTCTATTAGCTTTTTAAAGAATCACAGATGCATCTTACTTACGTCAAGCATGTGATCCAAAAATAGATGCCATTGTTGCACTTAAATATTTCAATTCCATCCAAATTGATGCTCACTTCAATACTAGTCTCATTTGTTTCCCTCCAGACAAATCCTACATGTGAATTTTCTGCATTCCAAATAATTACTATGAGAACCGATCTCAATTGCAACCAAATTTCTAAACCAAATCTTATCTTTGCCATAATCTATAGAAATTCTTTAACCTTTAAACGATGGACTAGTGCACGTGGAAATCATCCATTTTGATACCATGGAAATTATTGGTTTAAAAAAGTCCAAAAGCCCTCATTAGAAGTTAAAGTAATGTAGAAGATTTTTTCTTTTCACACAAAGTTCCAAGGATGAATAGTTACACCTTTGACCTACCCTAAAATATTCTTTGTCATCCATCGGACACCAAAACGTTCATCTCGATGTTCAAGGGTTGAGTGTAATGCATTGGTATCACATTTAATTTAGGTCATGAAGATCAATTCCTTCACTCAACAATTGGGGGGGGGGGGGGGAGGGGGGCACTTAGTTCTACTACAAGAAACCACGTGCGAACAAGTGGTTTCTAATAAACTCTAATGTCAACCTAAATTTTTTGAGCATTGTTTAATGATGACTATAGGTTTCTATTGCCAAATTTTTCAACTCAAACAAAATATGAAATGATTTCTAGAAGAGGTTGAAAATGAACTAAAATGGCATGTTTTTCAACTCAAATAATTATAGAGAACACATTTAGATGACCATTGAATCAATATTCAACTCAAAATGAGCTTTCAATAGAGATTTATTTTTAGGAATATTTTGTTCATTTTTTAAACAATTTTTTCTTATATAATATAGGGGTGTGAAAGTTATTTTTTAGTTCTACAATGTATCTTCTTACTTCAAAAATTTATAACTAATTATTATTAACAAATAAAAATATCAATAATTCAAAACATAAACTTTCAAAGTAAGAAAATGTATTCATATTTTTATTATTTTTATTAATTCAAAATTCAAAAAATAAATAGGGGGTCCAAAGTTTTGTTTGCATGTGGTTTCTAATAGACACTCTAGGTGAACTTCCCGTGCTCAACCAATGACTTCCACTGTCTTAATATCCCCAAGGCTTCAAGATTGTGAAAAGTAACCAATTTCAATTGACAAAATTATAAAAATGTGATTGAAAACTTTCCATCTCGAGAATCTATGAAGAACGTTGCATGAATTGGTGAAACAATAAATACAATTTGAAAAAAAAACAGTTATATAATGACTTCATTAAAAAGACTTAAAAATATGAAGACTAATTTGGGCTGCTCAGTCTTTTTGAAGATAAAATCAGAGCATCCACAGATGCAAATTTCAAGGATTGGTGCATAATTCTAAATCTCCACATATAATTGAAGTCCTCAAAACTTGCGAAAGCAAAGATGTATTGATGCAAGATTTACCAAGAAGGCATTCAAGAAGGAAAGTGACCTTCCATTTGTAACCAAAAAGGGCTAAAGTAAAGGCTTCCTTCATATAGGTGAACTTATATTTGATCTAAGTATGAACTTATTAAATCTATTCACAGACATTTGTTTTTTTGCAATTGATTTTTAGCTTATCACAAAATGTGCAAAAATTTAAGTTGGTGCAAGTTTTCTAGATTGTTGTAGGAAAAGGCTCAAAGTTCACCTACATGGTGAATGGAACCTCTCCTTTGTTGTATGATGAATGGAGACTTATATTACACGTATTTCATCTCTGTAGTGTCTAAAATTTGCCTAAAATTTGCCATTGCAAACACTTAAGTTTTACGATAGCAAATTTTAGGCAAATTTTAGCCGCAAAGCCATTGATACCAGTAGTAATGGAGCTTCTTGCCACAACACTACCAGGCATAATTATGTGCCCATGCAACAAACTTCACCACCCTCTAAAGAAGTACCAAAGAATGACGTAGCTCTCACCAAGGAAGTAGTTACCGTAGTAACAACCATGATAATTCTTTTTAAATGTTTGATGCAAATGACTACTAAGGAATGATGCATTGTCATTGATTGTAGTACAATCACATCATTGGCAAATATATAAATGTCCATCATGAATGTGTTGTTAGTAATGTGATGCATATACTTCTTTGTCAAACATATGATGTACATAAGGTACAACATCCCATCATAGTCAAAATTAGGAATTTGCCTTCAAAGCATTGTTGAATTTATTTTAAAAATTTATCATGCAATGACAAACGTGAGAAACGGCAAGAGCAGTTGAAATTATATTTCTTTGACAAAGTATATATGAGTTTGTTATGTATTTTTGAAGTGTTCTACCAAAAAGAGTCTCTAGACTACTCCAAAACCAATAAAAATTGTATTCATAATACTCATCTTATTATCCTAAAGGAATCACAATTTTTTCTAAGAGGGAAGGCCTAAAAAATCACTTTAGACAATGAATTTACACTAAGTGTTTTTTTGCATAGATTATTGCATAGAAATTTCTTTTAAAATCTATATTAAATTTAGTCTGATATTTTTAATTGTGAAAATGACATTAGATTTTAGATATTTATAACTAACTTATTGCATATAAAAAATTATTCAAACTTTTTAAAAATGTATATTTAAATAAAGAAATGTAGTGAAATTTGACCAAGCCCATACACAAAATCTCTTTTTAAGGATTGAATGAAGTTTCCTTTCATTGCTTGTAATTCATGCTTTTCAAGATTGGAAATGAAGTAACAAGTGTTGGAAATCAACCACATTTGGATAAATAGCTGTCCAAAGATATCCAATGCATACAAACTTGTTTTCTGGAAATAGTATTTGGACTATTTGTAGCTTGCAAATCTCTCTTGCTTAAGGCTAAAAAGCTTAATAGCTACAAAATATTCTACCTTTAGCCATTTACTTTAAAAATTCTTTCATTCAATTTGTGTATATTTTTCTCTATACATTGCAACAAACGCTTAAAAGATGTTATATATAATAAGAAGCCAAAAGGAAATAGAGATTAATATTTGCATTCAATTAGCAATACATTCTATCAAAAGTGTAAATTTGGAGGGATTGCAACATTTTGTTCCTAAGATAATTGCGCCTAGTTGTCACATGTTAATGTTTCTACACTCACTCTCCTTCCCCATAAATTCTTACCAAAATATATAATCTCTATTTGAAAGAGACTTGGTTGATTTTAAATACACATATTGTTTGCAATTTAAGAATTTATATTTTATTTAAACATATAGTATTCAAAGAATGCATTTTAATTTCAATAATCCTTAAAATCAAATTGCATTTTGGGAATTTTTGGTCAAATTACTACTATGGTTTTAATATTTATTTTTTATGCTTTCAAGAATTAAACTTTAAGATGCATATTTTTAGTTGCAAATGAAGAAATCTAATTTGGACCACATATAAGCTAGAATACATTTTATTTGAATCAATTAGTGTTTTGGCCTTAAAACTTCAATTTTTGTAATTATTGAAGGAATGATGAGAAACTACTAGGTTGGCAATTTATTTGGTACTTAAAGCAACTAATGGCACTTCAATTGTCATTTATGGACAACGGCAAAATAAATAAGCTTTTTAACCATGAGAATAGTATATTAAATTTTTTGCAATATTTTTCCTCTTTTCTACATTACATTAATACAACAATTCACTATGTCTATTCTAGAGCAAGTCTTTGTTGAACTTTTGATGAGTATAAATCTTTCGGAATGTTTTACTCATCACAAAGAGATTGTAATAACACAAAGCATATAAGTCTTCCATAGATAAATTCAAATATAAAGTAGTAATTTATAATTCAAGAATTTACATCATAATAAGCTATACAAATTATATCCTACATACTTTAAGATTTGTTAAATTTTGAAATTGACATACATTTATAGGCACATAATGAAAATAAAAAACTTTTTACTTTGATTACACATAGATTTCACAAATTGATAAAAATTATAATTTTTTTTTTGTATGGACTTTATATCAAGTTAAAATTAAGATCTTAAAGTAACAATTGTCATTTCTATAAATTTTTGCATCCAAAAATCTTGATTTAAAAATGTACAATTCTAAAACTTTAGAATTGAAAATGCAAAAAAGATAATAAGTTATTAGAATCCTATTTTGAAATTAATTTATTCTTCTAATTCATTTTATTATAAATCTTTGACACAATTTTGGAGACTAGACCAAAACTCCTAGTCTTAAATGGTATGATCAAAGAGAGCCACTACTTAGTTTATTATTAGCTAAGAGAATTGGAAAAAATGGTTTCAATTTGAAATCATTAAAAATAATGGTAAGAAAATCTATAAATTTTTTGTTTAGAATAGAAAATAGAAAAAAAATCGGTCCTTGAAAAAATGATTCAACATAGGAATTGAAGGAGAATAGCTCAATGTGTAATGACAATGCATATCAAAGTGGTCCAATTGTGAAAGATTGTGTCAATGATTGAAAAGTAACATTGACAATCTCATGGGAAACCTTTCAAGTCTTCTCATGCACAACCTATTGTGTCAATGGTTGAAAGATAATGCCTTAAAATTGGTTGATATTCAAAGATTTGTGGTTTTAATGAGCAATTTTCTTCACTTGTCCATCTGTTGGGCCTAATCACATTAATCCCTCGTGACGTTTGTCTCCTCATTTACCAACTAGCACATCCAATGCACCCATGATACGCTACCACCTAGCCTGCCCAACCTTGAATACGTCAACACTTGAATTGAAAAGTAATATTGACAATCTCATGGAGAACCTTTCAAGTCTTCTCATGCACAATATGTTGTGTCAATAGTTAAAAGATTATGCCTTAAACCAATTAACATTCAAAGATTTGCGGTTTTGATGAGCAATCTGCATCGCCTATCTATCCATTGGGCCTAATTGCATTAGTCCCTCGCAATGTTTGTCCCCTCATTAGCCAACCCATTCAACCATTATATCTACTGTATGCTAGCCTGCCCAGTCTTGAACCCATCAACATCTATCTAACGCTTGTTTTCATGAAATTGCTACCCCAAATTCATGTGCAAACGAAACAACTTACGGTCTTAGCCTCACAAAACATATGTCAATAAGGTCCCCAAATTGTTTCATACCACCTTTAAAATTGCTAACCGCCAAATGGGCAAATGGTATTCCATAGATGAGAGCAAACCTTAAACCTTAAACGACGGGTTGGTCACCATGGAAATCATCTGTTTGTGTGTGAAATATTGACTTAAAAAAAATGAAAAAAAACACTCATTGGAAGACAAACTACTATAAAAGACCTTCCCTTTCCACACAAAATTTAGAGGATGAATAGTTGTACTTCTGTCTTACATGAAGAGATTCTTTGTCATTCATCGGCCAAAATATGTCCTCCACGGCGTTTATGGGTTAAGCAACGTGCCTTAGGAAGAAAAAGAAATGAAAAGAAAGAAAAGGAAATGGAAAAGAAAAAGGAAAGAATAAGGAAAAGGAAGAGAGTGATGAAGAAAGCCTTGGACACACCCAAGGCAGTGAATCTTGCAGTGGCTCAAGCCGTCGGCATCGCCATCATATCGCGGCCACTTCGCAACAAAGCGTCCGTCTTGTCTCGTCTCTCCCCGTAACGTCAATCACCGCAATTCTCCCTCCAATTGATGGAGCGCCCCCAACGCACATTTCTTCTTAAGCCATCTCCAAGTCCGTCCATCACCAGCCATGGCCCTCCCTTGAGCATCTCTTGCGCTTCATCCCAACGCTGACATTCCCAAGCCCAACATTCTCTTGCGCACTCTTGGAGACGATTTCAACATGATTTGCTGACCGTGAGGGAGCTTGGGCGCATCTTCTTGCTGGGGTGAGCATGAGCATGTTCTTGAGCTCATTGGGGTGCAGTTTTTGTATTTGGTGGTGGAATTTTGGGATACTCGCTCTTGGTTCTTGGGCTATGGCGAGCGTGGGGGAGGGAGCTTGGGTTTTGGTTTTGTTCTTGGGAGCTTAATTTTTATGTTGAAGTTTTGTGGTGGTCGAGTAATGCAGTTGATCAATGTCGGAGATTTTTGTTTTCGATCGAGTTTGGGAGAATGAGGGCGTTCGTGTTGTGTTTACTGTGAGGTTTTTGTTGAGTTAATTGGTTGGGTGATTGTTGTAGAGCTTGATCAGGTGGTGAGTCAGAACGCGTGGAAATGATTTTCAGTTTTTTTTGTTCTGGGGACTCGCCTTTTGATTTTGTTTTGGAGTTGTGGCACCTTTTTGTCGTAATTGTTCGATGTCTATTTTTTGTATGTTTGACCTATCTTGCTTTGCTTTCAAGATAGATATTGTGCATTGCAAATATAGGGGTTAATATGAGCTTGTGGAAACCCCTTTTTCCATTTTCTACTACATTCTGTTGCAATCTTGTGTTGTAGTATCCTTGTAGCTTCTCCTCAGGCTTTACCTATTCAAGATAGCAACTGATGAGTTTTTATTCTGTTTATGGCAGACATCAAAATGGAAGATTTCGACAGTTTAGAGGAGGAGTTGATGCGTGCCAGATCCCACCTGGAGGATTTCGAAGTGATCGAGGGCGATCTCGGTCGTCCTTTATCCCCCATGGAAGATTTCGAAATTTTAGAGCATGAGCTCCCACCTCCAATAACCCCTCTGCCTGAAACGCTGGAAGATGACATGCCTGCTGCACCCACGGCCGTCGTCGATGAGGCGGATCCCATGGCCGTAGACAACTCCTACTTTCCACCAGAGCAGACCGTCCTAACCGAGGACCAGACCAACCGAAAGAAGAAACTGAGCGTGAAGGAAGAAGACGAGGCCCGCTGGGCTGTGGCGAAGATATTCTTTGAGCACCGAAGCCTTGTGGAGAATCAGCTGCACAGCTTCAACGAGTTTCTGGACACGGGAATCCATCAAATGTTCAAAGAGTCCTCCCCGATCGAGGTCGCTCCGGATCATAGCCCGGCTTCGTTGAGAATCTGTGGGTTTCCTAGACAAGCTCGGTTTTGGTTCGGTGCGGTGAGTTTTAAAGAACCGTTTGTATATACAGATGATTCTAAATCGGTCACTCGAAAACTGTATCCAAGAGAAGCGCGTCTTCGAAACATGACATACTCAGCGCCAATATATCTTGACATAAACTTAGAGGTAAACAAATGCTACCTCCTCCTCTTGTTTTATTGCACACTCAAAACCTCTTTAATCTTATCACCCACGGTGTCAACTCATCCTCTATGAATGCGTAACAAGTGTGCTACAGTCTACGGTAGAGTGGCAGGTGTGCAGGATTTTCTGAAATGTCATTTTAGAGGCCGCAATAAAGAGGTTTGGGTACAGTACTTCGGGTTTTATATACGTGTTAGAGGTATCTCATGTGCTGTCTTTTCCTCAATTTTGATGTCGGGGTTGGTTTGAAATGACTGAGAATTAAGGTGTGGTTTGATATGAGCGTGGCAGGTTTTCACAAACAAATTATCAGAGAAGGGGAAGGTAGCGGAGAAAATGGTATTGCAGGAAATGCGTGAAACTGTCTGCATAGGGAAAGTACCAGTCATGGTCAAAAGCAAGCTATGCAACCTTTCTGGCTTAACTGATACGACAGTAAGAAACCAGAAAGGAGACTGCGATTTTGATATTGGGGGCTACTTTATCGTGAAAGGCTCCGAGAAGGTACGGAATACACAACCCCGGATGAGTTTACCCTGAAAACACCATGGCTTAGGACATAATATTCAACACTAGAACGTTGAAATTAGAGCATGGATTACTAAATCTATCAATTGCACTTGGAGCTCTTTTAACTTCTGTACACAAAAGTCTGAACACCCCACATGAACTTCACTAGTAGAAACCATGGCCGTTTCAAAGTGACCAATTCGATTGATCATTTTGTAAATAATCACGAATGTCACGAATGATGTGCAGGTGCTGATAGCCCAGGAGGAGAAATGTGACCAGCGAGTTTATGTACAATATGTAAAGAAGTCCAACACTTGGCTAGCGACGTGTGCTCCCTCGCACACGGGATTCTATGACTACCGCAGCAAGTTTCCCGTGAGGCTGGCGAGTGACAAGAACTTGCCGACGCTCAACATGAGCCTCCCTCGCGTGACCGATCCAGTGCCTGTGGTGATCGTCATGAGGGCCTTGGGTTTCTCCACTGACAAGGACTTCATGGAGATCGTCTGCTACAATATGAATGACTTGCATTTCATTGAGCTTCTTCGACCCTCTGTGTTAGCTGCGGACGAATGCATGGTGAAGTTCCTGCGCTCCAAGAACAAAACTTCCATGACTGCAATGCGAGCTGCACGGTTACAGCAGAATGCCTTGGCTTACATTGGGGCCAAGACGAGAAACAACGTGAAGGTGGAGGAGGAAGCTGGCAGGGACGTGCTTAGCCTTATGTTCCAGCACCTTGGGGAAGGGCGCAGGCAGAAGGCTTACTTTCTGGGATACATGATTCGGCAAGTGTGTTTGGCACGGTTGGGTCAACGTCCTCCGACAGACAGAGAGCACTACAAGAACAAGCGTTTGGATCTTGCCGGACAGCTCTTGCGGCACCAGTTTCGAGCTGCAATGTCACACCTCCAACGGGACCTGGCGAAACAGATTCAAAAGCATTTGGGTAAAGATGAGGAATTGGGCACGATCAAGAGCTTTGTGCAGGAGGCGTTAGTCACCAAAAACCTGCAGTCTGCCTTCACTCTGGGGAACTGGAACACGAGTGAAGGACATCGCAGCTCTGGTGTTGTTGGTGATCTCAAGAGGGGGAACACCATTGCGATGATATCACACATTCGGCAACTACGGTTGAATCTGCCCCCCAAGACTAGACCTACTGAGTCTGCACGCCATCCGTAAGTTTTTGCCTCTTAATTGATGTGATTTTGGTAACATGTGATACGGTTTTGTTTTATCATTAGTTTATGGTGATTCAAATCTGGCATGCTATTGAAATATATTATAAAAGCTGAAATTAGTCAATTGTGGGTGTATGCAGGAACTTCTCTTATTGGGCTAGAGTGTGCCCCGTGCAGACAGCTGATGGAGATGACTGTGGATTGGTGAAGAACATTTCTCTCACAGGGATCCTAAGTTCAAGCACGGATGAGGGACCAGTGATGAATGTCCTTGTGGATCATGGTATGCGTTACTTAGAGGAGATCGTCCCGTCAACTTTAGAGTGGGTTGACAAGGTTTTTGTGAATGGGAAGTGGGTTGGCACTTTGGATCAGTCCCAGGAAGTGGTGGATGTCCTTAGAGCACTTCGACGAAAGGGAGCCCTCTTTGAGGAGGTAAAGACTCTTTGCAACCGAATCAGCTCACATCTCAAGGATTTTTCCTCCTGTTTTTGCCAATTATTGTTTGTTTAACCCCTAAAGGACCAAGGATTCATGGTTTGAAACTAATCACTTTAATTGATTGTATTGTGCAAAATCAGTAATTCTGCTGGGGCAAATTTTATATCACCTGCATCAATTTAGAAGCTTGCATGTGTTGGTGAAAAAATTAACCCAATTGGACGAAAGAAAGTCCCTGTATAACCTACTCAAAACTGCTAAAAGATAATGAGATTCAATTTGGTTCAGATGAGCAGACTCTTCAGACAGATTGCTGCAGCGCATATGTTCCTGAAACATGCTATAACAAGAGGTTGTGTTCCTGCAGACGGAAATTGTGAGAGATGAGAAGCAGAAAGAGGTCCGTATCTACACGGATGCAGGTCGGATCTTGCGACCACTACTCGTGGTGCAAAACCAGCATCTGGTGCTGTCCAAGCGACATCTGAAGAGGATGAACATACTTTTGAGATCAACGATGTCGGCGAAGGAGTGCTGGCAGACGTTACTTGCAGACGGTGTTGTCGAGTACCTTGGAGTCGAGGAGGAGGAGGAGGCCATGGTTGCATATCGATCGGATGACCTGGTTAAGGCCCGAGATTGTGAAGGTGCTCCAGTTTACTCGCACTGTGAGATTGATCAATCGTACTTGATGGGACTGGGTGCCTCTACAATTCCGTTCTTGGAACACAACCAGGCCTCGAGAAACCTGTTTCAATCCGACAAGCACTGCAAACAGGCGATGGGCTTGTATACCACAAGCTTCCTTTCCAGATGTGATGCATCTGCGAGTCATTTGTTTTACCCGCAGAAGCCACTGGTGACCACTCGCGCTACCAGCATTTTGGGAAAGCCGGAGCTTTACAGCGGCCAGTCGGCCATTGTCGCTATTTTATGCTATGGTTACAATCAGGAAGACTCCATCGTCATGAACCAGGCCTCTGTTGATCGAGGTCTTTTCAGGTTGGTAATTTCTCAACTTCAAAAATGTTGCATCTCATCTTGTAATTTAATTTTGATTGTAAGTTGATAGTCTGCATTCACATCTCGTCCATTCTTTTTCTCTTTTGAAAGTTTCCGCTCATTGTTTGATTGCGCATTACAATCAGAGTGCGAAAAAATTGACAGATATCTCACTTTTGAGGCATCATTTTTGGTGGCAGATCTGCGCATTTCAAAATGATCCGGGGCGAAGAGAGGAAAAACATCCAGGAGAAATTTTCCAAGCCAAGCACTTTGGATGTAAGAGGGTGGTACAACAAGAGCCTGGACAAAGTAGAAGACGATGGGTTTCCTTACGTAGGGGAGAAGCTTGTGAAAGGCGACATTGTGATTGGAAAGGTAACTGCAGAAGCAGGCAATCCCAGGCAAGTGGATAATAGTACTCACCTCAAGATCCATCAGAAGGGGCACGTTGATCAAGTAATGCTCACCACGGAGGAGGATGGGCATCGAATAGCGAAAGTTCGGCTTCGAGTGACGCGAGCTCCACAGGCAGGGGACAAGTTTTCAAGCATGCATGGGCAGAAGGGAGTCATTGGGGCTATTTTCCCGCAGGAGGACTTGCCTTTCACGCAGCAGGGGGTCGTGCCAGATATCATTATGAATCCGCATGCTCTTCCAAGCAGACAAACGGTGGGTCAGATACTGGAGTGCTTGATGGGCAAGGCCGTAGCTGCCAGTGGGACGCGCCGCTTAGCAACGCCTTTCTCTGGAATTGACCGAGTTGACAACGCCGATGCCGTTAGTAACGCCCTGCACGAGTAAGTTTCCATTCATCACAAATGAACTTCTCCATTAGATAGTCAAAAGCTCTCAATGGTAGCATTAGATTCATGTAATCCTCATGTTGAGTAAATATTAGCACAGTGCAAATGGTGTTTAAGTTAACATCAAGTGATCATTAACTTGACATTGCATTAGTGTCATCTTAATATCGATTTATTGCATTCACATGACCTTCCATTATTGACTCGGAATCCAATCGGAATTTTTTTTTGAGATGGATTCATTCATGATTCTACAGCTAATCATGGTTTCATGCACTTAACCATTTGAAGTATTTTACTGGTGGATATCATGCAAGATTGTCGTCGTCCTTTTAATCGACCCCTTCTACTCGAAAATTCTAATGTGACTGATTTGCTTTCATTCTGAGCCCGCCCTCTGTTTGTTGTCTGTGTGTCAGAGCCAAGCTCTCCAGAAGTGGCTGCGAATTGATGTGCGCTGGAACCACAGGCCTGAAACTGAAAGCTCTCGTGACCATCGGCCCCACGTTTTACCAAAGACTGGAGCACATGGCGGAGGACAAAATCAAGTTCCGAGGCAACACAGGGCCCGTCAACTTGCTCACAAGACAACCTGTGAAAGACCGAAACTGTCTTGGTGGCTTGAAGTTCGGAGAGATGGAGCGGGATTGCATGCTCGGTCATGGAGCCTCGGCTACGTTACGGGAGCGGTACTTCCTGCTGAGCGATCCTTACAAGATGAACATTTGCAAAGCATGCCGAAGACCAGCAACCATGGACACCTCGCGCATTCCCAAGTGCCAGTTTTGCAAGACGGGCAAGCACATCGTCCAGGTGCAGATCCCGTACGCGTGTAAGTTGCTGTGGCAGGAACTTCTCAGCATGGGGATTGTTATCTACATGGACACCAAGGAATGTTAGCTGTAATCATCGTTGTTGTACAGAAACTCTCAGATGAAGATACAATTTGCGTTTTGAATAACAAAACTGCAAGACACTTACTCTTTTCTGCATTTTCTTCAGCAGTATTGGGGCGTGTCCTCTCCTCTCATCACGAAACTCTCGTGAGTTGTGACTTGAGAAATGATGAGGACACTATCGGCGTCACTTTTAAAGCATTTTTACAGGTGTAGGGGTGTGAATTTTGTGAGATGAAGAGAGCAATGGAGAGGTTTTTGGATACATGAATCTGAAACTGCCGAGGTCAAGGTTGTCACTATGAATGACTTTCTTATGCAACTTCAATGTGGGGCCATTGACATTTAAAGGTATGTTTGCACCAGGAATTTAAGATTGGTGTTAGCGAGGTTCTTAAGGAATGGATGTAGTGAACGAATTCACTTTTGTAACATGCTAAAAACTCCAACCCAGCTTATAAACAGATGAGGTGCTGGTAACTTACAGGGGCTTAAGAGCTTAGGAGATGGGTTCTGGTCTTAATAGATTTGCTATCCTCTTTCTTTACTTGTATTTTTAAGTGCTTCAAATATCCCTCTCAGTGATGCATTCATCATCTTGGCAATATAAGGTAGGTGTACTTAAAATGTACCGAATGCATTCATTTCAAGTGGCGATTATGAGAGCACGTACCTTAAAAAACTTCAGATTGAGAAGATGAAATCATGTCACACACTTCATGCTTATTACACAAGATATTGTCCAACCATGACTGACAGTGCCCCACTAAGTGAGCATTGGTACTTTTATTGAATTGCCGTCTTTGTAGATTCTTGTTGGTAATTGAGATTCAAGATTCTCTTTTCTTGTATATTTTAGAAACTTTATGAATAAATTATGATAAAGTGTTTATTGGATAAACCAAAACCAACCCTTGATCAGGGACAATCAACCCCAGATCCGGGATCGAACATTGATCTGGGGACTGGTTGATTGAAAAGACCAACACTTAATACTCTAGCGCATTGGACCTACAACCATTCTCAAAGAACAATCCAATGTTGGGAAGAGAACCACCAATTAGTCCACTATTACTGTTAGCCAAAAAATGAGTTGTAATTTGAAAACATTAAAAAAAAATTGATAAAAAGATTGATAAAATTTCTACTTAGAATTAAAAATGGAGAAAATAACAGATTTAGTACTTGAAAAAGGCTCAATAGTATAAAAGTTGCCCCAATTTTGTGGTTGTACAGGGACCCCTATTCCCAAAGGACCAACCACAATAACCACAAGCCTAGGTGCAAGTAGAAAAGATTACCCCTACTCAATCCCCCCCACCCCACCCAATGTAAAACAATCCCAAGCAACAGACCAGACTGAGAAATCCTACGTGTCAATCAGGGACCGCCAGTCACGGGCAGACACGACTCCAGTTGGTCACCGCCACGTCATCCCCGAATATTCTGACGTAGCCCTAATCGCCGGCCAAAAGCCCTAGGCCGAACTTTCAAATTCGTCCTCGACAGTCTCTGTTTACTGCCACTCCCGTCTACTCTAGCTCTTTCCCTCGAAGCCTCTGCAGCCCCAGATCCGGGATCGAACTTGCCGACTACGTCTCCATGGAGCCGCGATGAGTCCTCACCCTGGGTCGCACTTGTTTGGTAATTCCACTAAACCAAATAAATGAAAACTGAAAGAAACGCTCTTTTTTTGAAGTTAGAACCGTTACGTTTGAGCTTCTAACAATCGAAACCACTTCCTGCTGCTGCACGTTTGATGACGCTCTCGATATATTTTGACGGTATGCGAATTTTGAGCCTTGTGTGTTAAATTTTTGGCATTGAGATTGGAATCTGGTGTTATATGCTGTAAGTGATCCCGATTTTTGATGATCCTGTAGTTTCGTTTTTGATGATTATTAATTAAGTGGAGGTTTGATTTTCTGCTCAAAGGTCTTGTGCAAGGTTGCGGTGGTTTTGTAGCCATTGAAGGAAATTCCAGGCGGTTGTTGCTTTGAAGAGAGTGTTATCGGTGTGCGAGTGATTAGAATACGATTGAGTAACTTCGTGTTGGAACCGACATTAGTGAGATGGCATTGAGTGTTAATTAGCATGGCAGGGTTAGTAGTTCAGCCTTGCGCATTGAAATTTGGCAAGGAGATTGGAATCTGATTGTGGATTGATCCGAGTTTTTGATGGGTCTGTGGTTGCAGTTATATGCGGAGGTTCTTAGGGGAGTTTTGATTTTCAGTTCAAGAACTTGTTCAAGGTTGTGGGTCTGAAGGATTTGTAGCAATGGAAGGAAATTCCAGGCGGTAGATGCGCCGAGAGGAGTTTTATCGGTTGTGCGAGAAGTGGTCGAAATCGTGTTTATCGTTTTTCCCTGGAAACTTCAATCGGACCGGTGAAGTTTAGGGCATGGAATCCAAGCAAGAGTTTGCGGAGGCTCCGTCCCGATGGACATCTTCGCAGTGGGGGCAAAACATGCGTGCTATGCAGGTGCGTATCAAGAACCGGTTTCGAGTTGCCATGAGATTGAGACCAAAATCAAGAAGGCCAGGAATGGTGTCGGGAAGCCCCGCATTACGAGCAACAGCTACAGGTTTTGTCGTCGCGCGTGTTTTCCAAGGCAATGTCATTTTCGCGAGGATGGCTCGCAACTTGGCGAAGCAAGAGTGGCAGAGACGGGTGGGATGGGTATCGTCTCTTCGGCCCGTTGCAATAGTGCCATCTTCAATCTCTTCGAGATTTTGGTCGTTACTGGGATACTCTGCAGCCGGGGGTGCGTTTGTGGCTGCGGAACAACAGCAACAGACACCTGCACAGGCCGAGGCACTTGCTTTGGCGCCTCCTGTGGGATCAGCGTACGGGTCTGGGTCTGAGGATGTCTTGGCTGCTAAGAAAAAGGCGAAGAAAGCGAAGAATACGTATTATGAAGGTAAATAAATCCTAGAGGACCAAGAGGTAAAATTGAATCTGTGGTAAATGTTTCATTTTTTTCATTTTTTTTTCCTATTTGACGAACACATGCAATGTTCTTCAATAATTCTGGTGATATGAAATTTGGCTCTGTCTGATCTTTATTTTTTTCCACAACATGATCGTGAAATCTAGGTCTTTTAGGGGTATACAACCCAATATTCTGGAGGTCAGGATATTCCTCTAAATTGTATCAGCGTCTGATGGTGAAGATCTCTTAGTAATCTGTCAGATGGATATTGAATTTCATTATTGTCTCCGTCATTGAATTGGAATGTCTTGTTGTTGATACCGCCTGGCTTGTTGTTTAACGTTTTGATATTTCTTGTTTTTTCATCAAGGACTCCACATTTTTTTTCGTTGAGCTTGTTAGATGACAACCATCACAATATGGGACATAGTGATCACAAGTCATAGTGATCTCATGGTGGATATGGCAATAATACGACAAGTGCACCTGTTGGTCTGTTTCAGAACTAGCTATTGCACAGGCAAACGACGAATCATTATCATCTCAATTTGCCCAGGCAGTGGTGTTACCAACGGTGGCAGGTGCTTGCCATGTCTTCATGCACGGCCTGAATGTTACTGAGGTATTTATCAATTATTTTACTTTTCTTAAGGCATGGGCCTATTGCTCTTTTCATTCTCAAGGCTAGTGCCGAATGCTCAAATTCTGAATCAAAGTGTTTTTAAATTCTAAATGCCTACTTTCCTATTCAATATTTTAAGACTTATGGTGTTCCCTTCGCTGTTAATCTGCAGGTGTACGGGGCTGAGAAATTGCATGAGGCCATTAAAAACAGGCCTGAGGGGCAATCGCTCATTACGGTATGGCTTTTGAGTGACTTGGTTAGGCGTGTATCGGTCTGTTCTGAAAATTGATATTCTACAGTTTATCTTCCTTGTTACCCTATAGTCATAACTCTTGTGCTCTAGACGGGGTCCCTTTAAGGTGTTCGTTTGTCAAGGCATGGTCTCAGATGGTGAGCTTCATCTCATATGGCTGTATTATATGTGTCATCAGGTTTGCAATCATGTGGCCTCTATGGACGATCCTCTTGTGATGGCTGCGCTACTTCCACCCGGCTTTCTTCTCCATCCAAAAAGTTTGCGATGGACGCTCTGTGCTACTGACCGTTGCTTTACCAATGCTGCGGTTTCAACCTTTTTCCGCAGCGTTAAAGTGTTACCCTTGAAGCGTGGAGCTGGTCTTCAGCAGGAGGTATAATCCCATTTCTTTTGTTTGACTGCTTACTTTCGAGTATTGTCTTTCTTATCCTGATAGAATGATTTATGCATTTACACACAATCAAGGCATTCGATTGGATCAACAGTGAAGTAGGTGTTACACAAGTGTATTGCAGAGCAGTACAGTTTGACTTGTTGTATACTGTGACTATCTCTTTCTATCTGTGAGAATGGAGCCAACAGTTGCTATGCTGAATACAGGGTATTGATATTGCGCTGTCTAAGCTCAGGCGTGGCGATTGGGTTCATATATTTCCAGAAGGTAGCCGTTCTCGGGATGGTGGCAAAACAATTGGGACAGTGAGGCGGGGCATTGGCAGGTAATTTCTTTGCTGCATTTGTGCTGGTTTGTGTCATGATCTCATTCTCATGTAGAAGAAATCTCTATTTTTAACTTCACGACTGCAATGGTAATTACTGTAACTATGGTGCTAAATGGTTGGTTCATTTTTTTTCTCCTTCTGTGTTACAGGCTAATCTCAGATGTTGAGGAGACTCCTTTAGTGGTACCTTTCGTGCACACAGGCATGCAAGATCTGATGCCTATTGGCAGCAAGTTCCCTCTCGTTTCCAAGAAGGTTAGTTTACTGATCAGATTTACCTCCTCCAGTTGTTGTGACTGCATTCATCTATTACTTTAAACTGTGGATGGTGTGTTTGATCAATTGAGTTTCGCAGTTTTTTACGGCATTGCTGTCGTTGTTGTGTTACTGTAATTACGTTGTTCACCACTATCCCAATACGCATACTTAAGTTTGAAGATCTTCAGTTGTTAAATTCCTCAATCGTTTGGGTGATGTTAGCGTGCGAATATTTGCGGTTTGCCCTCGAAATGCACAATTGCTGCTAATAATGAAATTTTCCCAGGTATCTGTCTTGGTTGGGGATCCTATTGAGCTGGATGACCTAGTCAAAGAGAATACCTTGAATTTTGCTTCAAAGGCAGAATTGTATGATGCAATAGCTGTACGGGTTGGACAGCGCATGCAAATGATGAAAGAGGAATTGGACCAACTAATTGCTGTTCGAGAACTTCAATTGGCTGCTGAAGAAGCACAACGGCATCCTGGGATTGAGAAAGCCCAAAAACTCCTGCAATACGTTGACTGGGAAGCCCAAGGGCAGTTGCCCGAGTGTGATTCCATTGTGAACGAGCACTTTTTAGATCTCAGTTTGATAAGAGAGAGTGATGCGTATGCTCAGGTTTTTGGAGCTCGGGAACAGCTATCCAGAGGTAAACTCTAGTTGTAGGCTATCTATCACTCGTGATTCTTGGTCTATGTTGTATTCTTGACTATTTGATATGTGCCTGTTAAAGTTCTGTAATACTTTTCTGTTGTTTATTGTGTTTGATTGTTTATCTGTTTCTTTGCTTGGTTTGCTTGTACAGAGGAACTTTCAAACAAGAGAGAAGAGTCGACTGTTCCAGAGCAGAAAATTTCAGAGTTTGAGATGGAGGAGTTCTGTGAATTGGAGGATGAATGGGATCCTATATCGAGTCCGTCTATTTTATCAAGGGTTCGAGGCTTTGTTGATACTCCCACGTTTTTGGGCCTAGGATTTGCTGCCCGTGGTCTTCTGAGTAGCAGGAAAGACTGAAGGATCTGAGTTGAATGACTGGCGGTATTGGGGACGGTTGTCAACAAAGCCCTTGAAGTGGGTTGAGATGCACTGTGTGGCAACTACACGATTGTTTCCTTGCTTATGAACAGGAAATGAAATCCTGGGGTACGGTAAATCAACTCCAGAATCCAAGCCTCCTGTTGATTTTGTCGGGTGGTTTGTAGAGAGAGAGATTCTGCCACTGGAATATTATGCAACAGTATTTGCGTATCGACGAGCTTCCTAGCGTAGAACGAACTGAAGGTTTCTGTACAGTTGAGAGTGATTTTCATCACTATACTATCGCTGGCAGGGCAAAGTTTCATCTGCAGGGAAGTCGTGAAGAAATTCAGTTGACATTTCAAGTGCTGCATTTGTCAGGATATCCGTTTCACCAGCTTCAACCCTGACAACTCTTGAACTTCAACCTGGATGTTTCTGGCATTCCCATTGAAACAAGTCAGTGTACATTTTTTGAAGTGTAGGTACCCATGATTGTAGAAGACTTACTTATTTTGAGAGTCGATTTTCGTGAGTAAGGCAGGTTACTTTGGGACTCGTAATGAAAGCATATGGTTAGCGTGCGTGCAACCCAGGGTTAAGTTATTTCACTCTAGCTCATAAGGTTGTCAGAGGATGTATTGGTATACTGATTAGAAAATACAGTACTGATTTCTGGTGCTGCTTGTACATAAGCTCTGCAGGAGATGACTGGCCAGAATGACGAGGCATGAGACTACGTTCTTCTGTGGCCCTCGGTAAAGCTTTTACATGATTTTGAACGATCGGGTAGTCCTATTTTGAGATTTCCCTTTGGAATGCTGCATTTGCTTTTCTGCTTTCAGTGGCTTGTACTTGTAACAATCTCTATTACAATCCCTTCTGCCAATGTTTCATTAGTACTACAGTGGCACTGGCTCAAGTATTTCGAAGGGTGAATATTGAAAACAGTTATTGAGTGGCGAACAACTGTTGTGATGATCATCTGCGGCTCTCATAAGTAGTAATACTCCAAAATGTTGCCATATGTAATTGCGGAATTGGATTTTCCCAACAAATTTTGGACATGTTGAAGTACCAAGTAATACTCCTCTGTAAATTATTTTCAAACTTTTTCAAACACTTCTTTTATTAGTGATTTTAAGAAATACAAGTAAATGTTTTTGAAGACTTTCCAGGAAGTAGAATGAGAATTCTATTTTAGAATTTTTTGATAAGAAATTCAAGAATTATATGAAAAGTTTTTTTTCAATAATTAGTTTGATTAAATTTTTTTAAATCAAATGATGTTCTAAAAAGTTTAAAAATTTATTTTATCCGCAACATATCCAAATTTTTGTTTAAGGTCTCTAATTCTCAATTAGGTATGTCAATTTTTGTAGTATATGAAACATTTGAGAGCCATTGTAAAATGAATTAAAATCTTTTTTTGGTGTGTGTGGGGGGGCAAAGTACAACCAAGCACAAGCCAAGAATAATTTACCCCAAAGGTTAAATAGACTTCAAATTGGACAAACTATACAATGAAAGATTGACTAGGAAGAAGAAGCTTCCACCTAACAATAAGATTAGTCCTACTACAAGAAAATAAGGTGGCAATCCAAAATTTATAATTCTTACAAGTAAAGCTATACATTTTGTATAAGTTTTAAATCATTGTGAAAAATCATATCAGTTACAAGTAAGCTAAACAATCTCTAAGTAATAGAGTTATCCTAAAAGTCATAAAATTCCACCCTCCATTTGCTTCTTACTCTAGATTGCATTTGGATTCATATTCAACTTGCATTTTTTTTAGAATGACAAAAAGACACAATTGCATAGTGTCTAAACTTCTTCCTAAGTTGAGGTTCTATAAGTCCCATCTTTGCAACCTTATGCTACAATGAGGGGATCCAAAATATTTTTATCATCATCACCAAGTGATACAAAAAACTTCTTGATTCCCTCTTTGTGAGAAGGTGAGACCTAAACCTCAATTTAGGAAAAGACAACAAATTGAGATTAGATTGGAAGCAATAATGCCTTGTTGCCATTTCCAAAAAAATTTAAGTTGAATAAGAAGTCAAATGCTAGATAGAATAAGAAGTGAACTAAGAACCAAATGGAGGATGACATTTCATAGCTTTCAAAATAGCTCTATTAAATAAGGTGTAGATTTTTGTAAAGGACATCAAGATGACAAATACATTATTGACTTTTCATTTTCAAAATTAAAAATGCAATAGGATAACCTAATACCTTGTGCAAAGTAAAGAAGATGGTCTAAAACTTGTTTTAAGCATTGAAACTCTTTATTATGACATTCTAGAAGGTGATTAATTATAAAAACATGTAATGATTTTGAATCTGGTATGGATTTTAGGATTTGCTTAGAGAATGAAGTAGGTGATATTAGACAATGTGATGTAAAAGAAGAATCACAATCATTGAAAATCAATCCACAACCATAATCATTTTCCTTCAAGCTAAGTATTTTAACAAATATTTGGGTCTAATTATAAATTATTTTGAAATTTTAAAGAATAGAATGCAATTTTATTTTTATTTTTTACAATAAATTTGTTGAAATTTTGTAATAAATCTCCATAAATTGCATTTTTGCAACCAAAATATTTATTATATATAGAAGAAATTTTTTGTAAGAGGAAATGGATTCCACCTACAATCTTCTTCTAAAGATCTCTAGAAAAATAGATTAATTAATTAAAATTTAAAAAAAATGAAGGCTCAAAATTGACCTTGAATTCAACCAAAATAGGCAAATCTAATGGTATCACTTTTTATTGCTTCTATTTATTTTTGGATGACAAATAGAACAATTAAAGCTCTAGTGCTATTTACTCCATCTTTCTACGTACATAGTTCCCGAGGTGGATCATTGTAAGCTTGACCAATAGTGCTAGTATGTGAATCCAAAAATGTGAGCTTATGAGCATTGAGCCTACAATATAGGTACCTATTAATATAAATACCACACACTATAGAAGGTGTATGTATCATAAACACTTATAATATGGATATTTGTAACATGTATATCCTATAATCATAGACGATTTCTATAGTATATACACCTATAACATAGGTGTGTAGTATTCTAGGCTCATGGACGCATACTCCTATACTCACATAATAGCAACCCTCTAGGTTTGATCCTTAAAGGACTTTCCCAACCCTTGGTCATGGTTCCTTAGGAATCTTTGGAATTCTTGCCTACTCAATAAACGAAATTATTGTTGGATGGGCTTGTTTACTTTCCCGTTTGTATGGGGAATCCAATGCTTGTGGTCACTCAAAAAATTAAGAATATGAAAGTGGTGAGGTTGATTAGACAATGTCTTGATTGCTTCATTGGTAGCTTATATACACATATTGTGCCTTGTGCCCTTCCCTTATACACTCTTCAAAGTTGTTTGTTGCAAGGTTTCATTAAGAGATAAATAACACATTTACAGAATCTTTTTTTAGATTTTATCTATTGTTGAAAGCTTACTTTTAGGAGCATCAATTAAGAAAAATTGGAAATTTTTATTAATCACAGACCATGTCTCTAGTTTGTCACTCCATTTGCAATACCTAATCAAATTTATTTTATTGTTGTTGTACCCTCCCAAGCCTCACTGCTCTTGCTTCAAAATGCTTGGTATTGTTCTATGGTCTACCCTATTGGGAACTAAGGTAGAAGCACCTAAATGTGACACTTATTTTGGATCTGCAGATCTTGAGGGTAGCTACAAAATAAAATTATGTGTGCTTGTTAGGAGATGATTAAGGAAACCAACAAAACTGATGGTTTCATATTTTTTTGAGCTTGTATGAATATAATACAAATTTTTGAAAACAATTGTGTAGATGCACCTACTGTGGGCACTAGACTAACACCAAAGTGGACGTAGAAACACCCAAACGCGACACTCTAAGCTTGGACCACACATAGGTGATTGGCCAATACAAGATCCGCCTTCATGAGAATGACAACTTTTTGGAACTCCACCTATCTACTTTGGGTCCAATTGTGCTTGGATTTAGGTTGTTTTTTTGGTATTAGAAAATGACTTGTGTTACATTTGGGTGCTTCTACCATACATTGTCGGGCTAATCAATAAAAAACATCCTTCGGGGTACCATGTGAATCATTTTGCTTAAAAAAATCCAATAACACTCATTGGAGGTCAATTGTTGTGCAAGACCTTTCTTTTTTACACTAAATTTCAAAAACAAATATATGCACTTGTGTCTTATTATTAGGATTTTCTATCATCTATAGAATAATTCTGGTTTGCAATGTCTTTACAAAGCTAATTAGGGTTGAATTTTCTTCATGAAATTTTTATAATGATTAGAATATTGAGTCCCTATTAGATATGAAATCCTATACTCAAGACGTTTAATGTATTTGAGAAAAGTCTAGGTAAAAGGGAGAAAAAAGATAGAAATCATGTAATCACCCATGTGTATGTTTATCATTCTTAAAACATCATTTCATTCAAATGTTGGTGAATCTAATATAATATTAGGATGGTTTTATCTATTTTTTGACAATTTCATTCATTTTTTAATGTCAACTCAGCCATGTCAAAATGAAATAAGATTGTGGCAAAATTTCTTTTAAAGAAACTAGTTGGCA
Organism: Antitrichia curtipendula; assembly: GCA_951230915.1. NCBI lineage: Eukaryota > Viridiplantae > Streptophyta > Bryopsida > Hypnales > Leucodontaceae > Antitrichia > Antitrichia curtipendula. The sequence goes on from OX579641.1 coordinate 16,898,434, forward strand.
TTGACAATCTATTTTTAAACATTTCTTTTATAATATTGATTCAATACTTATTAAAAATGTAGGTACCTATAATTTATTACTAATGATCAAATTTGGAACCATGATTGCATGATTGGAAGAACATTATATTACTACTAGGGCATCATTTATCCTAGATACATGGAAAATTTTGAAAATTTTGTTGCTACATTTTTGTACTTTGTATGGTAAAAAATTTCAAAACATTGTTAACAACATAAAAATTCTTTATATTTTATAGTGCACAAGGGCTCTAAAGTCCATGATATGGATGATGAATAGAGTTTTGAGGCAATGTTTTTAAAAATAACTTATGATTTGTTCTAAGTTTTGATTGGTGTAGAAGAAGAAGACAAGTTTCTTTTGTGATCACATTAGATGATGAATTTGTCACATATAATTTATTTTTACAAGTATAATAGTAAAAATAAGCATAATTTCACAAAATGATTCAAGAATAAAAAGAATAACTTCTCTCAAGTATCATATGCATGAAAACATTTACAAGTACTATATGCCAATGTCCAGCAAGCTAGTCAAAATATTTTGCACAATTTGATAAAATTGGTAGATTCAATAATAAATTTGGAAGCGTGCACACCAACAATGAAAAAAAACAAAAATGGTGTGACCTTGAGGCTCTGTCCACTCCAACCAAACTCTAACCACGTTCTGCAGTGTGAATGCAGTTGAAGATACAAATTGTTTCTAAGTTTTAGCCACGTCATACTACTCCAATTGGCCAATAGAGTGACACCAACACGTGGACGCGACTGTCCTGCAATCCTATTGCGCAGCCCCTGTGGCGGGAAGGACGTCACACAAACACGTAGAGGAACGACGGGAACATTCTGGATACTACAAAAGGAACTCGTTCTATACATTGGGAACTTCATCTCCCTGCAGCATTGCAGTTTACCGAAGTTATGTTGAAGGTTTCCAAGCTCGATTTGCCGCTGTTGTTCACAAAGTTCGGCTCGTCTTTTCTCGTTCACGTCACCTCTATCGCCGTGCAGTACAAGCGCGTTTTCTGGATCTCTTGAAAAAACTCGTCATCGAGGATTTTGAGCCATTTTTCGCGGGGTTTTATGTTTGGTGGAGAAGCAGGGGTTTCGTGAACTGCATCATCCCATCAACCATGTCGTCGCCGGGAGAGTGAGTGAATTATGATTACTTTTGTGCAATCCCGATTTATTTTGTGGAGAAACCGATCTGAATAGGTTTGCGATTTGAATTAGGGTTTGAATTAGAATGGATACTTTTTGGCAATTGAAGCAGATTTTTAAATAGGGAATCGGGGAGTATTAAGAATTCTAATTCATACTTCAGGAATGATATGATTAGTGTTGGTATCGAAGCGGAGCAATGAATAGGTGAAACTAAATATGTTACTGTCTTTGCTCCAATCGTGTTAATTAGAATTCAGCATTGCCGATCTCAGAGACTGAATTTTTCTGTTCCTTCGGTTCAGTACTCGAAGATTCCAGGCATTCTGTATTTTATTCTTCAATCATCAGATAATCTTAGCTAGAGAAGTGGTAGATTGAAAGCTTAATCGTTGGAAAGTCTAGGTTTGTTTTACAGTGTAAATGTACACCAGTGGGGAATACGTCTTAGGGTTGCGCAGTCGGAGCCAGGTGTTTCTTTCTAATACAATATTATTGTTGTAATGAAATGCAAATCACTTATACTCGCTCTATCTTTACTCCTATGTGATTGCAAGGTGAATGTTAATATTGAGTAGGTATGTCCTTAGTCGAGGTTTTCAGACAATCATTTAGGAAAGTAAAATGGGCCAAATTTACGTGATGTTTATTATGGCGATTTTTCCTTTGAGGATGTGTGAAGCTCTTTGTACTTGTATTCGTGCTCTCCCCAGCTGTGAACAATTGAGATTCTGTGTTTATGAGATGCTTATTCTAGTACGTTAGTTATGAAACATGGTATTAGTCCAGTAGCAATTTTAGTTCTTCAGCGATTTTTTCTTGAGTGGTTGATTTTAACATCAATTGGCCTCCCTATTATTGCAGGTACTATCATTCACTCCCTCCAGTGACCAAGACGTATGGAACTCTCTGTTTTCTCACAACAGTTGCCTATCACTTGAATCTCGTCAATCCTGCGTGGCTGTATTTGGACTTTGCCTCGGTGACCAAGAAATTTCAGGTTAGTTAGAAATTGCGATACCAATGATGTGGTTAAGTTCAAGTTTTCAAATTACGACTTTGTTTGCTCACAGCACTTGCCTAGTGAAGCAAGCAGCTGGATTAGAAGAAATTACATCCTTATGAATGCTCAGGATTCTTGGGAGTCTTAGTTCACTTTGATTGCAGTAACTATCTGAATAATTGATGTCCTTTTGGCTTGCAGATATGGCGACTGTTGACCAACTTTTTTTTCCTAGGAGGGTTTTCCATAACGTTTGGCGTCCGACTTTTGATGTTGTGAGTATTGAATTTTGCTTCGTTTCAGCATATCTCCATTCAAAGAGTTTTTCTCGGAATAACGTAGTTATGACTACAGTTAGGGTTCTATTCTATAAATTTGTTAAGAGGTATTGTTGTTAATGTAGACCGTGATCACAATATTTCATAGTATGCTCTTAAAAAGGTTATTGTGTTTCCGTAGGTGGTGCTCTCATATTCTTGTTATGGTTTTAATATTCTGCTACTTTGGGCTGTGGCTTTTCGGTGCTGTGTTGACAGAGCAAGATACGGAGTTCAACTAGAACAGGGTCCGTTTGCGAAGAAAACAGCTGATTTTCTTTGGATGATGATTGTGTCCATGATATCATGTCTGGTATGTTATGTTATGTTCTTTTCATTCTTCACGTAACTCCTCTCCTTATTGCACTTCAAAACCCAGATTAGGTTCGCAGGGACCCGTGATTTTGTTTGTGTTTCTTTAAAATTAGGAAATTAGCTACACCCTTTTATTTTCGACAGTCATTTTTAATAGAATATTCTAGACTCTTTGATAAACTTGTAGCAACTTGCTATATTTGGTATATTTCTGGCTAATTTTCACAACATCGCTACAAATATAGGAGCAAATTGGCTAATTGCCCGCAAAAGCTCGTTTAATGAATTAGCCAAAAAATTCTCTCTTCGCCACTTGCAACTAAGGATTAAAAACATCCCTACCAGTGGCGAAGAAAATCAACTGGTAGGGATGTTTTTAATCCTTAGATTGATGTCGTTACACCAGGTCTACCACGCGTGTACAGTTCATTCATATTGTACATTGGCATATAAGTTCATTTTCACAGAGATATCTTTCCCTTTGTCCGCACAGTTTTTGATTTAGTTTTTGAATAGATATTAGTCAATAAATATGATTTCATGTTACGGACTCAGTAATTAAATTGCGGTGCTGACATGAAATTCAATTATTCGAGCCAGGACTTACCTTTTTTCTGTGTACTCAAATTAGTATGGACCATGTTATCCCTAATCAATACACCTGTAGGGAATTGGACTTGCCACCCACCTTCTTTCAAGAAAATATTTGGTGAGAAACCATAGGAAACTGCTGTACACATCCTTTAGAGTCTATTCTATTTCGCTTCTTTCAGATTTTCCATCTATACTAAATGGGAGAAATTTCTATAGTTAGAATTCATGAAAAAATCTTGTTCATGAGCAAATGAAGACTAATATGGTGGACAATCACTGATGGTTTCTTGCAATGGTTCTAGGTTATTTCACTCACCATCCCGTTTTTCAATTCAACTTTCATGGGAGGCTCACTAATCTTCATGCTCCTCTATGTATGGAGTCGTGAGTTTCCAACTGCCAATGTTTCCTTTATGGGGTTAGTGACCTTACAGGTCAGTCTCTTGATTCCTTTTGAAGTTTTCTTTCATGCATTTTTTCCTTCATAATTTTCTAGAAGAAGCTAAATTATTCTACATATTGACTTGTACAAATTCTTAACCAGATTTGTCCGAACAGATGTTGAGTCCAATGAAGTCATTCTTTGGTTAGCTACTTCGTTATAATTTGAACTACGAGACTTTTACTTCCTAATTCTCACGGTGCAAGTTTTTTGATTGCAGGGTTTCTGGCTGCCATGGGCCCTATTACTACTCAACACCGTATTTGGGGCACCCCTTATGTCAGACCTGCTTGGAATAATCGTAGGTCATGCCTACTATTTCCTTACTGTTTTGCATCCTCGAGCCAGCGGACAGAACTATCTAAAGACTCCTGCTTGGGTGTATCCTTTGAACTATTTTTTATTTTCTTTTGCTTGGAATTATTGTGTTTTAATTTTTAGTGCTGTGAAACCAGTTATTTGTATATTTTATTTACTTTTGGATGGTATCTCATCTGCAATCATGTATGTTCAAAAAGATATTTGGGGCTTCAGAGAATTGGAACAGGCATAAACTTGTGGCATCGCTTTGAAATGACCACTTTTGTATAGGATTGTTGCTTGAAACATCAGTTGTGGTTTGCGAATGGCCATTTCCCTTGACAAGGATGCTTCTGCAGACATAAGCTTGTTGCCAAGTGGAGTGTAGCTGGGCCTCAGGCGTTTTCACCTCCAGCTGAGTCACCAGCTGCTGCTGCTGTTCGAGGAGTTAGGTCAGCATTTACTGGCCGGAGCTACCGCTTGAATCAGTGAGGAGTTAGATGAATTTGCCTGTGTGGTGCAGTCAATCAAGGCTCTTGTACAGTACAGGTGCTTTCTTTAGGGCAGATGTTGAACCAAAAGCAAAGTAGCATTCGTTGGACAGAGTGTAGGTCGCTGGACAATGTTGTCACTTTTGATGCGTTCAGCGGTTGACATGTTTAGATACGAAGGAAGTGGATTTCACTTCATTCTCAAAAGAAGTGCGTGCTTACTTTCCCGACTGTTTAACTTTTAATTGCATGTTTTGCTTTAATTATGTATAGCTATCCACTTTGCATTCTGGCAATCAAATCAGGGGATGCAGGGGAATGCAGATAATTCCTACATTCAAAGGGCATGTCAAAATTCTCGACCCCTTAGCACCTGAATCCTTTCTTGAAATTTTTGCATATTTTTGCTTATATCTTTATAAATATATATTATTTACCTCAATTTCATCAAAGTCATCATACAAAAAGTGTGGGTGGTTTTTTGAAAGTCAAGTGTTGGTTTTTTATGATTGAGAAATTTTGTGGTCAAAATAGCCCCACAAAATTTGTCCCTTATCCAAAATTGGGTAACCCATAAAGGATGTTGAGGACATTCAGTATTTGATGAATGGCAAAGCATCTTTCTATTACGAAGAGAAGGACAATCTTTCATCCTTGAAATTTGTGTGGAAAGGAAATGGACTTCTACAATAGGTTCACTTCTAATGAATGCTTTCATTTCATCTTTTGTTGATGATGCATATGATGATAAAATCTCTCATTTCCATAGAAACCAGCCCATCCTTTAGGGATTAAAAACGATTGGGGGAAAATTATGTATGACTTTTATGTGATCTTCATATGAATTTTATAAGGGAAGTCATCTAGAAGTTGAGGATTAGAATGTATAATTGACATGATGAAGTTGATCATCTAAAAATCATCCAATTAGAATGTAGGTATATCAAAACACCTCATATATACCACTATTTTTGTAAAGCTTCATTGAAATTTCATAATTGAAATTTTAGTTGTGTTGTAGAAGTTACAACTTTTAAAAAAGGTTCAATTTCAAGAGACCTTTTGAACTTTCACTGTTTAGCTTATCTTTCTAAAATCATTTTTTTTGGTTAATCCTTAAAGCATTCCTTAATTAAGATTGTGGAATATTGAAGTTATTTGCTAAGTAGTCAATGAGTGTGATATTGAGGTTGATACAAACTCTTTTCTACCAATCACATGCACCAAACTCACCCTTAGAAATGTCCCCATCGCATACCAACTAATTTCCAAAATTAGTCCAACCTTGGCCAAATAAGCAATCAATCCTCCATCCTAATGGACCTGCTCATCTCTTCTCCAAGCTCAGATTCTCTTTGTCTGACAATGTTTTTGTCTCTTTTAAAAAAAAATGACAACTATAGCAACTCCCATCAATGAGAATGCAAAGCTATTGGAGATATGGAGGGAAAGGGTAGGGAACTATTTATTAGTGGAGCCCGGAAGGATAGTTGAGTCCACCAAAAGCCATTTGGCGAGGCAATTCCCAATAAATGAGGGGGATGCTCTAATATTGTTCACAAAATTGTCACATTTCAACCTAATTCCAATCCTTTCCCTTAAATTCCAAACTAAATTGACCCAATGCCAACCTAAATATGTTTTTTTACTGTACCGGGATGCAACATAGCAAAATTGAGAGGGTTCTAAAATAACTAAAGTGGATATGTGACAAACATTGAATGGGCTAAGGATAAGGTAGAGGCACAGTAAAGTATGCTAGATATTGCTTTAAGGTTTAAATATGGATGGTTAAAGCATGCAGTGGGATCTATTTTCAATTGTAGTGACACGTGGACATTGTATTTACATTAGAAGTTGGTAAGCCAACTACTTTGTTATGGAGAAATACAAAATCTAGAGAAATGCTTTACAATTGAGCTGACACAAGTATAGTCACATTTAGGACCCTTACTTGATATTTATTGCAAGTCCCCATGTTTCTTCTTGGTTTTTCCATCTCTCTTTATAGACTGCCTATATATGCAGTTTGTCAAACCTACTATCAAAAATAGGTGGCTAAGACAAAAATCTTTGAAAATTCACAAGTAATTCAATAATGCTTGAAAAAATACAAAATGATTTGTGTTACATGCCGCATCTATTTCTCTTTGTCTGAAAAATGAGCTAAAAATCTTTCAATTCAAGGAAGACCATGAAAAAGATGGACCAACCCTTAGATGGTTGCTTTTAAAGCAGACTACCTTAGAGGTCGCAATTGGGTTGGGCCATTTGGGGTCTACCTTACACCACCCCAAGCAAAGCAATCAAGCTTGAATCATCAGCCTCGTCACTGAAACCCTAATTAGGTCGAGCAAAATCCAGACAGACACGTTACCGTCTTTAGCTTCAGAATCTCTTCAAGCTCTCCACAACTTGAAATTAAATCTGGGTCCATAAATTTGCCATTACGTGATTAATCTTTAAACACCTCACTCCTTTTTTTGAATTTTGGCACATTTTTCTTATATCTTTGTACAAGAATATCATTTATAATAATTTCAAAGAAATTGGTCATTAAGAAAGGTTGTCTTTTCAACATTCAAGTGTTATACTAGATGAATGATAAGTTAGTTGGACAAAAAAGTGTCTGCAAGCCCTTTGTTCATCATTTAGAATATGGACACTGGAGCATTTAAAGATTACCATTGATAGCGTCAATGCCATCACCATACATTTTTATGGGCCCCATCAAGAAGACGAGGTCATGAGACTTTGACAACGGAAATTTTGACATGGATATAAAAGCCTCCAAAACATGAGATTTCTAGTGGGGACCAATAATTCATTGACATTCTTTGTCTATTCATTTGTAATTCTACTTAGAATACAATTTTTCTAATAAAAATATTGACCAACAATTTGAATAAAAAGTAAAAAATTCATATCAAATGTAATATACTCTAAAAAATCTTAAAATCTCTCCACAAGTGTATATTATAGTGTAGAACGTAATGATGCAATTTATTTTATCATGTCGTTTTAAAATTATAAAAACAACATTCTACAGTTGCAAATTCAATTTTATGGGATACGCTGACGCTCCCCTGACGGGGACTTCCGGCGCCGGGGAACGTTGACATCGGGGAACGAAAGTTAATTAAGCTTACATGTGTCACCAAGAGTCGGAGAATTGCTTCGCTGCGTTGTTCGGATTTCTCGATTGCTATCAACGAGGAATTACAAGCAAAGCTCCAAATTTTGAATGAGATCGACAATTTCTCGGTTGCGTCTGAGTTTTCTACAATTCTCTCCTCGTATGGTTCCTTTCTACAGATTTGCGGATCGATCGAATCGAATCGAAACACTGAGCCGTGATAGTGGAGGTATGGTATCACACTTCTCACCCAGAAATTTCTGAAGCTGCGTTGTTTTAGAATTTGCAGATGATTTTTCTCCCTGGAGGAGTCGGTACTTCAAACAAGCGCACTAGCTATAAGATTTAAAATCTTTTGGGGCAGAATTAGTTGTGAAGGATATTCATCTCATAGATTTAATCAGCACATTGTTGTCTCTCTATTCATCTCAATTGAGAGCACTTCTGGTAGTGTTTTTTCTTTTCAGGGTTTAGGGTGGTGCTGTGTTGAAATGTTGCTTTTGCGGAGGTTTCGTTGCTCAAATTTGGGAATGTGAACGTAGTTCTCATTTGTCAGGGTTAGGGCATGTGGCGATTATTATGATAGGGGACGCAGAGTGAATCGAGAGTTAGAACGCCAATCACAAGCTTTACGGTTAAAATGCCTAATCAATATTTTTCATAAGTAATGTAGAGGACTTGCTGTGCAGACCTGGCGTTTTATAAGGTAGCGAAGGCAACAATGTCCTATTCGAAGTGTAGAGGACCCTGGTGTAAATTTATGAAAACCAAGCGTCAACTAGATCAACCTTTGGTGAGCCCTTTGTTGGAGATTTAGATGAAACCCTAAACGGGATGGACTGCAGACTTCTGGCCATATTATTAACCCTACTGACTCCATTCACTAGGTTTTGTGATGTATGAAGCTCTTCGAATAGCACCCTGAAATCAAGAGCGGACCTGGAGGAAGAATCCTTTTGGGTTTTAGGGATTCACACTTTTGTCAAGGAGTTGAACTTCGGTTGCATTTGGAAATGCGCAAGTCAGTGCGAATGTCTGATATTCTAGAGGCGCGCAGCAAGACAGACACGAGCGGCAGATTGCTGGGCGGGAGACCGCAATTGGAGTCGAGACACATGTTCGATTGCAGTCGGAACATTTTAGGGTATGAGCTCTCTGTAATGCTAGTGCACAAATTTTGCTGTTCTGTTCTACACTTTCTTGCTGTCCTTCCTTACGCAGATAGTGAAACGGTCGTGTTCGTCACTTCTGTTGATTTCAAATGATGTATTGGAATTTTGAATGACTACTCGGGGTCTCCCATTTTCGAACGAGTTTGCGTCATATTGATTTAGGGTTTAGGCGGTGTGGTTTGAGACTTCGTTGGGATTATTATTCGAGCGGCATTCTTTGCTGTCCTCTCTTAAAGTGATAGTGAAATGCTCGTGTTCGGCATAAATACAGATCTCAGACGAAGTATTGGAGTTTTTAATGACTGCACCATTCGTGCAATGACTAGAGAAAGATTTGGAAGCTATTGCATTGCATTTGTTTTGGATTTAGGGTTTAGGTCAAATCACTTTTGTATGCGATTACTATGCAAGAGACACTCTCGTGTTCATCCTGCTGTCCTCCCTTAAGCAGTGCGTGTTCGGCACAAACGCAGATTTCAAACGAAGTATAAGAGTTTCGAATCACTGTGAAGTGCCTCCCCATGGTTAATCTGGATGAATTTTTTTGTGTTTGGCTATGGATACAAACCTTTCCCCATTGATTGTGCAATGCAGAGTTTGCAAGCGATTTAGGGTTTAAGGTTTCGGAGAACGACATGCAGAGCCCTGGTAGCGCAGGAGGAGGAGGAGCTGCCAGACTATGGCGACCAGCGGCGCAGAGGCATGTGCGCAATTCGTGGGCTGCAATGCACGCGGAGCGCGCAGCCTGGGCGACTGCTTCGTCTACTTCATTCCACTCTGCTTCGGCTCTTGTTAATCTTGCTCTCTCTAGCCGGTTCGTACAGAGTCTCACTCTATGGATTTTGATCGTTGGTTGTTTTAGGGTTTTGGAGGAGGTTCAGTATAAATGATTGATTTTTTTAAAGAATTTCTAGTTCCTTCTTGGTTCACGATCATAGCGAGGTTAACGGAGGGTGCACAACCATTTAAAGTGGCAACAACAATTTTTCTTGACCCCGAAGGACCAGCTCCGTTGATCAATTCATAGTTTAGAAATTACCAATTCCGTTGATCAAGTTGTGAAAAATGTAATTCAGATGGAGCCATATGTTATTTCACCAGAATGAGTGAATTGAATGTGCTGGTCAAAATTGGACAAATGAAAACCCGTTCTAAAAAGACATGATGGCCTCTTGGTCATAGGGGTTATTCAATAAATTAATCTCCTACTGGGGGCATCTTGTACAGGGTTTAGGGTTTAGGGTTTTGCACAAGGTCACAAGGTCAATTGTTACTGTGACTTAACTCTTTTCATTGCTCTGCTTGTTTAAGATGGATTACTGGTCAGAAACTCGTGAGCAGGATTGATGCTGAGATGGCATTTTGATTTTGAAAAATCTGCAATTTGAATTTGAATTTGAATTTGAATTTGAATTTGAATTTTCTTAGTTTTTAGATAGAGAAAGAGATTCTCGCCTGCGGCAGACCTTCTGGGTTTGGGTTGTAGTGATTCGAGGCTGGAGTTGTCGTCTTAAGTTAGTTTGTTTACAGGTTTATTGCGACGATAGACCTGGGCATACTGCAAAATATGGATGCTATCTGTCAGAAGGCGCGGGTCAAGATGGGGCGTCAACAGGTGCTTTATCTTGTCTACTTTGAAACTTTTGTTGGATAATATTTTCATCAAAATTTATGGTTGTGATTGTGGTTTGTCTTCTAGAACGCATTTTCTCCTTTATCTTAGTGTATTTTTAATGTCTGTTTACAGGATAATTGACTAATTGGGATGTTGACAATTACTGATAGGAAGGGCACGTGGCAGAGCTGCTAGCAAGATTTGATGACCAGGTCATATTTCTGCACTTTTCTTAATCGAGTTTCATATGTTGTTACGTTGAGGTGACTTTTAATATGATTGCACTGGTGTTATCAAGTGTTTTGAGCCTACTTTGCAGTTGCCAGCTATGTTTATCTGATTCGCTATTAGTGGACGTAAACAGAAATTGTATACTTTGCCGTAACTTTTGTAATTTTGCTCTTGGTTAGATTTGTTCTTGTTGGGTGCACTGAGCTATAGAGCCTCCAGGAAGTTCATAATGTGTTTCAGATTCCTGGCGGCTCTGTAACTTAGAAAGTCATTTGGGGAATATCATGACCGATTTTAGTCACTTTCAAAAAACCTTTTTACCATTGAAAATTTGTAGGGCAAAGGTTTCTTCTTTATACTTCCTAAATGATTCATTTTTCAAATCCTACGAATATGGAAGTGGCCGTGGGCACTGTTAGTCATTTTGGCACTCATGAAGTAAGATTTGAACTTTCGCTGCAGGTCAGAGCTTTGAGCAATATGCTGCAAGCAAGCAAGTCCATGAGGGCTTATCGTTTAGAGGATGGACCTCTAATTATGTATTCTAATGAACCTTCTGTTGAGGGTGACCTCGGTGACGGAGCTGGAGCACCTGTATTTGCTACTCTTCCTATTGCTGTCTTTGGTGGGTGATCTTGAAACTTTTGAACTTGTCAAAGCCTTCAAGGAACTGTTTAAGGGCATCTAACGCCTGTTGATGAGCTGCAAGTCGTTCGTTCTTTTTTACTTCTTCTTTTTCGTTGCTCTTAGTGAATCAGCTGAGTTTTCTGTTGTTGTAGCATTAGTGTATTGGTGTGGTGAGGTATTTATTGACATCTAAGTTTGAACTTGCTTGAATTGCGAGCAGAAAAACTGGCCGAGGAAATCGTAGCTATGTATGAGACTGAGCTAAAACTGAAGGTAGCAATCATCCCCTTTGTACTATTGAATTCTGTTGTCTATATTATTTTATCTTCCCCTTACACAGGTCCTATTGAGCACATCTGTTTATTCAGCAAGGGATTGGGGGGGGGGGGGGGGTTGTGAGATATTATTATCATTGTGTGCATGTCTATATTTCGTTCATGTATTTTGCAGTGGCTTTTAGTATCGGAGCTTCGAGCACTTATTTATCCCAAGGATCAACCGGTCGTGAATTTTGAAGATTTTGAAGGCTATGAACAGTTTAAAAGTTTCAGTGGACTAGCAAGTCGTTCTGGCTTACCAGATCTTTTAGCGAAGTCTGAATTTGTCAATCTTGACTGGAATCAAGTCGGGGACATTTTGAAGTCTCGATCCAAGGAAGAAGTACAAAGAGAGACATATCAGGCAAGTTCATCACATCTTTCAAGGGCCCCTGTCCCTCACCCCCCCAACTCCTCATTTTGGTTGGCATTTAATCAATGTCAACTTTAGGCCTTCAATCGCGACGATGTGATGTTATGTTAATATTCTTTTGTCTAAATTGTATGCACAGGACATTAGAAATAACAATAATCTTACATTGACTTAAGGCTGCTTGCTTTCTCAAACTAATAAGCATTGAATAAACATTAATCTAATACGTAGTAAATATTGAGATCAAGTTAATGACTCTACGTGCATCAAAAGATTCCTATATATTATTTATACACCGCATCAACAATCGCCTTTGGATACACCGTTAGTGTGTGCAAAGTACGTACAACCTTGATTGCTTGTTAGATTGATAGATTGTGGGTGGAGTTGGGATCACAGGTGTATTTGACAGCTCTTCTGATCGAAGTCAATATCAACAAGCAACGGTATGTTCCTGCAGTTGGATGAAATCACATTGTTTGGGGGTTTAAGGTTTAGTTTTTTTTGCCGTTTAGAAGCCGTGTTTGATGGTTTCCTAACCCAGTAGATGTTTTTGTTGTTGCAGTATTGAGGAGATTGTTGCCATGGTTAATGACGAGATGACTGGGCGTCCTGCTGTTAGTCCAACTTGAGGGATTGCTGATGATTAGGAGGTTAACTCCAAGTTTACAAACTCGAGATCATGTGAAACCTCCACATACAAATACGTGAAAATTCTCCAGTAAAACTGAGTTTCGGATGCTGCAACACAGGTCTCGACTTGAAAGCCTCTTGATTTTGCAACTCATCAGTGACTAGCTTCTCAGTTTCATAATTCTTGGGTTTGGTTCGTCAATAATTAGATTTCTAATTCCCTTGACATTGTAAAAAGCAACAGCCTTTAAATTTTTTCAGAAAGGGGGGGAAACTAATACAAACCAGGGGTGACAGACTCTTTTCACTGGATTGTAAAAAGCAGTGTTCACAAGGTATTAGTTGACAGAAGGGTTTTGTGATCATTCACAAGATTTAAACAGGGGCAACAATGGTAAAAAAAATGAAACCAAAATCTTCAGCTGTGGCTAGTCGCACTTAATTCAATTCTAGATTTTGGTAGTTCGCCAGGTCTACCATTTTTTCCTGCCAAGTTTTCAGAAATTGATATTTGATGGCCAGGGAGAAATTGACCCCCTCATTGCCCCCAACCAAAGATAATTTTATAAAACTGCCCCCTATTTTGTGCCCCTAAGTTTATTGATAATTCTTCACCTCTCCTACCTAATTTGGGGCCTCTAATTGCAAATATGAATTCAGAATTTCAATATATTATCGTATGTCGCAAATGAAGAATTTCCAGGGTTTATCCCTTTGGGGCAATGAGGGGGTTAATTCAACTTGGCCCTAGTCGATGGAGTCAAATTGTAGCCAAAATTTTCACCAAAGGGAAAAACACTAGAGCTTATCATCAATGATGGTCAAATTTGAAAATTTTGATTTTGAATTTGGTCTTGGAATGTTCTTTTAAGATTTGGGGTAGGTCCTTATGATGTCAAATTGTACAATAAAATTGGGTCCTTATGAACTGCCTTTTGCACTAGAAATAGTTGTTTTGAAGTGTTTTTTGGTGAAACATAGTTTTGAATCTTCAAGGATTAAGCAGTGGAGAAGTACAAAACTAATTGCCACAAAGTAGAGGGCAAATTTTTGAAGTTATTGTCTTGTCTTTGGATTAGGTCTTCTAGTTGGTAATCCTTTACAAACCACACAACCATTTTAGGTTGCAAAAAAGACAAGTAGGAAAATATTGTGTGATGAGTGATGAATTTGGTTTGGAGCCATGAAGAATGTTTTTGTGCATAGGAATTAGGCATCCAATGGGATAAGTTTAACATAATTGGATATATATAGGGAGTTTTATATATAGGTTAGGGAGCTTTACAAAACTCTAATAGAGAAGTACATACACCATTATAATAAAAGATATGGGGCCTAGATTATGAGAATGTCACTGAGAACTCACAATAAAAAGACTTTGTGATTTTTTGACACCACATCTAATACAAGCCCCTTCAGTTCAATCATCTTTTAACAATCAAAATCCTTGTACAAAATATGCTTAAATATGTCTATAGTAGTCAATAATGTAGATGTATTTTAAGAATGGCAATAAAAATCTTGTATATTCATGTGCAAATACATATTATAATCTTCTAATTGTAACAGTGAATCCTCTTCATATTTTCTTTAAATGCAAAAAACAATGTTTTGTATCCATCTTTACAATTGGATTTCCAAATACATCTTTCTTTCACTTTCCACAAGCCAACCATTTTTGTAGTGTTTTGAGCTCTCATCTACATCTCATCACCTCCATGACGTGCATTTTGACTTTGCTTGTGTGTTATTGAAGATTGCGTGTCCATATCATAAAAAAAAAAAAAAGACCAATAATCGATTCAATCCTTACTTGCATGAGTCTTGACATTTGTCAAGAGGATGCAAAACGTCTGTACCAGAGCCGCAAATCCAACAACCAGGCTTTTCAAAAAAGTGTCACACAAGCCATAAAGGATATAATTTGATGTACATATGACTAATGACTCTATTGGCAATGACTAATGGCCCAATTGAAAGAAAGGAATCCACTTTAGAATCATGTGCTCATAAAATAAATTTGGGAATTTCATAGAAAAGGAATATCCAAATTTTGGAAGTTTTAACTTCAAAATTTATTCAAATTCAACCAAGTTTTACATTTTTTCAAGGAATCAAGGAATTCTATCAATAGAACTCCTAATTTGCAAAATTTTTTCCGCTTACAAATCTAAATACTAAGTGCTTAATCATTGTTAGTAGGTAAGGAGATGTATCTTTTTTGAAAATTGGCTTAGAAAATTGCAATTTTCAAGAAAATTTGAAGCAATCAAATTGATTATTTTTTGATAAAATTAAGATAAGGTGTGCATTTTTCCTTACTTACTACAGTATGTTTGAATTTTGCACATGGATTCTAAATTTTCAATTTGACCCCAAATAAACCATTGTTTTCTTGGGGGACAATGAAAGTTTGGGTAGGTTCCTATGATCTCAATGTTTTACATGATTGTTTTTTTTAAATTTGGAAGATACAGAAACACATTAGCCTTTAGGGAATACAAATTTTATTTCAATTGGTGCTCTGGAGCAAAAGTTATGTCCCCCTAAGCTCAAAATGGAGTTTGTTGGTCAACAAAAAATATCCACAAAAACTTGAAATATTTTATTTTTTCCTTGTGGATTATATCTTTGCGTAATTGAAGAGGTTTGGTTTCATTTGATTCCACGAATGGTATGCAAGTATATGCACCAAAAACTCAGTGAATGATATTAGCAACATTTTTAGAAAAATGTTGATTCCCAAAATATAGATCACTATGTAGAGTATTTTGGCAACTTGTGCTTCTTTTTCTAGATATGAATTTAAGACTTCAAAACAATCTTTTTTGAACTAGACACCAACTATTGAAATCAATCTTATCAAGTCTAGTTCTTACTCCAATTTGAAGTTTAAAAAAATTCCTAAATCTGAATATTTTATTGCAATTTGAACTCTAGACTTGTTACCATATAACATTGTTAACCAATAACGGAGGGTACTTTTTGCTTCTCCAGAAAGTAGGGTCCCCTAATGTAGACTGTAGCCACTTATATTCCCCCCACACTGATATAGCTTGGTCAAAACTCACTTTGAGCCAACCCAATTGTTTTGATTACATTATAACTCAATCCCTCCCAGGCATCCAAGGAAGGATTATACCTTCTTAAAGGGGGAAGCTTTCTAGTCAGTTATCAATATTATGCATCAAGTGTTAGATTTTCTAACTTTAGAATGGCATGGTAAAAATTTGCACCACAGTCTTCTATATTCTAACGTGTACACCTATGGAAAAAAAATTCAGATTTTCCAAACGTAATTTGTACTTGATATGAATTTTTTCACTTTTTATTCAATAATTCACAATAATTCCAAATTTTCACAGTTTTTGGGGGGATTTTTTAGTCATATGGCACACCGCCAACATTCAAAAAATAAAAAAGATTTCACTCATTGATAGCTGCAAAAAAAAGAGCATACAGGGAGAAAAAAAACCTTGAAGTTTGAGAAAGTGGTCATAGGCCGTCCTTTCAGGGTTAAGGCCATTCCCCCGAAAACTCATATGGTATATACCGCCAACATTCAGAAAATATAAGCAGTGAACCATTGGACTAATTCAAAGTCAGCGTCTG
This sequence comes from Antitrichia curtipendula, assembly GCA_951230915.1. Taxonomy (NCBI): domain Eukaryota; kingdom Viridiplantae; phylum Streptophyta; class Bryopsida; order Hypnales; family Leucodontaceae; genus Antitrichia; species Antitrichia curtipendula. The sequence continues at coordinate 16,914,796 of OX579641.1, forward strand.
AAACTTCCACTTTGGAAAACTATTAAAAAATATTTAAAATAGAAACTTACATAGGAAATGTGCCCGAAAATGTGAGGAGACACAGAATGCTTGTTTTAAAAGACCAACCATTACTGTACTCAGAATCTTTGATTTGCGCTCTTGGCATCGATCAACAAAATGGGCCGATATCCAATGAGTTCAACTTCTTACCAAGCACGACGATCCACTCTGCAGTTCTGATTCGCCACTTGCGCTTTTGAGGCGGCGTCTGAGCAAGCAACGTGGACTCTGGGGAAGGATTCGAGCGACGAAGGAAAATGTTCATGGCGGCTGCAGGCCCCACACTGTTCCAAACTTCAACTTCACTCAACCAAGAGTTCGGGCTTACTAAGTTAACACTACAGACATGGCTCGCTCAAGTCCTGCATCGCTTGACCATTTGTAGGTCAAAACAATGCAACTGTAGGCCTCCAGAGGACGAGTGGAATAGAAGAATACGTACAGTCCTCTTGGCTGCACATCATGTAAAAACCAGGGATGTCATTAAAAGAATGTCGGGAAGTTTCATGATAGAAATCCGGCTAAGGGCGTAGGCTCCCACACCGAGACAGATCGTACGATTTGGTTGTTGATGCCCATGAGAAACCAGCCTCCATCTTTACCGATCCCGTAGTTTTTGTGAAACGTAGCCATCATAGCTTTGGCTTTGTCGAAGACCATCGGATTGGTCGGCCTTAGAGTAAAGCCTGCTCGTTGCAGTCGATTGTGCCATTGACGGTACGGCTCAGCACGTTCCACTCTAGCTTGTCCTTCGCAAGCAACAACATTCAAAATCTCTCGTCCGTATACCTCCCTTTCAAGGATGACTCTATGTGGGTCATCACAAGGCATTGACAATTCCATCCCGTCAAATAATAATTTGTAATACTTGACACTCTCCCGAAAGCGGGTCATGAAAAGTGGAGCATTGAACGCTGTGCTATTATCGTCGAAGATCAAAACCTGGCAACACACGACCACGTAGCATTAGTAGTAGAAATAATGAAAAATAAATTGAGAAAATTATAGTCTGACTCGATAGAGTTTTAAATCACAATCAGATGCTGAAATATGAAAATTAAAGATAAATTGCAGAGTTGTCCTTCCGATAATACTATAAGATATTGTATACCCAAAGTGCTCTCAAGGCCATAATCTCAAGGCCATAATGTCAGGTGTTCATAGAGACCACTATAGTACATCACAAACCAAATGAGATACAACAGCTACTGGTTCTTTGGCATATTCCAAATTATACCTTGGGATTCAAGCTTCGAATCCTCTTCAATGAAAGTTCGCGCGGACTTCCAGACAGCACACACTCATCATGAATTTTGCGCATGTTACAAGCTTTCACTACAAGAACTTCATCGTCCCTCAAATCGAAATCTCTAGCCTTGAACGATTCCCACTTTCCAGCAAAGGCTTGGAATTCAAATGGTACTCCCCACTTCTTCGCAAACTCTGCAAGCCTATTTCCAGTTTCGTTTATTTTCTTGCAAGGATCGATTCCTGGATACGGATGATCGACACCTGCCTCGGCAAAAAGAGAAAATTCAGAAAGAATCGAGCTATGTAAATAAAAATACACAGTTAGGTTCGAATCTGTCTATGGTATATAACTTTCGGGTCTACACACCAAACTCCTGATGCAAGCACCACTAAAAAATCATATTCATAGATGTACTTGGAAGGAAAGATAGAGTTCACCCACCTGTCATACGAAAATGGGGCGGACCTTCTGGCCGCAGTGAGAGGTGATGGAGGAAGGTAGGCCACTGAACTCCATACTCGATTCCGTATTGAATCACGTGAATGCGAGGAGCACCTTCGAAGGCATCCAGTGCCGATTTCATTGTAAAAAAATGATTGAGTTTGATGTAAGGGCAGTAGTCGACATACACCCGAAAAGCTTTCATCATTGTCGCAACAGACGGGTATTTGCTCGTGATTACTGTATAAAGCTCTTCACCGGTGCCCGACATTTTCGCGACCTACTGACCAGAAGAGTATCAAGTTAGAGGAATATTCTGAGCCCGACAAACAAAACAAAAAGCAAAAAGCATGCTTTGTCATAGAGCAATAGTAAGCGACCTCAAACTGCAAAATCCTATTATTTTCTTCAAATTTTCATGGCATATATCTAACTGACCAGAGCTTCCATGAAATAATGCGCCATGCGCTGAATAGAGCTGCCGTGGGGTGACGATTGACTCTGCAGTTCTGCTAAAAGGCCGGTGGCAATGCCTGTATTTCGTTGACTCACTGCAAGAGCGCACCTACGGGATGCACAACCGATATTTTAAGTAATAAAGTATTGACATCAATCTCATAATTTTTCGGAATGTCAAAGCTAAGCGAAAAAGCAGAAATCCGTATTTTCGTATAATTTTATAAATGCACTCCGGTGACATTCTACCGACATTCTACTGACATTCAGTTGGAGTTTCAAGCCGGGCTATCTGCTTCGATTATTGCTAGGGCAGAGTAAAAGTAAACCATGATTAGGAATCATTACACTAAAAGCTAGGGTATGGCCATACCTGTAGAGCAGTTCCGTCATACTCGTGCCAGTAGACAAAGCACGCTCTGGAGACAAATTCAACTGTCCTGCGCCACGGAGAAGCAGATTGAAATCGAAGCCCGACGTAGACGCAGATGGCTCAAAATGAGGAGTCTCGAAATAGGACCTATACGTTTCATCGAACTGAATCTCATCTTTCTCAGTAATCCATGTTCTGTAGTCCACATTGCTGCAGGCCGTTACATCCGTGATATGTTTGCTGAGCATCAAAGTGTATTTGTCCATCATCATTAACGCCAACTCATCCTCTGAGGGTGCAAATTCGGCACTAACGTTAGATTTGTCGTCAACACCCACTGATCCTCCATCATCGTTAATTGCTGACTCTGGAGAAAGAAGATCAGCAATTTCCTTGGCCATGACCTTGTACTCACTACTTTCTTCGGTTGGATGGAAATCAACGTTAGTCCAGAATGTGTCATACTCGTCTACACCATCTACTGGAGCAAGAAGATCAGAAATCTCCTTCTCCATGGCTTGATAAGCATCCGTTTCCTGCACAAGACACTTTTCTTCTTCGAGTTCCTCATTCGTAAGGATGTCATCAAGAAAGAGCGCCAAGGGCTCCGTCTGCCCGGCCAAATCGGCTAAGCCACTGCCATGACCTTCACAGTCCACAGAATCGAAAACGCCACCTCCCATACAGAAGTGCGAATCAATCGAAAAGTCATCCGAAGAACTAAACTGCGTCAAGCCTGAATTATTACTGCTGCTGGGAGGGGAGATTCTACTGTCAACCAAGGGGGCAGAATTTGATCGCGGTACAGGCACGTCCGTCTTCTTGGAGATCGTTTCTAGCTGTGGAGTTGCAAACCTTCTCAAAAACTCTGCCGAAGGTACAGTCTCCTGCCTGCTCTTGTGAAAATAGGTTTTCTCCGCATCACTCGCACCACCAGAGACCGCGTTCAGAGGCAGCTCGGCGGAAGACTGTGAGAATGCTCGTTTTTCTCCGGACACACCGAAAACCGAGGCACCGGTAGTCACGGTCCGTCTCTGCACCTTCGGCATCTGCGACTGAATCCATGCCTGCTGGAGCTGACTCTCCAGGGCAGAAATTCTACTACTCCCTCCTTCATCTGTCTTCTTGTCTCCTTGCATCTCTGCAACAGTAACCCTGACCACTCTCTTTTCTAAACCTCATATACTCATTCTCCCGTGCTTATTAAAACATAATCATTAAACGGTCTCTTTCTAAACCTCACACACTCATCCTCCCTAGCTACTCAACACGATAACACTAACCGCTCCCTCTCTAAACCTCATATATACATCTTCCCTTCCAAATTACCACCTCCCGCACCAAAAATCACTCAACCTTACAATACAATATCGCTCTTCCCCGTTCAAAATGGCCAAGAAATCACACAAAAAAATTCAATCTACAGTACTCTTCCTACAGTCTCTTTATCAGAAACTCACTCTCACCTTGCATCCCCTCATGAACTCCTTCGCAGAGCATGAATTTCCAAATTCTAATGAATTCCGGTGCGAGTGGAAATTCGCTAAACTTTTTATTCACAATCCTCTGTAAAAAACAGCGAGTTACATGCCTTCTGAAGGCGAACTAACGGAAGAAGTCTTTGCTTTCGCACCAACCGCGATCGAGCTGGACGAAAGAAGTACTGAAGCGAGACGTGAGGAGCACGCGAGGTTCGCGACGAAATTGCCGACACAAGCGGGTTTCCGTTTCGCTGTTCAAAGTTCAGCTTCGGGTGTGCTGCTTCAATTGACGAGCGGGGTGGGGGCTGGGGGCTACGCGTAGGGCAGGAGCGGAACTCTCCCCGAAGGAAAGGGTTTGAAGATCTGCGGGAAAGCTCCTGTTGCGAGCAGTTGGAAATCGAGACTTGGGATGCGAGAAGGAGGCCAAGAGTCAGTTTCTCACAACCCCACCTCACCAGCAGAATTTTCGTTTCGTTTCTTTTTGTCTCTAACTTACTGTAGCTACGGATGGCTTCTATGTGTCACTAACTTAGAGCATTCCCACCTGGGTTTTTTTGGGGTTTTTTTCATTCTTTTTGAAGTGCCAAAGTGGCAATATAAAATGTTATAGTGGTGCTCCAAATTTCAACATTCATCCATATACTGGATAGAAAATATCACATGCCCATAATTCTATTTTCATCCACAATCTAGCGATTTCATCCAAGATTTATTTTTTAATCCGAAGCTTTTTTGGTGAAAAACTTCATAATTAGTTGCCATTTTTTTAGCCAAATTATTTCATTTTGGTGCAATTTGGCACAAAGAATCCCCTCCAAACCCCCTAATCTCTACTATAAGGCTCTTGGATTTCTATATGGATGAATTTCGTCCGGATAGGGAAGAAATCCCCTATTAGCATTCCCTATCTCTAGAAATTTAAGGAGGGGGGGGGTCCAAATTCCCCATACATGATGATGGATAGGGAACTCAAATGGAATAATTCCTAAACTTCTTTTCATCCTTCCAACATGACTTGTGCTTCTTTGATTGGTGGGAATACTATTCATTTAGCCTTGTTACTTTTTATATGTGTTTTTTTTTACTTTTCCTTGCCTACCTATATTTAGCAATATGTTGAAAATGTAGGAAAGAACTAGTGGGCGCTTGCCTTTGCTATCTTCATCTTTGCCCCCCTTCATCTAAATATAAATAGGGATAGGGAAGCCATTGGTAGGGATGCTCACTCATACTGCTATGGGTGGCTTCTTTCTTTACTCTTTGCAAAAGTCTTGTAGATGGCCATTACTTAACCCTTGAAGTACATCCAAGGACATTTTGTGTCTATTGGATGGTCAATTACTATTGGCTATATACACATTGAAGGATGGATGATTTTCATTCAATTTTTTATGTACAATTTTGTTAATATTATGTCCACATCATTGAGTTAAGTTAAAGATATTTTAGGTTTTTTTTTGTATAGGGTAGTATATCACAAAAAAATGGTCCACTATTCCGTGTATTTCAACCGTGGTCATGGGCCCGTCCTTACAGGGTTAAATAATTAAGAAAACAAAAGAGAGACGTGTGGTCCACGTGTGCAGTCTGAGTAGCCCCAGTCTGAGATGCTTCTGCAATTTCTGCACGAGAATTGATTATGGATGATTTCTGGAAGTACAGTTGACTGCAGAGCACATTCATGAATCAGGATTGTCCTTTGAGGGACTTTAGAATTGCGGCCTCAAAGTCAGTCTTGAACAATACTGTAGTGGGACTCTTAGGGCATCTCCAGCGATGCACGCTAAAAGAGGCACGCTAAAGCAAGTGCAGCGTGAGAGAACTGCCAAACAGGGCACTTGTGGTTCCTTGGGCCCCCATCTAAGGCGTGGCAGTCCACGGGTCCCAAGGCACAAGGTTGTTGTTTAAAAAAAAAATTGAGATGGGTAATTTTTGGGGGGTGCGCTTATATCCTCTCCCCACTCTCCTCACTTGACCCACTTTCCCAAGCAACCTAGCCTAGCCAATGCACAAGCCTCGTCCTGCAGTCCAGATAATAAATGAACCATGAAATTAGGACCAACGCTTAAGTCTTTGAGCATATAGGGCCACAAGTCAAAAGCGAGAGACACGGGAACTTGAAGTGTTGAGAGAGATTTTCCAAGTGGCATGTGTTGGATTTCCTCAGAGGCTACAACTGGTGGGACACATATAACTCCCCGGGCACGCCAAACCATTTGCGTAGGCAGTGTGGCATGCCCTAGTGGAGATGCTTTTAGGACATTCGCATGGCATGGACTTTGGGGGCATCTGCAAGTGCTCGTTTGGCGTGTGGTTTTGGAGACCAGGGTCTCATTTCTCTTGTTGTGCCTCACGGTTGACGAGCCAAGAATGGACACCAAATGGGATCTGCAATGTGAGGTAGTTTCATAGCTTAACCCATAAACAATGTTGAGGATGTTTTCCGACCAATGAATGACAGAGAATATCTCCATGTAAGACAAAAGTGCAACTATGCACCCTTCAAATTTGTGTGAAAAGGAAAGGTCTTCTATAGTAGTTTGTCTTCCAATGAGTACTTTTTGATTTTTTTAAGTCAATCAACAATTCACACGGTACTCAAACAAATGATTCCCACAGTGACCGGCTCGTCATTTATGGGTTAATAATCAAACTACAAATGATTTAATTTTTGATTCATTCAAAATAATGATTTCAACAACCACCTTGCCTTGTTGCAAAAGCTCCAACTTATTTTGAGTCTTCAATTGAGAAGAGAAATTCTTTATATACATATGGGGTTTTAGAACGTAGAACAACCCATGTGAGATATGTAAATTAGAAATTGTAGGAGCTCAACCACTCATAGTTAAGTCAAAAGTAGGACTTGTTCCGTTTCATTTGTGTCAAAAAAATTTAATGTAGGAATTGTGTATGAAGTGGAGTTTTAGACCTCATTTAGGCATAGTAGAATATTTTTTTCTAAAATACTTTGAACTAAAAAAAGTTGAGAAATCAAGATAGATTTCATCTCCAAAAATCCGTTTGAGATTTTAAGCCTATAATCAAAAGTTATGGACAAATTTGAGAGAGGGGTTGGAAGGGAATTTTTTCCGACATTTTCATACATACTCTTTGAATTTTGTTCATAACTTTTGATTGGACAATCAAAAACTCAAATTGATTTTTTGAGATGAAAGGTATCTTAATTTCCCAACTTTTTCTAGCTAAAAGTGTTTTGAAAAAAGGTATTCTACTATGCCTAAATGTTGTTTGTAATTTTACATCAAACACAATTTCCAAGTTTTGGCAATGAGTGGCCAAGCTCTCATCTTCAAACTATCCCATACCCTTTGAGGATTCATCATGGACAATAGATTTCATTATAGAAACGACCCCTCCACTCTAGCCCCTTACCAAAGCAATTCCTTCACTATGTCACCTAATTTATTTTTTATGTCAAATTGTCAAATGACAAAGGTATTTGACTCATTTTTATTTTTATTTATTTTTTACACAAATGATATTTGACTCATTTTGAGGGGATTTGTTTCTTAGATCTTAGGATAACTCTTTTGGTCATCCACTTACCCATTGACCATGTCAGACACGTTGACACATGTTGCCATTCAGTGTCCAACAGTACGGTTCGTACCTTAAAACTTGGTCCCAGCAGGGTGAAAACGTAGAGATTGGGGGTAAATGTAAAAAAAAAGTTCCCTATTTTGAGCCGTGCCTAGGGTATGTTGTAGACCGCCTCTAGCTGATTTGGAGCCTCTGATTGCAAATATGAATTCAGAATTTGCAAAAATAAAAACATGTGTGAAAAATTAAAAAATTCCTGCATTTTTCCCAAAGGTAAAATTCCTGCGTTTTCACCCTGTTGGGCCCACTTCGTGGGACGGGTTTAATGTCCTCCAAGAAAGACATGCAGAAATTATAGCAAGCCACGCTCCAAGGTAGGAGGCTCTGAAATGGAGCGGGCATTAAAGAATGGACCCTACAAATGGCTGTGAAATGGATATGAGTTGGTTCTGAAATTGACATGTCTAGTCATTGAATGAATCAAGAAAAAAAAAGCATCATCAATTGCAAGAGCCAATCATTGGCTTTGCTTTCTCCATCTTTCTTCAGAATTGCAAGTAAACCGTTTATAAAAGACCTAGGGTCATAAATAGGGACCTATGATCCAATTCATAAGTAATTCAAACATGCTTGGAAAAATACGAAACTACTTGGGTTAGATTCCTCATCTATTTTTCTTTGTCTGAAAAATGAGCTAAAATTATTTCCGTCCAATGAAATACACGAAAAAGACGGACTAACCCTTAGATGTGCCATTTCTGAGCCTCCTACCTTAGACACTTCATTTGGGCATATACTCGTCAAAATCTACAATGGCTAGCCATTTTTTTTAATTTGATGTGCTTGTTGTGGTCCACTTCTAAAGCCTTTGCTCGTGCAACAAGTGCATTGAGCCTTCTTGGCGCATTTGTAGTTGGGATGCTCTTAAGAGCATTTCTAGCAAGACAGGCCAAAATGACACAAGAAGAACAACCCCACAACAACACACCACAACTAACCTCTAAAGGTTCTATACCATTGATTTTCTATAATAGAGGAATGCCCTCCATTGATTTGCTTTAGTGTGTTGCTATAGAGATGTCCTGAGAGTTTTGGTGCACTTGGAAGCTTGCAATTGTCCCAACAATTGTAGCCTTTCTTGTTTTCAATGCAAGCCACCTAAAATTTTTGTCACTACACTCATCTTCCCATATCTTGCATGTTTGACTTCTAGCACAAAACTAATATAACACTACAAAATAACAAGTATCTACAATGACTGTAACACAACAATGACTATAAAATGACTATTTTGTAGTCATTGTGGACAAGAAATGACTACTATAGTCTTTGTGGATAAGTCATATATACCCTTGGTTTTTTTTAGTGATAAAGAGCTCCTAGTTTATGTAAGTTGAATCAAAGCAAAAAGTTTTTTTGCTATTCATGGCCCCTAGCAAATGCTTAAGCTGAAAATTCTCTTCCACATTAGAGCTATGTGGCCTATCTATTAATTGTCGCACCTTGGGAACCGGTTTTTGCTGTGTTTGTTGCCCATTTCTAATAAAGGCCCGGAAACCAAGTGGCCCATGTTTAACAAAAGCCACATCCCAAATGAGCTTTGGCATGCACCACTAGAGATGCTCTAACTCATCTCAACAAGAGAGAGATTAGAGTGGTTCTTCTTGCTTGGCAACAAATGTGATAAGCTAATCACTCCAAAGTAAATATGTACAAAATCATTACGGACTAAAAACTATGACGTGTAGATTCTTATATAGAATGAAGATGTTAATAATGAGGATGGACATTTGCAATACTACAATTTAGTGATAATTTACAATACACTTTTGATTAGCACTTTGAAAATTTGTAACTCATGTAAACAATGTCAAAATAATGCATGCTAATGTGCATTGCAATACACTTTTACTTGCCAATATAAAACAATAGAGAGAAATTTTGTCATTTAGTAGTAACTATGCTCATTGACAATTAGTATTGATTGTAGGTGTACATTCTTCTTATTGAGCATTATGCCATTATCATTCTCAAGCCCAACATACATGATGTTTGAAACTAGTTAGTCCAAGTACAACAAAGCATGACAGTTATATTCGGGTGAAGTGGAGTGCCAAATGGTAGTAAGGTAACAAGTTTACAAATCACCAAGCTAAGAGTTGAAACTAAATTTTAGAAAGGCAAAGCTTCTTGAAATAATTTTCAGTAAAATAAGTGGAATTGGCATCTAACCAAAGTTGTTTCATATTTTTTGGGAGCTTTGTGAAATTAGTTATAAAATTTTGAAGTTGAAATGACATAGGGCTCTAAAATTGACCACACTAGAAGAAAATGAGGATTTTTGCAACTACACTATGCAATTAGTTTTTTAGTTGCATAGGACACTTGTGACTGGTTTGCGACTAGTGATAATTAGAGACTTGTAGTTGCAGTGGACACCTTAAATTTAGGAAAAAAGTGTAGCAATTGCAAAAGTCATGCCTTGTGTGTGACTCAATTGTGGCTTGTTTGCAACTTATAGATTTGTAGATTTTAAATATTAATCTCAATTATTTGTGGATTTTAAAATTTCATATCTACCTTTGTCTAGATTTTTGAATTTTCAAAACTACCTTTTTTTAGATTTTTGAATTTCAAATCTATTTTTTTCTAGATCTCAAAATTTTAGATTTATTTTTTTCTTAGATTTCAAAAATTCAAATACTGGTAATTAATAGATTTCAGTGGTTTAGGATACCTTAAAATTTCATAGATTTCAAAATTTCTTGAATTTTAAATATTTCTTGATTTCCATAGATTGTAGAAATCTACAAATTGTAGAAGTCTTAGAATTCTATCAACAAAAATCATTGCATGAGATTACAACAACTTACAAGTGTTATATCTCCAACCTAATGGTATTCTTTACAATTGATATGGGACAATTGATATAAAACAAATGAAAATGAACTTTGGAAGCAACTAGAAAAGAACTAAAATTGACTAAGAAACAACTAGTGTATGACTTAAGAGCGACTAGGAAACAACTAGCTTTAGTATTAAAAAATTCAATTTTTTTGTTGATTTGGTCGCATTCATTTGGTTTGCTTTTCTATTGATTTCTATCCAAATCAACAAATTACTCTCCAAATCAATAGAAAAGTGAATCAAATCCATGCAACCAAATCAACAGAAAAGCTGAATTTTCTAGTACTATAGGAAACAACTAAGAAATCACTAAGAAATCACTAGTGTACGACTGGAAACAACTATGGTCATTTTACAATTGCAATCTTTTCCTAGTTGTTTCCTAGTCATTTTTTACAACTATAGATTGACTATTTTGCAACAAATACAATGTATGAATACTATAAAACAACAACACAAAACAATTACATTAGATTTGATGCTAATAGAGAGGATTATAGTTGCATAATAGTTGTATAGGGTACTAGTTGCATAGTAGCCAGTTGTGCTAGAGATGTTTTTCTTCTAGTGCCACCTCCTCAAATGTACATTGATTGTACATTGTTGACGGCTATGACAAAGCAACATGTTTACATAGTGTACATTTGAGGATGTGGACAATTTTAGGGCTTGTACAATTTTAGAGCCTCTTACTTTAGACTTTCTATGCATGTGTATTTGACAATAATGTGAGATGTTTTTGAAAGTTAAAGTGGACACCTCCCAAAAGCCACTTTTGGGTATTGTGCCTAGTTTTTATCATTAGACTCGTGAAATTCTCATTTTGTCTTATTGGTAAATAAAAGGAGGTTTCAAAGCACCAAAGTATACTAACATTGGGATACCATATGCAAAAATTATGAAGGGTCAAAGTTTTTTTTTGGGAGATGTTCTAAAATCATTTCTAAAACATACATACATTTTGATTTTGGAGATGTACACAAGGTGATGATGGCAATATTAAGCAGGGTGTGATTTTGGGTGCACCTACATATTGACAAGTAATACTTACGTCAATCACTTTCATGAGTAGGGAGAACAAAGTGGAGTAGGATCGCCTTTGATGTCAAAGAAATATGAAGTTGATGTTTGTAACATGTTGCCATTAATAGGTAGCATAGAATGAGCTTAGGGCATAGGGAATGTGGTATACTATTTGAAAACTATTAACAACTCCTTTCCAATGGTGTATTATACACCAAATTTGGAGCTAAATTCCTATTTTAATTACTGAGTACAACAATATATTAAATGGCAGTGAACTTCTGTTGCAAGTTATAGTCAATTTTCAATTTCAGTCAAGTCAGCACAGCTCCGTGAAACATGGACTTGATAACGATGATGAAATTTTCTGGGTTTCCTTGAGCGACGAGTGTCACACTTACATGTCTAACTGTGTATTTGGCCAACTTTGCCAGCACATGGAATTGTGATCTAAGAGAAGAGCACAATGTCAAAGGGCGATCGATCACATGTCAAACTAGGAACAAAAAGGCTCCATAGGGGAAGTGAGATCCAAGAAATCATCGGAATGATTTGCTTAGGGCACTGGAACCAGCCCCAGTGGAGATTATTCAACAAAGCGCCAGAGAAGTTCAAGTTCTTGCGTGTAACTTGATGAAAGTTAGAAAATTTCTTAAGAACGAATATACCTATTGAGACAAAGTCCTGCTTTGACCGGTTTAATGGGATCTATCAGCTGAATAAGTGAGAATCACGCGCAGACGCCTGCCACAGGAAGATGGGGTTAGGGTAATATATTTTGAATATGTCAGCTTGGGGAGGTGGTGAGATACATATTTGACAAGTCAAAAGGAAATACATGAATATATGTATTACTCACAATGAGAAACTTGCCCAGAAATGGGCGAGTCTTGGAGGTCTGAAGCAAAACCCGCTCATGGGAATGACACACTGACAATGACCACACTGTGTAAAGCAGTGAAACGAGTACTCGTGAAAAGCAGCGTCTGTTTCGACCTAGTCCAGGGGAAAGTGTTCCAGTAGGAGTCTATTTCTTGAGTAAACTTCCAACATTTTTCACTGAATAGAGCAGCTGACTAGCACATTATATAAACCCAACTGGTCTAAGAGAGAATCGTGCATACTGCTCTCCAGATGGAAGTAGCGATACAAGAATGCAAGCTGATATGCCACTCTAAGGACATTCGTCTCACCTTCCCAAGCAATCCTTCGTATCGCAAGCACTATCTTATCCCTGGAAATCCTGAGCAGTCTTCGTAAGATTCACCAAGTTACCAGGACCTGAGGCACAAGACGACATCAATTCAGAACACAGGTGAGTGCGACCTCCCATTGCAATCAGTTCAGCTCAACTTACCAAAGCCATATAGAAAAACACTGCTCCTTGCTCTTCGAAAGGAAAATCAGCAACAACGAACTGCTCATCAAGCAGAAGACAAAAAATAAGGACTCTATCATCTAAGTTGACTAGTAAACCAACTGCATCTTCTCAAAGCCTATGAATGAATTCCGAGCGGAGTAAAGCACAGACAATACCCGATGTCCACCCAGACAGTACAGTTTGAAATCAAAATTCCTTGAAGGGGAATGCATACCACGTCGGTTGATCAGCCTGGCAGGAGGTTCTCCAATTGATCAGCATCATATAACCAAACCAAAGGATCTGATACAGAAGAACTCCCCGGGCTTGAGTCAAGATGTCTTGGAAAGAAGTCAGTCATGCTTCGCGCGTGACACTCGTAGGCTCAACGAGGAGACTCGCACTGTTGTATCAGGTGATCCACTGGTTCTCGAACGAGATTCAGTGTGAGCACAGGTCTGAAGCTCACAGACAATCTGCAAGTACTTCTCATTTGGACTCAACGTGTAACAAATGACAACGGAAAATCAAAAATACTGGCGTAGACTTGAAGAGATTTTAGGTTCCCACACTGAACAGGCATGCACAATTTCGTTGTTAATGCCCATGAGAAACCAGCCTTCATCGCTACCGACCCCATAGTCTTTGTGAAACGTAGACATCATGCCTGTAATTTTAGAGAAAACGGTCGGGTTGAGCGGCCTTAGAGAAAAGCCTGCTCGCTGCAGTCTGTTCTGCCATTGCCGATATGGCTCAGCACGTTCGATTCTAGCTTGTCCTTCACATGCAATGATGTTCAAAATCTGTAGACCAAAAAACTCCCTTTCGATGATTAATCTATCTGGATCATCAGGAGGCATAGATATCTCCATCCCGTCAAATATTGCTGAATAATGCTTGACACTCTCTCGAAACCGGGTCATGAAAAAAGGAGCATTATGCCCTCCATTTAACCCCACAAAAACGAATACCTGCACATGTGAATCACAATTGAGACTGTGCAGCAATAGATAAATCATTTAGCCAATATTCACAGCCTGAGATGCAGTAGAAGGGATATTTGAGACCAAACACACGGTCACTAGCAGAGTTCTCGTTGCTAACGACAAGATGTCATAGATACTAATGCTTCCACAGATAGGATGCTAGATTAGATAATTAGATGTAAACGTTGCTGATGCTAATCGGGGTTATATGAGTACCTTGGGGTTCATGCTTCGGATCCTTCTTAGTACAAGTTCACGAGGACTTGTGGCCATTACAGACTCGTCAAGAAGAGTATGCAACCTATCGCTGCACACTGCAAGGACTTCATCGTCTCTCAAGTTCATGTCCCTAGCTGTGAATGATTCCCAGCTTCCAGCCAGTCCAACAAATTCAAAAGGCACATTGTAGGTCTTCGCAAACTCCGTCAATCTACGTCCCGTTTCCTTTATTTTTAAGGCGGGGTCATTTCCTGGATGTGGGTAATCAATACCTGCCATTGCCAAAAAGAAGCTATATAAGAGGTTCAACTATGAATTCAACATGCTGCTTGTCTTGTACAAATTAAGACTTTACAATACAAACTAAACAAACAGAACGCCAATGTAGTATTAAACCCTAAAGGTAAGGCAGAGGTTCTAGATACCTGTTATACGAAGATGGGGAGGACCTCCTGGCCTGTGTGATAGATGGTGCATAAGTCCCGGGAACTCGGTTCCATATTGAATTCCGTAGAACACCACATGAACACGAGTAGCACCTTCAAAGGCATCTAGTACCGTTCCCATGGAAAAAAAGTGGGTAAGTTTGATATAGGGGCAATTCTCGAAGTACAGACGAGTGGCTTTGAATGTAGCCACAGCGGAGGGGCAGTTGTTCGAGATTACCGTATAGAGCTGTTCTCCGGTCCCTGAAATTCGTGCCACCTGCAGGACATAAGAACAGCACAGACGGTTATCATCTTTTCCGAGGCTGGACCAAAAAGAAGGACGTATACAAGCAAAGCAAGAAGGATGTACAGCTCAGTGAAAAAATCATTCTACAATCATCGCAGCAGTAGCACATGATGACTAACAACCAAAAGAATGATTGATGAATCTCACACACAGACTTGCATGAAAGAGCACAATTTAAATCATCTGAGACCATTCGGAGTCCTGATCCCTCTCCTCCAACCATCGGAAGCCTGAAACTCACGGCATTCCAGAAGGCGATCACCAGCAAACTTCCACGCCACTCAAACAAACTCAATCGCATTGCCTCTTGCATAAACAAATTCGATGTTCTACGCTAAATGAAGGGCATATGCAGCACAAATGGGGTTACGATTCAGTGTCTCTTGACGCTTTGTTTAAAAAAATTATTTACTTGATTTGTTCTAAGCCATGTATAGTTTGAGCAAAGCGCTAACTGACCAGAGCTTCCATAAAATAATGAGCCATGCGTTCTGTAGGAGTCTGGTAGGGTGATGAGTTCTGCCGCAGTTCAGCTAACAAATCCGTCGCAAGTCGATCATTGCCCTGACTCACTGCAAGCGCGCACCTGCGACATAGCATAGAGGTAAAAAATGAAGCAACTACCCAGAAACCCTCAGACCTTACAAGCTCACAAGGATCTCTACTACCTTATTCGTGAACTTGAAAATGGAAATAATGCACGAAACGATGCCTCGCCAAAAACTGCAACTGCCACAGTCTATGACCCTAGAGATTGGCCGTGCGCACAGATATATTCATTCCTCCAGCAATGAAAGCTTTGAACAAAGGCTAGGCATAACAATACCTGTAGAGCAATTCGGTCAGACTCCCGCAAGAGGAGGACGCGACAGAATTGTCAGCCGCAGTATTTGACGCTCCCGCCCCACAGAGAAGCCTGTTGAAGTCGAAATTGGAGGACGGCGTGAAGTTCTGATTAAGGCTTTGCAAGTACAATTTCCAATCCTCATCTAAGTATAGTAGAATCGTATCTGTCTTGGTCGAAGAGCTGGGGTCTCTACTGCCAACGTTAATGGAAAAATTCGCTATGATGTTGCTAAGTACGCACGCGTACGCCCCCATAATCGTCTGAAGCGTTTTTTCGTCGGATGGTCTGAAGTCGGCTCTGACGCAGATCTCACTATTTGAACATTCGGTGGCACCAGAATCACACGATGTAGAGCTCGGGGAAATAAGTTCGGCAATCTCCTTGGCCATTGCTTGATAAGCGCTACTATTCTCAATCATGCGTATTTCTGATTCGGCATTGTAAGACTCGGCATCCTCCCAGCCACTCTCGCAATCTATGACATCGGATTCCTCACATTCAGCTCCAGCCTCAAGGCCAATAAGTCCAGAAATCTCCCTCGCCATAGCCTGGTATGCACTATTCTCGTGTTCCAGATTCTCTTCATTAAGGATGGCATCGAAATAGCTAGCCAAGGGCTTTGTCTGTGCTTCGAAGTCGACTGAGCCACTGCTGCTATCTCCAGATTCTGTCGTGCCAGATAGCTGCCCGGATTTACATGTCCGACTTTCACTCGAAAGAGTAGGGGAACCACCGAGGGACTTCAACGCTTGTGAATGGCCATTGTCAGCGCCTGGCACTGAAAGTGACCATTGCAACAAAGAAACTGATCGCGGAATATCTGTCTTCTGGGAATAGCAGTGTAGTTTGGGGAGTGCAAACCTGGGAATAAACATTGTTGATGCATTCAGTCTCGGCTTGTGAAAGAATACATTCTCTGGCCCTTCCTGACATACTGGCGAATCGGGAGCAGAAATCACTTCTGAAATTACAGGCGAAGAGGATAATAAACCATTTCGCCTTGCTACCGGCACTTCTGAAAGAGGAGCAGACGTAATACGTCTTTGCAGTTTCGGCCTGTGAGACTGAAGCCATGCCTGGTGCAGCAAACTCTCTAGCGGCGAGATTTCAGCACAAGTTTCTCGAGAAGATCCCTCGCCTCTCCTGCTTCCTAGCATACCTGCAACAGTCACGATGGCCACTTGTTGTACTTTGAATCGTCTCGACGACCTCTTCTTTTCTCCAAAATCTGCACGGCGCCTTCCTTAAATTCCACTCTGTATACCCTACACTGCTACCGAGGCCTCAACATCTCTATTAAATCTTTCCGGCACCAGTTCCACACTAACAACGGATTGAAGTCCTCGTTCAAGGATCTCAAAGTTACTCAGTCGGCACAAGAAATCGAAGGCCGAATCCAGAAATTGCTCCAACGGGCATTCAAATTTCAGAAAACTAAGTTCAGGTTGCATCGTGGACAGCGCAGGTCTAAGATGACCGCCAACGGTGCGCTGTCGAAAACTACTAACACGATCCGCGGAATACTAGTTTTATAACACCGAACTAAGGGAGCATACGCAGCACTTGGCTCACTAATTTTCGCCTCTCCGGAATTCGTGACCTCATTCTTGGAGCACAAAACCCGAGATAAGAAACAAACAACCTCAGGACGACTCTAGGAACGGAATGAAAAGACTCCGTTACTTCCAACACGGCGAATGACTCATGCCAAACCAGAAAAGCAACTGCGCAACTTTCTGAAAGTCGGAATGATAACCTACTGTAGTGCCCCTTCGGCCACACGCAAGCAAACGGCGTGGTGGAGCGCCCGGGAAAAACGGCGACTAGGGCAACTTAATGAGATCGGTGGCGGTATCACCAATCATACATGAACCAGGCCGCGTGCTACTTGTGAGCGATAAGTTCTCCAAATAGTTGACCACATTCGGCTACGACAAGAAAAAAGCATGATGGCGGGAGTGGGCGGGAGTATGTAGACGGTAATGCTCCCTACTTCCTGAAAATTTGGATAACAAAATAGGCGCTCGAACGTTGAAGCTCAAAAATAAATTCAACCCTTAAAAGGACATTTGAGGTTCTGGGATGGCTGCCCAAACTTGAATTTCAGAAGCTTTCTTAAACGGGCATCATGTAGCTTGTTCAAATGACCAATAGATGATGAACTTCCACCTTTTTGAATGCCATCGGCAACTTCTTAAGCCACTAAAGTATTCAAAAAATTTATCAAATTTTCCAATGCAAAAACTACAAGTTCAAATTGTGATTTCAAGACCTAAGACTTAAATTGATTAACGCATCTTGTAAAGACAGACAGAATGATTCCGAAAAAGTTCACACGTAGTTCAGTACTAAGGAGTTTTCCTTTTCCTGAAGATTCTTTGAAAAACCCAACTCCTCCGGCTTGGTCTGTCGTTTAAGGGTTAAGACATGGAAACAAAAAATTCCCAACAACGAGGTCCTGCCGTTCCGATTGTTTCTGTGAAGTGCACATGAACCCGAGGCAGATCAACTGAAGTCAGATTGCAAATCTTCGTAGAAAAGACGGCGAAATTTAGCAGAATGCAGATCCCCGTGCCCCCGATATTGTGCAAAACTTGCAAAGAACGATAGAACTGTATGGGCCAGTCTACTAAGTGACAAATTCAAGAAACAGCATAGCTCCACACAATGCGACAATTTCTGGGTCAATTTATATGAGCACAGGAGTATTTTGTTGCCATGCCATCAGATTTAAAATTTCGGATCGACTTTCTTTCTGTCGATTTCAAAAGACAAAAAAGACGGAGCCATGGCTCCACATGGTGTACTCAATGGCAACCACATACTTAAGATTTACAAATAGTCAATTACTCACCGGCAATTTAACTACCGGCACTGGCTCTGTTAAGTCTCTTTCCTTTATTTAAAGAACCTAAAAAAACGAAAGCCATAAATTAAATGAAACCGAGCAACCGATGAGCTAACAATAAGCTACGGCGCATGTGAGAGAATCCAGCGCGCAACGGAGCATCTCCCGAACATTCGTTCCATCAAGCTATGGGCTCCGCCATTCCGCGACAAGTATTATCGGAATAGAAAAATCTAAAAACAGGCGTTGCAATGCAGGTTTCACATTGAAAAACAGTGCTCAGTTCTAGTTTTTTTGAAATTAAAGACTTCAAGAAAATAAAAAAGAAGAGATAAATATTCAACTGCAACGAATGCGTGCATCTTGTGGCACTATCTTATGGAAACACTCCCTCTGCCGTGCTTTGCCGAAGAATTTCTACGAACGCAAAAACCATTGACCAGGGAATCCTCACTCAACCTCCACGAAAGACCGAAAGAGTTACTGTACTGTACTCCCAGTAATCCTGTGCTGCTTGTGAATCTTCGTGGAGCACAATCCCCAGAACGCTTACCGCCAGACCTGGCTAACCTCCGTGTTTTCTGAGCTGGCAGCTTACTTGCTCCGCAAGCTATGCCCTCCATCGCCAATCGCGGCGAATTGGTATCTTCGACCTTGCTCACCAAGCGAGGCCGGCCTCGTGATTCAGAAATGTTCACAATATCTCAGGATGCTTGAGTTTCTGGGCAATGGCATGAAAAACCTACAGTTTCTGCTCTCGACGTGTGCAAGCTTCGTCGATGGAGATTTCGGCTTCCTCGTCGTTTCTTTCACTACGTCTTTGGAATTGGGGGAATCTGGACATGCTTGCTAAGTAAGTTTTGGAAGTTGGGGAATCTGGACATGATGCTTGCTAGGACTTCAAAACTAGGTTTTGGAATCCCCCCTATCATCCAGTTTGGATACCCTGCAAGAGTGCAAGGTCCATAAACCTGGGTTCTAACTTCTAAGGTAGGTGGCTCGAACTGCAACCCTCTTCTTCAGACAGACCTGTAGGGGCTTTGAAATGGAAACTAAATGGTTCTAAAATGGATTGCCAACCTCTCTTAGTGCATAGTGTTGCATAATTAAGGTTTGTCGATGGATGGAATAAGAGCCAGGGAGAGTCCATTTCAAAGCCAGAGTATGTCCATTTTAATTTTTTGAAACGCGAATTGATTGCCCACTTGCCTTCTTACAAATGTTAAAAGAATGTCCTAGGATCCGTTTAAGTTTAGTAAAGGTTGCATCTAGGAACCTTGTGTATTAGTTTTTGAATGCCGCAGTGTTTGTTTTTGGTCAAGCCATATCTTTTTTCAGACTGCACATGAGTGAGTTTTGCAAGACCTAGGATCACAAATAGGTGCCTATGGCAGAATTCTTTGAAAATTCATAAGTAATTCAAAAATGCTCCGAAAAATATGAAACCAATTGAATTAGATTCCGCATCAATTTTTCTTCAAGTGAAAAATAAGGGAAAAAAATTTGGGGCACTGGAAAATCATCAAAAAGGTCCAACAGCCTTTAAAGTGTCGCTTTTTGAGCCACCTACCTTACATGCGTCCCCTATCTAGGAAAATTTGACATGTTCCTTGAAATATCTATTATTGTCATTGATGAGTTAAAAGGATGGTTTGTGGCCCTTCTACCTTATTGTCAATTTTAGCATACTTTTCATGCTATGCTATACAACAAAGTGAATGAGACTACGCTGAATAGATTTAGATACAAGCACAAATGTAAGCATATTCTCACAATTCAAGAAACATTTAGTGATACAATTTTTATTGAAAATGTGTAATGATGAATTGTTATCATCCAAATGGATGAAATTGAGATAACAGATCATGACATTTTGCACTTAATACAACAGATATGGCTTACCTTTCTGAACACAAATTCTCTATCAAATTTTTAAACACGAGTTCATAATGCATTGTGAGCTACAAATTTGGAATATATAGAATTCTAAATAGTTTATTCCATTTAATGTCAAAGTTTGAATAGTACAACTATTTCTTAATATTGATGTTATTCATATAGTCATAGACATTGTCTTTTAACAATTAAAGTATAAGAATAAGCAATAATTAGTGACACCTAAATTTGCATTAGTAAAAATAGAGGATTCTTGGAAAGGAAGAACCAAATACAAGAGGACTCTTATATAACATATATTCTTGAACTTCAAGGTTAGGAACCTCTTCTTCCCATCAATCTAGGCTCCGTTTACTACATATTACTATATAAATCTTAAATGCAAGCTTCCTTGAGAGCTTGCCCATGATTTGCAAACCAATTGAACCCCTGAAGGGCCAAGGCCTTTCTACTACCAAAAAACACTCTAAACTATCATTTCTATAGCAAAGAGTAAAATAATTTGAAATGTTTTTTTCAACATCTAACCATAGGGGCTTACACCTAACTAGTATGAGAATGTGTGAAAAAAAATTCAGAATTTTTTACCACACAGATTGCAAGATATCTGCCTTTAAAGTGAAAAAAACAAGTTCTTCAGACTTTAGTGCATTGTGGGATTAGATTTTTTGACTTTGAACATTTTTAACTTAAATTTTTGGCACTACAGAGTTTTGAGCTTTAAATATTTACAGAGGAGAATTGAGTCAAGAATCTAGGGGGAAAAATTAATTTTAAATAATTTTCATTCTTCAAAAAAATTTTAAGTAGAAGTAGGTATAAGATAGAAGGAAAATCTAAAATATTAATATCTTTTAGATCAAATTAAAATGCACTAATTCCAATGGTGAGATTGTTCTAGCAAGAAAACTAAACCATGTAGAACTTTTGTTTTTGAAAATTGCAAAAATTGCATTCAAAAATGAATCCTACAAGTTATTTTCTTCAAGAAGATACTCTAATTGCCCTAAAAACAAGATTGTCCATAACTTTCTCATAACAAATCCAAATGAAATTAATCAAAGCTTACCAATTAGAAAAAATAATCTATGGAAAAAAAATTAGGAAAAAAAATTCAAACTTTTGAAAATTTGTTTTTATTGCCCGCTATCCCTTGTTTTGAGCTTATTTGGGCATATCTTTTGTTCCCAAGCACCGTTTGAACAAAACATTATATTTCCAGAAAAGCTAATCTTTTTTCTATTTAAAAAAAATTCAAAAATTCAGCCCCGTAGGTACCTGCCTGAAATCTCATTTGTCCCCCAAAGGAACAACGGTCTTTTGAGGATTAACATAAAATTATTCTTGTTATAGGAGGAAGAGTCATTGTTCACAAACTACCTTCCTGCCTCGAACTCAAAGACAAACTTGACATAATAAGCATCTATTTGAGTGTGTTAGTTAGATTCAACAAACTCAATGACAAATGTTATTTGGGCTTAGAACAATATAACATTGTTCAGCGAGCTTGTTGAAAGTCCTCCCTTTATTGTGATTCCCCTTGTGATATTATAGAAAGACACCCAACCTCTCTATTCAAGAATGTTATCCAATGATATTAAATAGTGAGTGAAAGAGCATTTTTATTAAGGATTTCCAGGGAAGAATTTTGCTCACAATTTATGATTGGAGGCTCCTTTCTAGGGGTCGAGACTGTGTTCCATGATTTTTTTGAGTGAATTTTTGCTAATTGAAGTGATCCAAACAAATTTATAGGAGATATTTGACAAGATATTATACCTTTTTTAGTGGATGAAATTGCTAAATTGCTATCAAAATCTTGGGACAATATTGCTCTATTTTGGATGAATGTACATTCTACTAGATTAATAAATGAATTTTCATTCATATACTTCAAGTTTCATCCATTTCCACGGATGTAAACAGATCCATCACACCAGAGAAGATCGCTTTCTGCACTGCCCAAAAAATGAAAAAAAATGAAAAAAATGAAAAACTGACGATGCCGGCCCCTCATCCTTGAAGTTTGAAATGTATCCAGGGAATGGCTTTTTCCACACTATTTGAAACCCGCACTATCTACAGAGCTACACTTCGTGAGTTGGATGTCGTAATAAAGCAACCCTACATGTCTTCTGCAGGAAATGCAATCAGCAAAGTGCTTATTCTCTGCCGGAATTTGGAACTCTGGAAATCAGTACTGTAGCTTTTAACTTGTTCTTTGAAACAGTTAAAAAAACTCATACTAAATGTGCCACCACACTAATTCTTTCAGAGAAGAATCTAGTATCCTACTGATACAGTACAGTACAGTACAACCCTCGTGCTGGTTGAGAATTCTGGTGATAAAAAATCTAAGCTTAACTGAAGCTTTGCTTTGTCATGTGATAGTACTAGCCTACTTTTGTACACTGCAGTACGGGTAAATAATATAATTTTGAAATTTGCATACGTGAATGAAGGTCAACTTCAGTGAGCAAGTTTGTGTCAATCTTACAAGACTGAATCTCAGCACGACATTTGAAAGGCCCATCATGAAATTGGATGAAAATTGGATGAATGAAGATGAAATTTGGATGTAAATTGTACTTTGGGAAAATAGCATGAAAATAGAATACGGTAGAGTATGTCAAAAATATTGTTAACCGTTATCTATTATTTAGTTATTTATTGTTATTTATTACACTTTGGAAATTTGCATAATTCTATAATTTGTATAAGATATTTAGTGTTATCATTGTACAATGCATTAATTGAGTTAACTTGTATAGAATTTTCAAGACAAAACTCTTGAATAGACTATTATACTATGGTATTGTACATTATGTAGGGTCTATAGTCATGGATGATAGCTTTGTTTTCATAGTTTTGGAGAACTCTTGATGGGTTCATTGCAGTTTTAATGGATGTAGAAATTTTCAGCTTTTTCAAGCAACATTTCATCAATTCCATCTAAACTAAAAACTAGAGCCTAGAGCTAGAGCCAAGGATTTGTCAACAATCTTTTTTATTATAATAAATCATGTAATCCAAATCAATCAATATTTGTCATATTCAGTGCAAAGTGTCACGACCCACTCTCGCAATTCCATCCCGTGTGGATGGTCAAATGTTCATCGTTTCTCATTTTCATTCCAAATTTCAAAACACTCTAACTTGAGTTTAGAATCCACTTTTGTCCCTACTAAAAAAGACTACTGCATTTCTTTCATGAGGTGGGTTGATGTTGTACATGTTGCACCATTAGTACTACTACTAGTGTAAACCCCTGTAATGATGTTGGCAGAGGCCCAAAAGTAGTCAATGGATGACTTTCTAGATCCTTGTAGAAATGAAGAATGTACCTAATGATTCAAAAATCACATCATTTTTTATAAAATATCTTGGTGATAGGCCTCGTCCTTTGAAAGCTAAAATAGCCTAAACCGACGTCTTCATCTTGCACCATCTCATCATTCATGAGAAACCTTGTAAAAATCCAAAAATTTGGCTCTCGTGAGAAGGGGACTGAAGATATTCCACTAGGCCTATATTTTTACTTTTATTTTTATTTTGAAACAAATGGAAATACCAATAAGAAGCAGACTAGGCCTATATTCATGGCATGGGGTTCTGACGTCAGTCCTCCTTCTGTAATAATTAGGTATGGGTCGACCATGCAGGTTCGGCCCAACGTAGACCCAACAAGGAACCAATAAGCTCAATATTATGTTCAGACGGACCGACAATTGCTGGACGTAGACTGCAATAGTAAGTTACGAACCGGTCCAGGGACCTACGAATTCCTTCTCCTCTAGACCTACGACCTTGGTTGAGTCGGTCCCACAATTTCTAGAACCTGTAGCTGCCATGTCAACATTCTCCTCTCACCCCATGATCAAGGTAGTCACCAAAATGCTCATATTATTGAGCCAACTTATAGGTGCATTTTTTGTTTCTATAAGTAACCCTTAACCCATTAACAATGTTGTGGCCATTTTTTGGTCGGTGATTGATAGAGAATCCTTTTGTGTAGGACAAAAGCGCAACTATTCATCCTTGGAATTTTGCATGAAAAGGGGAGATCTTGTGTAGTAGTTTGACTTCCAATGAGTGCTTTTGGATTTATTTTTTTAAGCCAACTATATACACAATACCAAAAGAGATGATTGCCACGGTCAATAGCCCATCCTTTAAGGGTTAAAGGACATATCTATTGTGAAATAATAGCTAAATAGCCCCCCAAATGAGAAGTTTCAGTGCACGTATATATGAATTACAAAGTATAGTGAAGTACATGGGCATTCATCTGACAAAAAATATCCTTGGCATTTTTTTAAGGGTTAAGAATGAAGTCATCCATTGAACACTTTTGAACCTTAACGTCGTTCCAAGGTTAACGCCTAAGTCTTTTTTAAATCCTTGAAGGACGTTGAGGCCGAGAAGTTAGTGGTCAATGAATGATTTCATTGTTCATAGTAGAAACAAAGAATGCGCCAATTGGTCCAATAATTGGAATAGTTTTGGTGACTACCTTGGTTATAGGAAGATGCGTCCTTTAAAGGTTAAAAATATTGAACATTTTTGCTTCTATTTTTATATAAATATATTGTTTAGTTCAATTTCATTGAATAGGTTATGAAAAGAAGATTGTCTTTGAAACATTCAAGTATTATTTTGGATGAATGAAAAGTGGTTTGGGAGAAACATTGCTTGGAAATTCTTTGTTCATCATCCCAATTTTTTATTTTGGAGCACTTAAGGGATAAAGGTTTGACTCCATTGGAAGCAGGCCTCATCTATTCAAGGCCCAACCGCACTTACACTTGCACAAACAACATATGAGAACATAGAGCTTGTAAAAATGAAAGTGGTTGTTTTTGTTTTTGTTTCGTATGATTCTATACAAAAAGAGAGGAGGCTTTGTATATTGACAAAAGTTATCCTTTATAGTGAATATGAAGAAGTTTGAGTAGAGTTGTACTTGTGAAATGAGGGAAAGAGCCTCTCATACTGTAGTTGTTGCTTAGAAATAGATGTATTGGATTTTTACCCTTGAATTTTTGTTTCATTCCTCTCAAAGTGATTGTTATTAACATGTCCACAACAACATTGTTTAATTATGTTTCTTGTGTGGTTGAGAGGGAATGCTTAATTAACCCCTAAAGCCCCAAGGTCTTTCCTCCATCAAAACACACTCAAAACTGCCACTTCTATTGCAAAGAGCAAAAAACTATAAAAATTGTGTTTTTTGCATATCTAACCGTAGGATCTTATACTAGGCTAGTATGAGAATGTATGCAAGAGATTTCAAAAACTTTGACCAAATAGATTGCAAGATATTTGCATTCAAAGTGAAGAAAACAAGTTTTTTTGCACCTTGCTTGACTAGATTTTTGGGCTTTGAACCTATTTAACTTAAATTTTTTGTATTGCTGATTTTGATTTTCTAAGTCTATATGTTGAATACTTCAGTTGAGAATCTAGGAAAAAAAACTCAAGAAAAAAACACTAAATTGTCACTCATTAAAAAATTGTTAAGTAGAAGTAGGTTCAAGATTGAAGGAATAACTAAATCGTTAATAGCTCTAAGACAAAATTGAAATACCATAATCCCAACGGTGAGATTGTTCTAGCAAGAAAATTCAACCTTGTCTAACAATTTTTTCTGAAAATTGTACAAATTGCATTCAAAAATGAATCCTAAAAGTTATTTTTTCAAGAAGATGCTTAGATTGCCCGAAAAACTAAGATTGTCCATAACTTTTTCGTTATTAGTCCAAATAGAATGAATCAAAGCTTCAAATGTACACAAAAAGACATAGATTTTGGAAAAAATATTTAAGAAATTTATTTTGACTTTTTGTGATTTTGTTGTGTTGCCTGCCAAACTCTATTTTTGGCATAATTTTTTCTCCCGGGCACCATTTGAAATAAAAATTATATATCCACAAAGCTCTTGCAGAATCACACAACCTCAAAAAATCCCAAAAAAATTCTCTACAAATTGAGGTCACAGGAACCTACCCGTTCCCAAATTGTCCCCCGAGGGGACAAACGGGCCTTTAGGGGTTAAACATCGTATGCAACCTTGAATAGAATATCTTCTCCTCTCATTCAAGAAAAAAAAAATTCTACTTTGTCACCTCCCTCTAATTGATTTATAAGGATTAGTGTAATCTTAGCAAATAAGAAACAGAAGTAGTCTCAAGTTTCTGTGTAAATAAATAATACTACCAATCTGAATATGATATAAGGAGAGCATCCAATTCCAATAAATTTGGATCACCCATTACAAGAGCAAATTTTTTTACCAACCATCATTTTGTATGATTGAGAACTGGATTTATAGTCACACATAACCAATAAGGGGGCTAAATATAGTCAAAGTCCAAGAATGACATTTCAATATTGTAGGCAAACAATATAAGAGGTCACTGATAGATTTTCTAGCTTCATGCCCTAATATCAAATTCATGCTTTAAAAAGGTATGCAATTAATTTTTATTTATTATCTAATAGAAATTTATTAGGATGAACTATTAAATGCACTAGGTAATGGATCATCTTACCTTAGTGATGAAATAAGAGATTTTTGTCTCATCTTGAATTTAGAAGGCCACGAAGAATAACCTTATTTAGCACTTCTTATATGAATAGAAGGATCTACCCTTTTTTTATTTAAGAAAAATGCATGAAAATAGTGTAAAGTAGACACATGATACATAAGATAATCTTTATACAATTATGTCATTTTCATACATTTGTAATATAGAAATGACAAAGACCCTTCTATAAGTTCTATTCATATAAAATATGTAAAATGTGATTACCTTGTGTGGCCTTTCAAGTTTCCAATTTGAAATGTTTTAACGTAACCAAAAACACTTGCAAATTAGAAAAGAACCCATGAACAACAAAAATGGGATACACTATCTTTACTACGAAGATAGAATAACCCTTTCTAGACACAAATTCAATGGGGGCAACCTATTATGAGCAAATTTATGTAGATTTTAGACTACAAACTTACATTGCTAGAATAATTTTGCGAGCAATGGAATTGCCAAACTTGTATCTAGAATGAGTAGTCTTCTCTTGAATAGGTTTGTAATTATATCCTGAGCAGGATTTCAATGTTTTCAAATTCATTTAAAGTATTTGATTCATTCACATGGTTAACCTCAAAACTACGTTATGTCTTAAGCACTCCAGGGGACCAAAAGTGTCCCTACATAGTTTGGAAGTCCAATTTGAAGTGTTGTACTTTTGCATCCAATGTCTGAATTCAATAAAACTTATTGGAAATTTTGTGGTTTTTTGTCTAATTTATGTGGTAAAATTTTCAGATTAATCCAAGATGTACTGATTTTTTGAAAGCCATTAAAAGTTCAGGGGTTCAATTTGAGTTCACCAAATTGCGTTTTGATGGCTGTAACTTTGAGGGCTTGTAGCTCCTTCATCCAATGTTTGTTTTCAATCAAATTTGTTGGGTTATATTTTCTTGAAGTCTAGTTGTTGTAATATAATTTTCATGCCAATACAAGTTATTTTGAATATTTGGGAGCAATTCAATATTCAAAATCTGGACATTTTTTGGATTATTGTGAACTTCATCTGTTTGTTTATTCTTCATATGGTGTCCATTTTCAATATTTTTTTAAGGAAAGTTACACATACTTGTTTAACTTGTATGTTTAAAATTTCATGTCATCATATCTAAAAAGTTATGAGTGTCTAAGAAGCATTTAGTAGAAGGAGGTTCAACCCTACATGTGTACAAGGATTAAGGATACAAAGTATCGGATGAATGACTTTTTATGTTAGTGTGGAAACTCAAAATGCACCTATTGGTCTAAAAATTGAATCATATTTGAGCAAGTGCCTACCACCAAGGCGGTGTTCTTCTAGGATTAAGACTCTCATTGAAAAATTTGTCTCCTCAGTTCTTGAATCCCCTTAGAAAAAATCCTTCACCCTTCGAATGATGCTCATGCCCATGAAACTTTTGAAGGTTTCCAAATTGAAAAATTCAAGTATTTGAATGTCAAGCCCAAAAAACGTGTGCACATAATACATATAGAATACAAGATATTTGTGTTTAAAGTGAAGAAAACAAGTTCTATTTTGTACCTTGTATGACTAGATAATAAGACTTTGAATCTTCTTAACTTAGATTTTTGTACTATACAATCTAATTTATTATTTTTTTATGTTGAAGGATGGAGTTGAGAATCTGGAAAAAAAACTAAAAAGACTTGATAGTCATTCTTTGAAAAATTATTAAGTAGACGTACGTTCAAGATTGAAGGAAAAAATAAATTGTTATTAGCTCTAAGATGGAATTGAAACATACTAGTTCCAATGGTGACATTGTCCTAGCAAATCAAATTGAACCTTGCAGAATTTTTTGTTTTGGAAAATTGTAAAATTTGAATTAAAAAAAAAATTCAATTTTTGTTTTTTCATAAAGTTTCTATGATTGCCTTCAAAACTAGATGCTCCATAACTCTTACATCACTAATCTAAATGGAATGAATCAAAGCTTTATATGTAGACAAAAATACAATATATGAGAAACAAAAAAAATCCAAATTTTTTGTCATTTTTTTTGTTTGCCAAACTAAAAATAATACTTATTGTGGCTTAGGTTGTGTAATTTTGGCTCCTGGTCATCAACTGAAATAAAAATTATATTCCTAGAAACTTTGTTTGTTTTTCTAATTTCAATTTTTTTTCAAAAATTGAGACCATAAGAACCTAAATGAACTTCTATTGTTCCCTTGAGGAAACAAATGGTCTTTTCGGGGTTAAACTATAAGACATGAACTTAAACGGCTACATTATACCACATCTACAATAAATATAACTCTCCTTTCCATTTCCTCCTGCACTACAATTGAACACTCTTATAATGCATAACACTGATATGCCTAATAACACAAGACTTCTACAAATGAATTAGTGCTACTATAGAGCCCCCCTTTTAACTAAATGTAGTAATATTAGTGTAACTCCTATAGCTACTTGTAGTTATAAGTAGAATCCTATATGAATAGGTTTTTGATTTACTCCAATCCAACAAAGAATTGGAGTTATTTCTTTAAATTTCTAAAGGCCCAATCAACCATTTTATAGTTGCATCTATCTTCATGCAATATTTCTGGATAGTATATAGAAAAAATTCAAAATTATATTTTTCCTATACAAGTGAGATTGTGTTGTCTTTCTATTTTTATATTTGAATATAAGATTGCTACAATCAAAAAGATATTATAAAAAAAGTAACATTACTTAAGTATCTAGTGTTTGACTAACATTTCAAAGTTTACTTTTAAGAAAAAATGTTGATGCTCACATTGTTAAATTTTATGTCTAAAATTATAAATCAACAAAAACTACAATCTTGACCAATTATTAAAAAAAAAAATCAAATGTTGAAGATAAAGATTGCAATTTTGGTGAATTTTCAAAATTAAATCTTCAAATTCGTTTGAAACAATTCTATAAATAGTTCTGAAATTTTGGCCGTACGAATATTTCCCACTCCTTATATTTAACATTATCTCCTTCAAAACAAACTTCAAAAATGTTATAGAATTCCTATTTGTGATTTGTCAAAAATCCTCAAACATTTGAGGCATTGAATTGGTGCATTAATAGTACCATATTGGTACATTGATAGTCCCAATTTGACTATCAATGTTATCAATGCATTGATAGTACCAATTTGATCCTGTTACATTTGATACTATCAATGCACTTGAAAAGAAAATGGTGCATTGGTAGTACCATATAACAGGGTCGGATTTGAACAAAAAATACAAAAGTGAATGGTTGCCATACAATAATAAATTGCTATAAGGTAAGAGACCCTATTTGTGCCATGTGACTATTTGTGCCACTTTGTAGCCGCCATGTATCATTAGAGTACATATGAATGAGACGAACTTGCATGCTAGAAAGTGTCATGCAGTACCAACCCATATAGTCCTTTTTATGGTTACTTGGAGCGCCAAATTGAAGGTCCCACAAATTTCACAAAGAATTGAGAACCCCTACTTGTTCCTAATAGATATGCAATTGCCGCACTATGTGTGCTTTTTGGCGAGCCCTCCAAGGCAAAAATAGTCATGATTGCACAGTAACTCTTTTCGCTCCATAACCTTGAGCAGCTGCACTACGAAGGTTCTCATGCATGCCTCAAACGCCAATTAATTTGGAGGGCCCCTTTTTCCACAATTTGGAAGGCCATAGGGGACGCTCTAAGTGGAGTTTAAATTTTGTCATGGAATCCATCTTCAAACTACAAAGATTTCCTCCATATGAACGAAAATTCTGATTCCATTCTCCGTGAGAAAATCTTTCGTTAAGAGAAACAGAAACATCCATGACCACGTTGAAATTGAGGTCGAGATGTCTCAGAGCGGCAGGTGTGTACCGGTACTGAGTACATTCAATTCCTACCAAGTTTAAAAACTGTTTCCAGAAGCAAAAAAGTTCAGTACTTCAGTTCAAAGTAGGATAAAAGAGTTGGACAATTATAACAAATTAATAAGCTAAATATAACAGAAAGAACAGCAGCATAACACCCACACAACCCATCAGGTCCTCTTTTAATCTCGTCCGATGAGAGATGTAGTCATGAAATGTAGCCACTGGTGTTAGAATGAAATCAATCACAAGAAGTAGAAAGCAAAATACCTCAACTGGTAAGACAACTGGTAAACTGTAGTTGTCAGCAGGATAGAGACAGATGGGCAAGACAACAGAACAAATCTCCAAATGTTCAAAAGTTGTAGCCATATAATCAACGCCGGCAGTGGCGCTATTCCTTGCAAACGCTTCTTACTCAACTGTACAAAATCAAAATAAGAGACAAGCTGAGAAGTTTGTCAAGGATCAACAGAATGCTGAGGACAAACACGTGGAACAACATCCACACCAATTTTTGCAAAAACAAATACAAAATTTGCCTAAGCAGTTTTAGCTTCCTCCTTGGAAGCATCCTCAAAGTTCTCTCCTTCTACGAGTTCCGGGACGTCTTCATCCTCCTCCTCGATAGATCCGGCAGTTTCTTGCCTCTGGTACTGCTGGGCGAGCTTCTTCAGATTTACCAAGTTGTCAGGGCCTGAAAAGAAAGTACATGATAATTTTTACTAAAAGACCCACAACAATGAACCCATATCTTCATTAATGCCAAGAATAGAAAAGTAGCAAGAAAGATAAACAGAAATAGACCATAAAAAGAAAGACGTACCAAGTTGGTTGATGATGCTTGGCAACAGTTCCTCGAGCTCTGTAAAAATTTGAACAGATAGGTCATGAAATAAGTACCAAAAGTCTTTCAACACATATGATTTCAAATTAACTTCATGTCAGGGTTACTAGCAAATGTTTAATGCTGAAAGTTCTTACTCTTGGTTTGCGAAGGTCCACTAACAACCCACGTGTTGGCAGCAATAGACGCTTGCACTGCAATAGAGAAGTGAAAACTGTGAGCATTCACATATGTAGACCAAAATTGTTGATGTACGCCAACTACATTAACCGAAGTTAAGAGTCTAGAATGACCTTAGTCACAAATTGAAAGTAAGATAGAAACTCGTTCAAAAATTTCACAAGGCAAATACTACTCTACACATATAAACCGAGAGTTAGACAAGTAATTCAGGAACAGAAAAATCCAAATGTGGCTATAGATCTAACGCACTGAAACGTCACTCATCAAAATGAGATTCTATTCAGGTCTTGGGAAGTACCCTTGGGGTTGACGAAATGGATGACAGTCTCATCTTTGAAGATGTTGACCTCTTCAATGCCAGGAATGGTGTTCACTCCGAGTCTCTTCAAGGTGTTTTGCAACCTCTTGTCATCAGTGGTAGTGGTCTTGTGTACCGCTTTTTTCTTTCTGCCGAAATTCAGAGTGACAGTACAAATTACAACTTGACCTGAAAACTGGCACAAACACGCAGAAAAAAGAAACCCTAAAATACAGGGAATCCTTCCTCGGAAGTGACCACATTGAGGTTGCTCAGGTAAAACCTAACATACAGCTCAACTCAAAATCAGTAGTGAAGTATCACATAATTATGAACAATTGGAAAACGTTAGCCATTCATAAAGCACCTGCCCCCCAACCCTAAAACACTCTATTCACAAAATAAGTCAAGACATTCCCTCCGAACACCTCACTTACCTAAAGAGTAAACCGTAGCACACGACTAAAGAGATAAAAAAATTCCAATTAAACTCCAACAAGAGGTAAATGCACCTTCTAATAACACTAAAACCCTATAAACCCCCAAACTCAAAATATGCCACGGCAGTCCCTCCAAGCAGGCGATAGTCTCATACCGCTTGACCACAGAGCCCTAAAACTCGAAATGAGGAGCGAAACCTAGTACACGGACCCGAAAAGTTTGAAAAAGTATGAAAAAAGTTTGCGAAAGGAGGCAAGAAAACGGCGAAATGCGGGTACCTTCTGACGCTGCCCTTTCCGCCAGTGCGCACGGCACTAGCCATCTTCATGAGCTTCTCCCGATTCATGGTGGCAGACAGGCAAAGCAGCCGCTTCGCGGAGAATCAACGCGCGGGCAGAGAGTCGGAGAGGGTCGCAGTCGCGGACGAGGGCTTTGCCAAAAGGAAAGAGCTCTGCGAGAGAGCCCCGTAAGACTCAGCTAGGGTTTGCAGGCGGCGCGGGTCGCCCGTTCGAACGGGACTGACAGACCCGGCCGAGGTCGGAATTGATTTGGATGAAAGACTGACACCCGCCGGGTATATAGAATTAAATTGGTTTCGAAAACACTTATTTTAGCACTCTGAAAATTCATAGTTTTTGATATAGTGTCTAAAAATGCATTGTAAGAAAATCTAAAATTCCCTTCTGACTACCAACAAGACCCTTCTAGTATAATACTAGAAACTATGTTGAATTCATTATTTGTTTGTTTTTAGGTGTGTTTTATATATTTATCTTAGTGTATTTTGGCAACTTATGCTTTTATCTATCCATTTGAATTATAGGTCTTTATTAGGTTTGAATCCAACTAAAGAAATGGAGCTCATCAAGTCCCGTTTGTCTATGTTTATTTTTTTGAAACAAAATAATTCTTTTGAAACAAAAACAAAAATAGATTAACCAATGTGTTAGAAATATTAATTTTTGTTACTGTTTATTTCAAAGTATTTACCGATTCTTAAAATCGATTTGAAATAATTAATTTGAAATTTCATCTAGTTGATAGTTGTTTGTATCAAGAACTAATTGCATGATTCCACAGTGCGTTCATCCTCTACGCACAATGTGTAAATGATCCATGAACAGCAAGTTTATCACATCTAAAGCAAATAATAGGGGGAGTCATAGGATAAACAATAGATTGTTGGCAAGTTTGGGGAGTTACTTTTCACGATACAAATTTTTATGCAAATTGGATGCACAATGTGACGTAGAACATGGAGTGTTTGCCATTTATTCAAGAATTTGGGGACTGAGATTGCTCTTGTGTCCCCCCCCCCCCCCCCCCAATATTTCTCATAAATTTGGATTCATTTTTTAGAATATTTATTGAAATCCTTTGTTTTCCTTAACAAATAAGTTCCCAATAATTTCAATCCTATTTCTAGAATTTTGTTACAAACTGTATTGTAGTAGTTATTGGTAATTACTACGTCACAGTAATTTTTGGCAAAAAAAAAAGATTTGTGGATGTGTAGGAAACCTAAAAAGATGTCACTCACTAATGAGACACAAATCAATGTAAATTAATTAGATTCAAATATTGATGGTACTATGGTAGGTTGTGGTGTTGGATTTTGGAAGGAGAAAATACTCTAATATGCTTCTTAAATTTGTGACAATGCTAGATTAATTTCAATAAGGAGATATTTTATGTTCTTTGAGCATGAATTCTTCCACAAGGTTAAAAAGAGGATGGAGCAATAAAAGTACAACAACATTATTAAGACATACTTGCTCAACACCTAAAGAGACATTCATTCAAGTTCAATTGGAAGATCTTAAATTTTTACAAAATTATGATTCCAGGCACACTACAAATAATATACATAAAACTTTTAAATTTTAGCCATTCATGCTTTCTTTTGAGCCATCCTAATCTCTAGTTTTAACCAAATGGAACATTTGTGGGTCACTTAAACATCATTTGAATTTGAGATGTCTTTATAAGAATAAGATATATGTATATCCAAAATTGATGATGCTAGCACGTAAGTGCAAAAACGTGAATCTACAAGCCTTGAACCTAATTGTAGGTATAAACCTGCTACTATTTGAAGGTGTTTATTACATAGGTACACTATAACATGGAAAGAATCTATATGATAGGTATCTATAACATAGACAATTATAACCATGAAAGGTATTTATCAACATATACTCCTAGGCTCATAAATTCTTAATGCTCACATGCTAGGACTTTTCTACTCAAAATTAACAATATGTATCCTTATTGCACATAATTTGATGTACCTAAATGTAGAATTTAACCCTTAAAGTTCTTTCATGTTTAGAGGCCCAAAATTGCTTCAAAATACTAGTCTCCAAAGTAAGGCTAAAGTCTTCATCCAAATTTATTTCTTAACAAATCCAACCATGGGATTTTTTAGTTAACTTGTTAAAGTACACCCTCCTAAAAGCTCAGAATAAAACACCTTACCAATTGTAAGACCACAATGCTTGGATTTCATAAAGAAGTACTTTATGTTCATAATTGTGTTGTTAATTACCTTAAGGTAAAATAAAAATATTTGTAATTGTTGAGGGTGAATTCTCATTTACAGGTATTAGTAAATTCAATATAAAAGTGCTCCGCTTTTATTTGCAAGCCATGTGCATTCATTAAAATGACAACTGTAGATTTGTTATCAATAGCAAGGAGATTATTTTAGGCAAATTGACCATCAATTTGACAGACTACTTCGAACGACTTTTTCAATGCCAATGCATTCAATTGAATCTCATTAAAAAATGGAGTCTCATAACAAAATCGTTGAGCATCCATATTTTTAGCATGTCAAGGAGAGAACAAGTTTGGTTAAGCAATAGCGGGTGCTTCATTCAAGTATGAAAATTGTAGACCAAAGCTTACTTTAGCAATAGCATAGAATTTACATTCAAGTACAACTCTATCGTCTAATCATCAAACAATCCCTTCCTTTCTACATGCAAAATCTTTGGTAAATTTTTCTCCTCCACAATCTCTAGCAAAAATCCCATCATTATATCAATGGGGCCATGATTAAATATTGATTCTTCCATGGGAAATTCAGTATGACCTTCCAAAACTCTTATTTTAATTTTCAAACTCAATGGCTTCCTATTTAGAGTTGAAAACTTGACACTAAACCCCCATGAATCAAAAACTATAGGGGATCATTATAGAGCTAGCATAAAGCACCGAAGGTCAATCCGTAAGTACGAAAATAACGAGTGGTAGCTAAAGGTGGTGACAACAAGCGTTTCCATCCACAATGACATGTTGTCTACAGATTAACTTTCTAGCTAGTGAATCTACAGCCATAGGATCAAACAACCAAGGCCCTCCGTTTTCAACCTAAGCAACAAGGGAAACTAACTAGAAGGTAGACCATCCCAAAGGTCGCAACAACTCTAGAAAGTGTGGTCGTAGACAAACTTTCATATTACATGCCAAACCACACAATCCACAAATCCAATCAAAGCGCAAAAGAAAATCAACAAGAATTGGACAATCAATGGAAGAGGGCTTTAGTTGATGATGATGACTGTATGCCAATTAGATCTACTATTAGGGATCATGTCACACCTTCATTAACTTTGAGAAGCCAGGTTTATAGCACCACTTTCTATAGAAAGAGAAGCAATAAGGGTATTTTAACAAATGTAGAAGAACCAAAGCTGGTAGAATACCTCATAAAAATGCAAAACTGAAAATTTCTTTTTATAATGGGCCAATTGGAAGAAAAAATAGGTATACTTACTCAAATAAGAGTAACTCATTTTAGGAATAGAGTGCCAAGCCATGGTTGGGTGAAATGCTTCAAAAAAAGACATCATGAGTTAGCTATAAGGGAACCTCAATCTTTTGATCACAACCAAGCTTAAAATTGTGTACAAAAATATTAGCACCTTTCTATACAAGAATCTACAAATGCTATACAACAATCACAACAATAAAGCACACTAGATTTGGAATTGTGAAATTGCTGTGCAAGGAAGGCTCTAGGAAAGTTCACACGGTCACTCTTGATCAAAGGGAATGACTGCATTCTCCTACAGCAAATGACAAAGGCGAGAGTATTCCTAGCTTCTCCATCTTCAAGACAACCAGAAGTGTGAAAATTGTGCTAAACGGATAACTCCTAACAAAGAACAATTTCAAAAATAGCAGACACAGAGCATCAAGCAAATGAAAGAGTACAATCTTATCGATGGAAACTGATTCTTAAGAGCATATATTTACACTCATATCTCGGCTTGATTTCTCAAGCGTGAGGATCGAAAAGCTACAGCAGGCTAATCCAAACCAACCCAAAAATCCTAAACCTAGGAGCTACAAAATTCCACCGTAGCTGCGAACGGCTTCGCATGCTGTAACTAGTATTTTCTAGCTGTACAGTACAACGATTCAAACCAAGTTTTACTTGGGTTTCATCAAATGGAAACACTTCTCAAAATCCTCGACAATCTCATAGAGATTGAATTTGTGACCAGCCTCTCCCAATTTGAGTACCTTTTTAGAGATTTTCCACAAATTGTAGGAGACATTTTCAAGGTCATCAGCCCTTGACACTGATAAACCAAATGGTGACACGATCATGAATCGAATGATCAGTTCTAATTACGCTTGAAAAAAGTTTCTGTGATTAGATGTTTGCCATCAGCAAAGCTTCAATCTCTCCTTGCGACCGACCTTTCGTTTCCAACACATATCTTCTCACAAAGAGGGCAGCAGCGAGACAAACACATGCAAATCCGGTGTAGAGATTGCCAGTACCCAATTTCTTCAGCAAGGACAGGAACGTCAATCCAACAGTGAAATTGGCGACCTGCAGCAGACAATTCCAAGAACCCTTGTCAAAATAAATTCTGACAATACTTCCTCCTTCATTTGAACAAAGACAGGAACAGAACAAAAAAGAAACAAGTATAATTAAACGGTTTCAAAAAGAGCAATTCTCACTCCCATCCCTCCCATCCCAGTGCTACAATGATCACATGACAGGAAAGATTCTTTTTAATGCAGTTTCACAGTTTCTAGGCATGTTCAAGTTATCAAGAACAGATGCTGTCAGATTCTAAGAACAGAACAGTAGTATGAAGTCAAAATCTTACCCAATGAACACACATTGCGACAGAAAGAGCTTTCGCACGAATTTGATCAGCGAAGAGTTCAGGCAATATCAATGCTGGCACTGGTCCAGCTCCAAGTGCGAACATGAATACATATCTGCATCCAAGGAACATGGAAAAAAGCTTAGAAAAAGCAATCAGATCAATTTGCTCTGTCCAGGAAAACTGCAACACACTACAATCCATCAGAAGATAAATGAAGACAAATGATTTGAAAAAAACAAAAAACAAAAAACAAAAAACACTTACACTAAAGTGCCTGCAAGAGCCACTACTCCTTTGGCTGCACTTAAAGCGGGTATAGATGCTGTAGCTGCTTGAATTGCCATAGCCAAACCCTGCAAATCACGTGAACGTCACAACGTAATAAGTATCAACAATTACAAACTTTAACACGGCCAACAGCTATCCCAGAGTATATACCAAATCGACATAATCGACCAGCTAAGTTATAATATCAATCTCTAGACATGCCCCCAACAGTTGTGACTATTCCATCAAAAAGGAAAAAATGAAACCAACCATTTAAACCCCACAAAAATTCAGGACCTTACCATTCCAGTGAAACTGTAAATCATAAGAGTTCGTCGACCAACTTTGTCCATCAAGTAGCATGCCAAACAAGAAGCTGCATAGTCCAAAAATAGTTGTTAGAGAACCACACGTCTATGAGCAAAACTCCAGATTCATCAATATACACATATAATATTCGTATCAAGATGCTGCAAAGCAGTGAACATCATGCATTTGCATAAAATAGAGAAGCACTGAGACTGAAAAGTAGATAAATACCAATAAGGTTCACCACTCCTACAGCAACACTTGCGCCTACTTCTGAGTTAACGCCGGCACTCTTGAAAACAGAGGATGAGAAGTAGAAGATTGCATTTATGCCAGCAAGTTGTTGAAACGCAAATAGTATTGCACCGATTGTCACAACTGCAGACATAATATAAGAGTTTGTCAGCCCACATTATTCACATCAGAATTCCCAGGTATATATCCTCAATAATGTCACGTCATACATGCCAACAAGAGGTGAAACATAGAAAAATACCTCTGATGTAGCGTGGATCGATTAAAGCCTTCCATGAGGCACCACCACCCTTGTTATCTTGGTCACCAAGAGAAAGGTCCATCATAGCCGACTTCACATGCTCAGAACCCCATAATCTTGAAAATGCTTTCTTCGCTTTGAATAGTTTCCTTTGCTGCAGCGGAGAAAACAAATTCTCAGGTAACTTGCTCGTTACAAAACCAATACTAAAACTACACACATGGACATTCCAAAAAGAAGACTCTTTCACAAATGCAGAGTCACGAATTCATTTTACAGTTTAAATCAAAATGATCAATGAGACTGTCGGAACACCTTGTCATGAAATACGGACAAAGTTTACGTACAATGTTAAATAAGAGTTCAAAAAACAGTCTAATACCACTAAAAGCAATACCACACATGATAAGCATCCAATACGAGATGAGAGAGACATATTCTCACCTTAAAAAGCCACTGGGGACTTTCTGCACATGATTGCATCGCGACAGCAAGTAAAACGGCTGGAATAGTGGACAGCGCAAAACAAACCCTCCACCTGCACAGTTACATTTTAAAACTGTTCAACAAAGGTCTCTTATTCTTCTTATCTTGTTAATAGCATCGCAAAATTCCCAAAGAAAACAATATAATAACATTTATTTTTATAAATGTTCTTATTGATTATCAAGCTACAACACATAATAATTCCAAACATGTATGTCAAATGAAGCGTTTATTTACCATCCGGCAACGTTCGCAGCAGGGAGGCCAGCGACTAGAGCACCCAGAATTCCAATACAACCCGCAATCTGAAGGAGACTGCCATTGGTTCCTCTCACATGGATCGGAGAAACCTGCTCAGACGCCAAAAAGAAAATAATATAAGGAACAAGAACAAAGATTGAAGCATGTATCATCACAGAACCAACCAGTGCTGCTCTCTTTAAATCACAATGCACATCAATAAGGAAACCATATCCTAGGAAGGATAAGGGACATACCTCAGAAATATAAAGAGATGTAACTGGGCCAGAAAGACCCAATCCCACACCCACAAGAAATCGTCCCAGGAGCATGCAGGGGACATTCAGAGCAAGGGCGCTGCAAAAAGAAAAAATCTAATCAGATGTCTACCAAAAAAACATAGCTTCTGAAGCAGCTCAGATAACGGAAGGACTGACACAAGAATTAACATAGGAATTAAAAATGAAACCACTACCTGAATGCAGCACCACAGATCATAGGGACAGAGCTGAATTGAAAGGCTCGTCTTCTGCCATACTTGTCAGCAACAATACCGCTGGCAGCACACCCCAAGAATGCACCAACGAGGCATATGCTCACAACGAATCCTGTAATTCACATAACAAATTCAGATCGTATTCGCCAACAACATAGACACTAAAAAGTTGCACCTGGAGTCTCAAAAATGTAGTAAAAAAGGAACAAGATTGCTGGTATACCTTGAATGAGGGCATTTCCAGCAAATCCAAGGTCCTTCGCTATGTACTGGAGAGGAACATTCACAACCCTGAGAAAAAACACCTTCCAATACTTAGCAACATATCCACATCAAAACTGAAATCAATCACAAACAAACGAAAATCCAAATGTTTTGAAAGTACTGCGAACGCTCACCCAATATGATAGCCGAACAGAACAGACGTCAAAGTAGCAACAGCAACGTGGGGAAACGACAGCTGCCATGCAGGAACAGGCAACACAGGCGCCTTCTGTTTCGAAGATCCTACAAGCAAACGAAAGTACCACATGAGCTGAAAATCCCAATCCCACCTGACTCCGTAACCCATACATCTGCAAATCTCAAACCACACGTCTTAATGAAGCTCCCCCAAATCCAACAATCCCTGCTCCCCAAAACATTCAATCACCAATGCGGAGAACAAATATTTGTTTCCAAAAACGTTTGCCCTACCAGGAACTTGCAGTCTTTCTCCAGTCAACGATCTCTGAAGTGTCTTCTCAATCACAACTGCACGAGGACGCGGTCTCTTCTTTGTACTCCAATGAATCGCATCTTTCGTCCTCTCCACAAACAAACCCAAAGAAGGGTGTCTAATGGTGTTCCTGTTAGACAACCCACCGCGTCCACTAGTGGACGCCAGCGGCTGCTCCAGGCTCTTGCCTCTCCTTCGTCCATAGCTATCTTGCCGTGAAAATTCCGCAGCAGAAGCAGCACGAGGCTGCTGTCCAAAAGAAAGCCGTGTAGAGGAAAGATTTCTCTTACTCACAGGCAAACACAAAGGATTGAGCAGAATCCCATTGGATGCGAACCTCAGGCTGGGAAGCTTCACCGGGCTCCCAGCCCCCTGGACGGTCCTCTGGGAAAAGGAGGCGCAGCAGCCATCCGCTTTTGAGGAAGAGAAGGTGGGTGACAAAGAGAGCGAGGAGGCTCCCTTGACAAAACTCGGGCTGTACAAAGCACTTGACATAAAGAATCCCAGGTCGCGAACACGAAGCGAAAGCTTTCAACACAAAGAGACTCAAGCTCTTGGGAGACAGAGTTTGCAAGAGATCTCAAACACTACTCCCCACTCACAGCCACGGCCCTTGCACGTCCAATGATTCACAACCTTGCGCTGATTGTCACCCCCGACTGCTCTCACCCCCGTTCGAGAACTCTGGGTCAGAGAATGCACATTGTCGAGGAGCACCCGAGACTTGCTATTGTCATAACGCAAATTAATTCACAAGAACGGTACAAAAATGTAGCCACCAGAGCTAGACACAGCAACTCCACTCTCCACCCAAACTCCGGCACCCCCAGCTCTCCGCGAAGTTTTCCAAGCTCTGCACACACGAAGAGAGCTTTCAAAGTAAGGGTTGGCTTGGATTGTGGGGTTGCTTGCTTGCTGGACAACTTGGGCACCCCACCGAGCGAAATTTGTTAGAGAAAATTGTAGTGCTGGTTGCTTGCATGTGCGAGAGGTTGAGGAAGCTCTTTGTAGAGAAGCGGCGGGGAAGGGGTAAGGGGAGATGGGCGTCTGGGACGTGGGAAAGGTGGTATACCTTGTGTCAGCCTCGGATGCGTTGCTGGGGCTTTTTGTTTCACGGTGGTTATGCGTCCACACAACTGTTCATCAGTGCGCCGGGGACCCCACCTCCACTCATGCCCCTCACAAAAAATCTCCCACCCACCCAGACCTCGCCAACGAAAAAAACCCAAAAATCCCTCCGAGAACCCCCTCAAAATGACCTAAAAATTCTTTTAAAAAATTCAAAAACTCTCTAAAATCACTCCAAAATTTTCCAATTTTTTTTCAGTTACAAATAACAAACTGGTAATAAACTTAGGTGAAGTCTGAAATTGGCATTTGAGTATTGCATGAAAAAATTAAAAAAATTAACATTGACTTTGTAGATTTTTTAGATTTTAGCCTCACTTTCAATGTCTAAACTTTGAGTCAATTGTGTTATGAACATCTATTTATTTGGTACATTTTTCAAGTCAGGTTTGAGTGATTGTAGATTTGTATAGAAAATGCTCTAAACATATCTCTTTTGTGACTTATGAGAAAACACTTCAAACAAAAAGGAAAAGAAACTATCTTAATTTTGTAGTGGAGGTATAAATTTTAATCTCATTACATTGAGAGGAGTTTAGAATACAACTTGTAGGGAGACATATATTCCTACAAAGATTGAAAGTTAATCTACAAAAAAGAGAAAGTACAACCTTTAAGTGTAAGCAAGGAACAACAACAAGATACCACCTTCCAATAGGATTAGAATATCTTTTATTATTGTCTTCAACATTTACTTAATTTGAACATTATAATCCACCTAGGTAAAATACAACATTTAAACCTTGTAAGGTCACTGTGGACACTAAGTATTCTTACATAATCCTCCTATGTAAAATACAAGTGCAAATGCTCATCTTTTTAATTTTGTATGGAAAAGGGAACTCTTCGATATAATAGTTTGACTTCCAATGGGTGCTCTTGAGATTCTTCAAACAAATGATTTGTATACTACTGAAAAGAATGATTTCTACAATGACCAACCCGGTGTCTCAAGGTTGAGAGTGTAACTCGAGGCTGATGATGAGGACCCAAAGTGTCTAATAGATGGTTTCATTGTTTGCTGTAGAAACAAAGGATGCACCTATTGGTCCAAAATTAAAAGCATTCTGGTGATTACCTTCATTAGGGGTGGACGCATCCTTTTAAGGTTAAACCTTAATTTTTAAAAGATTGTGAAGCCCCAAAGTGATTGATGGATGACTTTATTGTTCACTATAGAAACAAAAAAAAAATGCACCTATTAGTCCAATAATTGGAGCACTTTGGAGTGTACCTTGATCATGCAAGCCGCCCGAAGAGGTTGCATCCTTCAAAGGTTAACAAACGGTCCGGTCACCATGGAAATCATCATTTTGGAATTTTGTATAAATCATTTGCTTCAAAATCCCAAGAGCGCTCATTGGAGGTCAAACTATTTTGCAAGACTTCCCCTTTTTCACACCAAATTCCAAGGCTGAACATCTGCCTTCTTACATAGAAGGACTCTCCATCATCCATCGACCACTA
This sequence comes from Antitrichia curtipendula, assembly GCA_951230915.1. Classification (NCBI taxonomy): domain Eukaryota; kingdom Viridiplantae; phylum Streptophyta; class Bryopsida; order Hypnales; family Leucodontaceae; genus Antitrichia; species Antitrichia curtipendula. The sequence continues at coordinate 16,958,153 of OX579641.1, forward strand.
AACGTCCGTGGTAATGTTCAAATGTTGACCTATACCCCCCTGACCATGTCATGTGGGCCGGGGTGAACTGCCCCCCTCGCTCGTCCCCCAAGAAAACCCCTGAAACTTTTTATTTTCCATGCGTGAATTTTTTTTTTTTTGAATTCTGAATTCACATTTGCAATCAATCTAGGGTCCCAAATTAGTGTGATGGCAGGGCTATAGAAAGTAGTTTTTACACGGCACAAAATAAGGGGGGCTTTTTTTTTGGTATGCACCCCCGAGATGGACTTTGGCAGGACGAGCAAGGGCAAGGGGGCCAGTTCACCCCTGACCATGTCATGTGCGTCACATTAATTTTGGGGGTGACCCTCAGGGATACAAATGCTGACGTATGCTTGGTCCTTGGTGATTTCGGTAACTATAAGTACAACTTGGGGCTCTCCTTTATACCAACAGTTGGCCTGTTGTAAGGGTGACGAAGATGTACTACAGTGGAACAGAATAATGGACGGACCAAGGCACTTCTGGGATTTTGGACCAATCGGGGCTACTAAGCCAGACTTGCCGTGTGCATGCCATTCATTCACAAGTTAGTATCAGTCATGGATGGTATCCCGGAGTCCTTCAGCTTGCGTAATGGAGCGGACTCAGTTTCAGTTTGACCAGCATCTGGCACCACTTGGCACTTGTGTGGTATTGGTTGACATCAGAATTTTTATTTTATTTTATTTTTTAAGCCCCCACTGGATTAACTTAGAGTATCGTACGGCCACACAAACTGTGTGACACTAATTTATCAAAGTCACACTCTTTTGAATTAGTGTAGGTGAACCATTTGGATTGTACCACTTTTCACAAAAAAAAATAATAAAAAAATAAAAAATGAAAATAATTTGAAATAAGTTATTACTAATTTTTGAAAGTGCATTGATTTTGAGGGTCAGGGCGAATTGACCCCCTCATTGCCCCATTGGGGCAAATACTGAAATTCTTTAATTTACAACATACAATTTATTTTAGTTTTAGTTTTTAATTCGTACATGCAGTCAGAGGCCCCACACTATGTAGGAGAGGTGAAGATTTATCAATAAACACGGCACAAAATAGGGGGAATTTTTTTAAAATTATCTTTAGTTGGGGGCAATGAGGGGTCAATTTTCCCTGGGCGGTTTCGAGTGAGCCCTCGTTTGAGTTCCTAGAGTACGTACGCCAATCGCCGCGGGTCCGATATTTGGGGATCACGGCAGTAATCTCCTGTGTAAGATTGGAAGACGTCCCATTGGTTGCAATGATTTTCATCCATGACCTCCAAAGTCCAAACCAACGAAAGCCGTCATCAGTCCTTGAGGTGGGACCGCGCACCTTGGTGGGACCCCCTTCCCCCCAAATATAAGGTGGGCATGAGTGATGGACACTGACCCCGTTCGAGTGAGAACTGTGAAGAGAATTTGCGGATAGGGGAAAATGCAGGGGCCCCCGGCAAATGAGGAGCCGCCACCTCCCCCCCTCCCTGATTGGTAAAAACTGGAACTTTCTCCAGGGCTGCCCCTGCACCTGCCCACATGGCCAAGATATTCAAGCCCTCCGTGTGCCACTTGGCCACACCCCACACGCTGCACCCGCCAGCTGTGCTCAAAGCAGGGGTGCACAAACTCTTTTGAAAAGAGTCCCTGGGAATATTCTAGATGGGGACTTCAATTCCCATGCAGAGTGCAACTCTCGTGAGTCCCGAGGCCAGTTCCGTCCGTCCGCTGACTTCAGTTGCTGTTTTTGAAATTTGAATATTTATTAATGTGGGTCTGAATTTAGTATGTTTTAATTATTCTTTTTCCAGGCTGACTGTGGAAGTTGGGTAGGGACACGGTCCTGGGGTGCCGCATATTGGATTGCTTGGTGGTGGGGGCCTGGGGGGGAGATGCCAAGATGCCAGCTGGCTGGCTGAAGGGAACGACTGAGGGCCAGCTCAAATTCAGGACTGGGAATTCAGTCTGTGGGTGGGCTCCAACAGGTGGCTTCGCTTGGTGAGAGGAATGGGACTCCCATGTTTTGATTTTGGGGAGAAGTACAGTGGGCTACAGTTCATTTACTAATTTTCATGAAGGGGATAGTTGACAACCCCTCCGAGAATCAAACAAAACATGGAGATTGGACACGTGGCTTTCAACAATTGGTTTGTTGTGGTTTCCAGATTTTCCAATGTCAGAGGTTCAAGGTGTGCCGTTCTCTTGCTCCACAGGTGAAGAAACAAACTTGAATGACAATTTCCCCAAAAAAACTTCACCTTTGTGCTCCGGAGGTTCACCCTAGTTGCCGCACTTTCATCACTTTGCCGAACAACAGTCAAGTGCATCTGGTCCAATTGGTTCCGAAACCTTTGCGTAGTTACCCCAACCCTGGTGCAGGTGAACCATCCTCCAAGATCTCATCCTGGCTACTTCAAGGGGTGTCACAGCCCCTCCATGCAATAAGGTGATTCCAACACAGTTTGAAATTCCATTCATTTTTTAGCGCACACGGACCTCCCAAAGTTCTTCTAATCTTAGTAAGATCTAAAAATTCGTAAATGAATTGTAGCCTATTGTATAGTAAGTTAGTGGCATGTTGGAGGGCCAGGGTGAAGTGACCCCTGCAATGGAAAACGCTGAAATTTTTTATTTGCCACGCATGATAAATAAATTTTTTATTAAATTTTTTATTATAATACATTAAAAAAATTATATCTAATGGAACATCATTGAATATTTCTTCTTTAATTCCTGAAGGATTGCGGTGTCTTAAGGCCCAAAACTACTTCAAAATACTTGTACTAACTATAAGGTTTAAATCTTTTGCATAACAAATCTAATTGTAGAATCCTTTAATTAACTTGTTCAAGTATCTTCTCAAAATTTTAGAGTGAAAATCCCTAACCATTGCAAGTTGAATGTGCCTAAACTTAAGAAAATAGGATTTTCTAGCCCTTTTCACAAGTGAAGGTCTTGACTTTTAGCATTTAAAAAATGCATGTCCTATAAATAAATTTGGATTTTGGTCAATATGTTGAAAAATGGTTTATAACTATATAGAAAAATATTTAACCAAAAAAACTTTGATACTCATCTTTTAAAAAACTAAAGAATAGAAGGTCATACTTGATGAAAGAAAAATCTACATTGCTAATATCTTTGTCAAAAAATCAAAATTAAAAATTAAATTCTCAATGGTGAGAATGCTGTAGTCAGCAACATCAACATTATGAAGCTGTGATATTAATATTGGGTACATTTTAAAGTTCAACTTCACAAATGACCTCATGTTTATTTCAAATTATTGTTTAAATTAGATGTTGTTTTGTAAAATGAAGGCTTAGCCTACAAGTCATAAAATTGACTAGTTGTAGAGATATTGTAAAAGTGAATAAAATGATGAGGCAATTGGAAAAATTGTTGACATTGAGTAACATAATTTGGTGGATTGGATATGGTTTGCATTTGAGTTGTCATATTTAGACATACACTTGACTTCATATTGAATTTTTTTCCAAATCTCTATTATACACCCGATTTTATCTTTGAAGAATTTGCAACTATTCCATACAAGTTTAGAGGAATATGCATAGTCTAAAGGTAGAAAACAAGAAATTTCATACAAATTCACCCACTATGATTGGATTTACTTAGAACAATGAGACCCTTTGATATAAATTGGATTAGATGTTTATGACAAATTAAAAACAAACTAGCCCTTAAGTATACGCATGTAGCATCTTAGGCAAATAATAAATACTTCTACTTAGCTACTTGAAACATTTCATTAGCTCTTCAAAATTATGTATTTAGGTGTATTCACAAAAAAATCAAGTAGTTATCCTTATTAGAAATTAGTATTTATAGGTGCAACAAGTGTAATACTTGCCTTTTACATAAATTGGAGGTGAATTTAACTTTTAAAAAGATTTGCATAACAATATATTGAATCTTCTTTTTGGAAAGAAATAGTCTATATCTAAGCTTGTATTGGCAGCCGCAAAGAAAGGAAGGAATGAGGTTCACGTACACTCCCCCTTTGCCTTGTGTTTTTTGGTGTGGGATCTTTATGAATGGATTCTTAATTCAAACCAGTTCACTAAATTGTATAATTAGAGTTTTTTGTTCCTCTTCTTTTTCTTTTTGCATGCATAAAAATGATGGAAATAATTAGAGGTGGGCATAAAAATAACTATGAAAAAATTGGGCATAATCTAAAAAATAACCAAAATTTCTTGTAGAAGAATAGAAAGTGGAATAGTCAAATGGTTGAGGAATAACCCAATAGAACTTGAATAAACGTAAATTTGAATTAAAAAAATCTCTATACACAAGAAATTTTGTTTTAAGCAAGATGATAAGTGTGAAGTTTAAGATTCATCTATTTGGTGCATAGTGACAAAAGGCACAATTTGGGTAGTTAATTAATTCACTAAAATGAATGAATGAATTGTCAAATACATTTTGTACCTCCTCTTCCTACTTATATTTTTTGGGTAGCTGTTGTCATTGCAATCGATATGGGATATTGGTTCCATATATTGAATGTATCTCGTATCTCATATAATCGTATGTACATCGTACCATATGAATGTGCTATATATTATATACCCATATGTATTCATATAGTGTATATTTATATCTACCATGTATATCATATTTCATAAGTATTTTATTTAACATATTGTATCCATATCGTAAACCCTAACTTTATTCGACAACCAAGATTGTCTATTTGACAATGCAATCAATGGCTATTTTCCCTTGCTATTGGTCATCAGCAATTCAATGACATTAGGGGGGGGTATTTTTCTGTATTGAAATCAATAGCTCTGGTTTTTTGGAGTGTATAGTCGCTTCTATATCCTACAACCGCTTCTAGGTATTAAATACATATGACTTTTCAAATATTTTATAGTTATGAATTCAACTCAAAAGTTAGTGAATTGACACTCTAATATGCTAGCAGCCAACTTGACTAGTTAAAATCCATGAAAGCTAGCACATGTACTAAATCCTTGGATTATTATATTTTAAATCCTCAAATATAAAAAATAATAGTTTGGTGAACATAAACTCATGGTTCTAATTTTAACCTTAAATGACGTAAGGGGACTTCAGTAAAATTTAAAATTGAGGCTATAAAATATGTCTCATACAATTTTTTTTGAAATTTTTATCAAAAGAGATTATACTACACATCATAAATAAAATTATCAATATGTTATAAATTGAAAAAATATTTATAAATATATTTCAAATCAAATTCAAATTACATACCTCTGGAGATTCATAAAAAATAAAATTTGCATATTTAGCGCACAAGTTCTTAATGATCAGTTAAGCTTTCATTTTGCATTTAGTACTTACAATGTTTTGATGATTTTAGTTTAATAAAAGATAAAATGGCTTAAATTAGAAATTGTTTGCATCTTAGAAGAGATGCCAAAGCACCATGAATGTTCCAAAATTATTATTTTCATTACCCAATTCTTTTGTACTGTGATGTAAATTTTTGGAGGCTTAAAATTTATAAAAAAAAATACTATTTAAATAAATCCTTTATTGTATTGTTGTATAATTATTCTACATTCTAAATTAAGTTTACATTGTCAAATTGTTCGCTTCCAAAATGGTATTACAAATTCTAAAAGCACCGTTTGGTTGCTTTAGTAGCAATTACATTGATAAATATTTTTTCCTAACATTTGCTCAAAACTATGTGAATTTTAGTCATCTTCACATGTATTTGAGACTTTAAACCCTAAAGTCTCAAAGTCACCCAAAGTCTTTGTTAGGGACTTTTGAAATTTTTGAGTAGGCTTGTATGATCTCAATTTTTGACCTAATTTCTTAAAACTTTTTTTGAAGATAGGAAACCTGATTGGGAATATTATTTTTAAATCAGTTGGTGCTTGGGAGTAAAAGTTATGCCACCATAAGTCCAAAAAGGAACTTGAGAAGCAGCCCCCAAAAAATCACAAAAAATTGAATTTTTTAGTTTTTAATTTTTTTTCTCAAAGATTCTACTTTTGTCTACATTTGAAGTTTTGATTCATTTTATTTGGAATACTGATGAGAAAATTATGAGCAAGCTTGTTTTTCAGGTAGTCTAAGCATCTTTTAAAAAAATAACTTATAAATTTATTTTGGAGTGCAAGTTTTATAATTTCTCAAAACGGCAGGATTAATTTTGCTTACTAGAACAATCTCACCATTGCAATTATTGTATTTCAATTCCATCTTAGAGCAATTAATGATTCAATTATCACATCAATCTTGAACCTACTTCTATCTAACAATTATTCAGTGAGTAAAAATTATGTGTTTTTTTCTTGAATTTTTTTCCTTAGATTCTCAACTCAATTTTTCAACATAAGAAAGTCATAATCAATAGTGCAGAATTTTGAAGTTAAAAAGATTTAAAGCGATAAAAGCGAGGTGTAAAAAAAACTTGTTTTCTTCACTTTCAATGCAAGTATCTTGCAATCTACCCTGAAAATAACTATGATCTATTTTATGTTTAGAAATTTCAAAATGTGAGGCTTAACCTTTAAACGCCTTGATCCTTTTTTGAATTTTGCACATTTACACTTAGATCTTTGTAAAAAAATATCATTTATCACATTTTCATGAAATTGGTCATTAAGGAAGGCTGTCTTTTTAAGATTAAAGTATTGCGTTGGATGAATGAGAAGTTAGTTGGACTAAACAGTGCTTGCAAGCCTTTTGTTCATCGTTCAAAATGTGGATGTTAGAGCGTTAAAATCAGAGAACCCGGGCATATATAGAAGAACCACCCAGTACCAACCGGACATCAATATCCAACCTGTACAGTGCAACTATTTCCAACCAAGGCTGGTACATATTCCAACCATAGTTTGGAATGTGGTTTTTTCTCTTTTACAAGGTTGGTACCATAAAGTCATAACACATGTCCTGATTTAGTGACCAAGAAAGTAGGGAGCAGTGAGTGGGAAAGTAATTAAGGAATGGTCGAAATTGGAAGACTCTATATATGGATTGAGGTCAACTTTTGGCTTCCAAAATTCATAGTAAATTCAATTGAAGGAAAAAAATCATGAAAACTTGAAAATGCCCGTCATTTCTATCTTCCTACGTGGCTGTGAATTCACATTGCCTTCTACTGCTCCAGAACATATGTGGAATTACTGAAGTGTTGGTTCTACGATAACATGAAGCATGGATCTCAATGAAATTGGGCAGACTCCGTGCACTCAAGCATAAGCTTCACATTAATATGTAAATTAATCTGCAGATTGCATTTCTTACACAACATTTTGCACCTCTAAGCAAGGATTTCCATCTCACTAAATCATTCCATTTCTCTGCCTTGCTAGCTTGACACCATTTTGATGGAACTGAATTGCACCAGTTTAGCAAAATCCACCTTATTATTGGAAGAGAGTTCAGTCACATCTTGTGTGTGTCGCAGCTCTTTGAACCTCGACACGGACGGATCGAGGCAGTTCTGCCACACTTTGGATTTACTCCATCGCTCACAACAACTTGAATCCATTTGTATATCAGAGGTCAGGGGCTTAAAACATTGGAATGTTGTTTCAGGTCCAATCGCCAGGTACGACGTTCAGGAAAACTCCGGCTTCAGTCGATCGATCAGCTTGTACGTCGATCACCTGGAAGAGATTCTTGACCCGGGCAATTTGTGGTCCACTTCGCTTCGAGTGTCATCAATCTCTCCGCTCGATCAGCCTTGTCTGGCCACCAATTATTTGAAACAGGCTCCACGATGAAGTGCTCACCACTTGCAATGCGATGGAAATCTTGTCCAGCATTCCTTTATGGTCAGTGGGAAACTTTTATGCATGGACCCGATTCGTTCTAACTGTTAGTTACGACTTTCATGAAGCTAATATCACAATACAGTGTGGTCTACATTTTATACAGTCGATGGCAGCCTCTATGAAAGTTTGTGTATCCCACTTTCCAAGAAAATGACTAACTTACAAGGCGTGGAAACCAAGTTGATCTCTCCACTTCGAATCCTTGAGCTGTCTGACAATGTCTAGCACTGGGTCTCATTCATTTGTCTTCACGATAGAATTTCACACACCATTCTATCACAGCCAATATGAAAGCCGAATAAAATTTGAGGACTAGTAGGTAATCAGCTTCTTGGTTTGCAGGGGAGAGTAGCAAAGGGAATAGCTTGAGCTAGCAGGCGACAAAAGACCATCATGCTTCACGTCGCGGAGGGTAAAAGTAGGGTTTTGATTACCTCCATTTGTAGGCTGCGGACTGAAAAGGGGGAGACTTTGCATCCACAATTTAAGCTACATTAACGGTGAATGTGGGGAAGTTTGAGTACGCTCTTACTTGAGGAGTGAGTCAATGCTGCAGGGTCGGAGCCACTCATAGTGTTACTACTTGTACAAATTTCTCTCTCTAAGAAACTCTGAGAGATTTCATGAACTTACATCGAATTTAGCAACAAATGGGAACAGAACGTAATGGAAGTTTTGAGTGGAAAGCCTTCCAGAAGCATGCACTCTGAAGTCCATGACCACCGTGCATAAATTCAGAGGTTATAAAACAATAAGAAAGTTGATCGCAGACAGATCGCTAGCTAGAAAGCATTCTCAGTAATTTCATTCATCTCTAAAGGATTGAGAACTAGAAAATAATTGGTATCTGTCCTCCTCCCTCAACAGCCAATGTACTGGCAGTATGTGTCTCCAAATTCTATGAGAATGTCTGCTTGCCAAACAAATTTTGTGATTCTAAGGATATGAATGCACCTGTGGATCCGAGTGGTAACTTGAAGAGTTCCAGAATAGCCACCGTATTGGTTTTAAACAACTGCAAAAAACTGAAATCCGGGGCTTGGTTAGAATTCAAGATTCCAAATCCCTGCATTGGCAGCTTTGTGGCTGTTGGGTTTTTATGTAGGCCTTTCTGAATATTCTGTTACTCTTTCTAGGGCATCTGGTTTTGGTTGTTTCCAAGTTCTGAGCCTAAACCCTAAACCCTAAAAACTTAAAAAAACCAAATGATTCCATAGTTAACAGCAGCAACTATTTGAGATGCCAACATGTAATTCGTCTGAGCTTGGGACGAGCTTGCAGTCTGCAATTGCGAACGCATTGTTTTTTTTGCCATAGCAGCCTCAAAGATGTACTTCAAAAAACTTTGACCCTTCATACCTTTTGCATACGGTATCCAAATGTCGTGTTCTTTGGTGCATTGAAAACTCCTTTCACTTGCCAACAAGAAAATATGAAAATTTGACCAATCTAATAATAGTGAATAGTGAATAGGCACAATTGATAGCAAAAAGTGTCAGTTTGGGGTACCAGCTTCACGATGTTCCAGTTTTTTCTTATGTAATGTCTTCAACCTGCTACGTGTGGCTTAGTGGGGAAGCTTGTGAGATAACTTGAATTCTTGCTGCCTAGCATCCGTACTGATGTTTTGATAAACCAGTTGGTTGCTGAAGAATTGGGTTTTGGATTCTCAGAAGTCAGAACTGGAAACCATAGGCCAAGATAATGCCTCTTGTGACATGAAGACACAACGGTTGGGTGAAAGTGGATATCTTGTAGGACACTAAGCAAGGCTTGCTTCACCTCAGGGCACCTCAAGAGCAACATGCTCAAGCAAATCAATGGAAAACATTCCTCTATCATAGAAGACCAATGGTACAGAACCTTTAGAAGTCAACTGTAGCGTGCTGATGTGAGGATGCTCTCATATTGTATAAAAATGTTATACATGCTTTGTATGTAGCATTGTTGTATAGGTACGTCCATAGACTCACCAAAAGTTTGCAAATTAGAGACATAAAGTAGTCGACCCATTTCCGACCATCATCCCATTCTTACAGCTTAGACTCCTCCATTTCCAAAGAGTTGTATTCAACATGGCCTACATGAGTAGGAAAATTGTCCGGGAGGTGTACATTGAAGGCCATAATAATCACCTACATCGTTTTTGTAAGCAACCTATGGTTGGAAATTGGTTTGCCTACACATCGAGAATGGGACAAATGGAATCTTGATGAAAAAAATTCATGATGATTTTGTTTTTGAAGGAAAAAATGACAAAAACTATAAAAACCTTCTAAAAACCATTTTGATATACAAGAATTCTTTTTCCTCAACCTTCCTCACACCATAGATAGGCTGAATTGTTTAAGTTGTTGGAAATAGGTTGTCATCTTGATAATGAGAGGTTGTGGACTTCAATCAAATATCTCAAGAATATTCCATTTCCGTATAACACTAGTATGTGGTGCCTTGTATAATGTAAACTCTTGTGTAGGGTATCAAAGTTTGCATTGTACTTTGAAGGTTGTCCACATCATTAGTGCTGGAATTGACAAGCCAAGTATTGTGTTGTAAGGGGATTGCAAGGTAGGAGGTCCATAAACCATGGACTTTTCAACCCCTAAATGTATTTGACTATGTTTTCACCAAAAACGTTCCAAAACTGCCATTTCTAGTACAAGAACCAAATTTTTTAAGTAAATCATTTTTAGACACATATAACCATAGGATCTTGTAGTACACTAGTTTGAAAAGAAGTCGAAAAAATTTCAGAATTTTTTGCCTTGTAGATTGCAAGATATTAGTGTTTGGGATGACAAAAATCCTTTTTTTGACGTTGCAAAAAAACGGGCAGTTGCACTTCAGAAGGTCATATTTATATTTAAAAAAGTTCAAAATGGTGGTTACTCTTTGTATTCATTCTTCAAGTCAAGTTGGCTACATGCTAGAAAATTTTCATATCATTTGGAGTTATAGAACATATAGGAAAAAAATAGTAAGTAGAAAGAAATATAAAATGACTCAAAATATCAAATTGTTAATAACTTATTTATGGAATTGAAAAATTCCAATCCCAATGGTTGGAATGTTGTAATAAAAAATCTACATCCATTTCTTAAAAATAAATCTAAAAATATTGAAAATTGAGTTAAATAAAGGACTTCAAAGTTTATTTTAGAGTACGGAATCCATAACTATTCACAAACTACACACAAACTAAAACTCCCATAACTTTCATCTCATTAATCCAAATGGAATGCTTCAAAGCTCTCCATGTATATACAGATATAGGGAATCAATTTCAAATTTTAATTTTTTTTAAAAGTACTTTTTCAAGAAGTTTTTTTTGTTGCCTTAGCTACCTGGCAAGCAATGAAAACAACATATCATACCATAACTTTTTAACTGTGTAATCAAAAGCTATGAAAATTGTTGGGCCTTAAAGCTACTCCTTGGAAAAATATTATGTGAAAATTTCAAAGACAAAATTAAAAACTCTATTTGTAGTAAGCTGCCCAAAATTGTCATGTTGCCAAAAAATGCAATTTGGGTGTTCAGGAGTTAAGCCTACCTCCCTCATCAATGACAATGATAGATATTTCAAGAAACATATCACTCATTCTTATATAAGGGATGCATTTAAAACCCGGTCACTTTATGAACCTCTTACCTTATATACTATACCATGAGACAAGAATACTATTGGAGAAGAGTGATGTGTACACATGTAGAATTATAGTGGAGATTTTGATAGGACAACATTATATGTATATTATATTACATTTCTCAAAGGATAGGGTATGAGGATATGGGCTCAACAATTAGTTTTTTGAATTGAATTGGCAAGATGCATTAAAGTTGTATCACCTAAAACAGAGCAAATTTATGACAACAATAATCATTAACCCCTAAAGTTCCTTATAACCCAATTGAATGCTCAAAAACTGCCATTGTTAATAAAAGTACCAAATTTTTGAAAAAAAACCATTTTTGGACACATGTAACCATGGAATCTTGTAGTATGCTGACTTGAGAACATGTGAAAAAAATTTCAGAAATTTCCTTTGTACAAATTGCAAGATATTAGCATTTGAAGTAAATTGCAAGATATTAGCATTTGAAGTGATAAAAATCCTTTGGGGGGCCATGCAAAAAAACAGGCAGCTGCACTTTACAAGGTCACTTTTGTATGAAAAAATGTCCAAAATGGTGGTACTTATTAGGATTCATTCTTCAAGGCAAGTTGGCTACATGCTTGAGAATGTTGAGATCACTTGGAATTGTACAACATATAAAAAAAAATAGTAAGTACAAGGAAGTAGATAATGATTAAAAGTACTAATTTGTTAACAATTTATTTATGGAGTTGAAAAATGCCAATCTCAAAAGTTGCAATGCTGTAATAAACAATCTATTGTATATCCTATGATTTTAATTTTTTTCAAAAATTATTAAAATTTGAGTTAAATGAAGGACTTCTAAATTTATTTTAGAGTAGAGAATCCATAACTACCTCCAAACTAGAACTCCTCATAACTTTTGACTCATTGATCAAAATGGAATGTTTCAAAGCGGCTTTCTATGTATATATAACTCTAGAAAACCAATTTTGAATTTTTGTTTTTGAAAAAACAATTTTTTTTAATCTGCCCAGACTGCCCATTTATGAAAAAATATTAACATATTAGGTCATAACTTTTGAATCGTATTTCCAAATGTCATGAAATTTAGTGCACATGAAAGATATGCATTGTCCCCACCTTCTATTAAAATTTCAGCCAAAAATATGCAAATCTTCAATCACACGTACTTGCCCAAAATTTATATGTTGCCAGAAAACGCAACTATTTAGGGGTTAATAGCTGGTTGGGGCACTATCATTTTAATTATATGAAGCCAAATTGCAACTAACTAGTTGGATAGAATCCCTCCCAAACATTGTATATAAAGTTTAAAAAAATTCTAGTTGAATTCATAGGTTTTCAAAAATCTTGCCCTAATTTCAATGTCCCTATATTTATCAAAATCTATTTATACTTTGAATTTTTTAAGGCTTTGCTTTTATATTGATGAATATATTCAAATATTCAATGTTGAGTCATCCTAAGTTAGATATATAGAAATGAAACATGACCCAACAACAACAACCCCTTCAAAACAACACAACATTCAATTCATTGAATTCACATATATTACAATGACAAGTTCTTGCTATAATTTTTGGCACAAAAGACAAATAAATATAACTATGTCATTACTAACATTTGCAACCAGCCTTGTGGCATCTTACAATACACCCTCAATTCAATCACTCCACTAACTTCAAATTCTCATTCCTTTTGTAAAATACGCATTCTCTATTATTAACAACAATTAAATGCACCATACACATCCTTCTTTACAAACAAAAACATTAAAATAGTTAAATACTCCCTAATATACATGACCTACCTTAAAACACTTGTTGCAATCAATCTTATAGTCTCTAATCTTTCCTTTCTATCTAATGTATTCATTTACCCTAGACCATCTGAGTTCTAACAAAATTCCAATCTCCTATCTATTACATAAAAAATTATTTAGTTAGTATAAAGTAAATCAACCCAATAATGTGTGATTCACCTAATTCCAACATTATTGGACCCTCTCATTTGTGTCAATCACCCACCTATTTCTACAAAGTGTGTAACTTATTTTCTTTGGTCAAGCAGTTGGGTGCTATTGTCAGAGAATGATATCAAATTTATATCTATTTATAGATGATTAAAGGTTGATTAAGATGTGGTTCATAAAATGTTGGTTAAGGTGGGGTAGCTTAGTTGTGAACAAATGTTTGTTTAGACAAGTTGCACTGTTGTAGCTTCAGACATTAAGAGTGGTGATTTTAGAATGTTATACTTGTGCTTTCAATACACTCATTAGATGGGATTAGTTCATTGATCTTGAACCTTCTTAAGATGGTCATGACTTCCACCTACTAATAGGTGGAAATTCATATTGATTTCAAATTTTCTCGGATTGATATGATTCCACTTGTATTTTAAATCTACTCAACTAATTCTTTTTCTAAAAAATATAGGCAACAATAAACACATTGCACAAGACACCCAACTTGCAAATCTGGGTGGTCATAGGTTGATCTACCTTAAAGTATTCATTCTCACAAAGATACATAATTTAGGAGTCATCCAGAATAACCTTTGAAGCTTGACATGGAACCCAAAACAAAGACTCTACAAGTATAGATGCCAACTATTTAGAATGATTGGAGTGTTTTTTTTTAGGTAACTACACCTAATTTCAACCATTTTCTAAAACCACATAATTTAAATTCTTGCCTAAAGTGCACTTTTGACTTCCAAGAAGACCTCACACAAAAGAAATCAATACAATAATGGAAACCACGCTCAATTACTTGTTTGCGCATTTCTAAGTGTAGTTACATTACAAAAATGTACATCTCCTAGAGTCCTAGGAATGTTATGTTTGTCAATTGATCATGACATTATGATATTTGATTAGCATGAGGGTTAACACAATATGATTTTTTTCTACATGGCAAGGTCATTTTGATAACAAGAAGCAAGATGGTCCTTTGACAATGAAAGCATTTCACATGACAACTTGGTCTAAAACTTGTAACAAATTGTACTCCATATAAGGTATGTTCCTACTTGGTATTAACCTCTAAAGGACCGTCTGTCCCCTTAGGGGACAATTTGAGTCCAGCCAGGTTCTTATAACCTCAATTTTTAGTGAAACTTTTTGAGGATGTGCAATTGTGTGAGAGCTTTGTGGATATACAATTTTTATTTCAATTAGTGCCCGGAAGCAAAAGTTATGGCACAATAAGCAAAATCAAAGTTTGGTGGGCAACACCAAAAAAATCACCAAAAATCAAAATAAGATTTTTAATTTAATTTAATTTCCTAAAAGATTATATTTTTGTCTACATGTGAAGCTTTGATTCATACTATTTGGACTAGTGATGAGAAAGTTATGGACAATCTTATTTTTTCAGGCAATCTAAGCATCTTCTTGAAAAAAAACCCTTATAGAACTCATTTTTGAATGCAATTTTTACAATTTTTCAAAGAAATTTGTTAGATAGGGTTTAGTTTGCATGTTCAAACAATCTAACCATTGGGATTATTGTGTTTCAATTCCATCTTAAAGCTATTAACAATATAGTATTCCCTTCACTTTTGAATCTACTTTTACTTTAAAAAAATTTAATGAGTGAAAATTAATTGTTTTTTTCCTAATTTTTTTATTTACCCTATATTCTCAACTCAACTTTTCAACATACAATAGTAGGAAAACATCATTTTTAGTGCAAAAAATTTAAGTTAAGAAGATTCAAAGCCAAAAAATCTAGTTGAACAAGGTGCAAAAAAACTTGTTTTCCTCATTTTAAATGCAAATATCTTGCAATCTATGTGATCAAAGTTCTTGAAATTTCTTCCACACATTCTTATACTAGTCTAGTGTAAGATCCCCGGGTTAGATATGCAAAAAAACAAACAATCTCTAAAGTTTTTTTTTCTCTTTGCAATAAAAATGACAGTTTTGAGTGTGTTTTGATGGAGAACAGTCCTCAATCCTAAAGGCGGATTAAGGGTGATTTTTTTTCTCTTCGCAATAGAAATAACAGTTTTGAGTGTGTTTTGCATAACATTCAAGAGCTGTGAGAGCAGCTGCCTTCCCTCTGACGGAATGATGTGGAATATTCCACACTCAACATTAGCGAATAAGCCACGCGTCAATAATGTCAGACTTCTGCTCAGTGCCAAGGTCATGACTGCACAATCGGGTTACTGGGAAGTTGAAGACAAAAAATTTACAAACAAATAATTATAGAGATAGATGGTCTGTCAAAGCCCAAAGAATTTATTGAGTATTGTACCAATGAAATCTAACCATTTGCCGTCAATAATTTATTCTGAGTTTTTTGTAGGAAAGAGAATCTCTTTATGTACATATGGGGTGGTAGGAGGTAGAACAACCAATGTGGGATATGTAATTTAGAGTTTGTAATTTCTCAACCGCTCATAGTTAAGTCTAAAGTAGGAATTGTGTTAAAACTATAATTTCAGACCTCATTTAGACATAGTAGAATAACTCTTTCTAAAATACTTTGAACTAAAATAAGTTGTATAATCAAGTTAAATTTCATCTCCACAAATCCGTTTGAGATTTTAATCTTCCACTCAAAAGTTATAGACAAATTTCATAGAGGGGTTTGAAAGGATTTCTTTTTGACATTTTCATACATCCTCTCTGAAATTTGTCCATAACTTTTGAATGGAAGATCTAAATCTAAAACGGATTTTTGGAGATGAAACTTATCTTGATTCCACAACTTTTTTTAGTTCAAATTTTAAAAAAAAATGGTATTCCACTATGCCTAAATGAGGTCTGAAATTATAATTTTAACACAATTCCTACTTTAAACTTAACTATGAGCGGTTGAGAAATTACAAACTCTAAATTACATATCCCACATGGATTGTTCCATCCCTACCACCCCAAGTGTACATAAAGAGCTTCTCTTTTCCACAAAAAACTCAAAATAAGTTATTGATGGCAAATGTTAGATTTCATTGGTATAATACTCAATAAATTTTTTTTCCGACAAACCATCTATCTCTATAATTATTTGTTTGTAAATTTTTTGTCCTAGAATTAGCCAAAAAAATAGATCGCACCATAATGTACTGCGATTGTCTCAGTCCTGAAGCTTACATTAATAATATGTGGATGCATTTCGTGGATGAAGCCTTCAGAGAGGCAAAGGCAGCCTCTCTGAAGGCTCTTGAATGTTATGTGATGGAGAAAAAGCCTCAATCTTTAAGGGGTCAAGGGTGATGTCTGCAACATGAATCTGGTCCAAAAGTAGGTATAAATTCATTCCTGAGACCCCACTAGTAACAACACTCTTCACCATCAAGTGGGAACATACCTTTACGTCACTTGACTTAAACCACCCGTCGGTAATGATTTCAGCCCAGAGGGTACCCATTGTACCAAAATGAACTAAACAATTCAATTCAATATAGAAGAGTACGTGAGCATATATGGCCTCATGGAAACATGGGGAACAAGACAAAGTCTTGCTTGGCTTCCCTGTTCACATGTCTGCACACATAATCGTTCATAGTCTCTGAACAACAGCCCCACCTTTTTGTAGACCAACACCGGGACTTTTATGTTGTGAAGTCAAATGTGGTTGTCACTTGAGGTAGACGCGCAGAAAATCAATACCATTTGTGGGCACTTTTAAGTCTGGAACGGCCTCGGGCAGGTCACCGGGAAATCATCCTATTTGGGTACTCTGCAAAGCATTTGTTTAACCCCTAAATGCCCAAACTGCGTGTTTTGGGGGGCAATGTAGCAATTTTGGGCAGCTCAATAAGAATGGAGTTTTTTTTGTTTTACTTTCTTTGAAATTTTCACACAACGTGTGCCCAAGGAGTAGCTTTAAGGCACAACAAGTTTCATAACTTTTGACTACATGGTTAAAAAGTTATTGTATAATATGTGGTTTTCATTACTCGGCGAGCAACCTAGTCTAGGCTACAAAAAGAACTTCTTTAAAGATCATTTTCTTAAGAAATAAAAACTTGAAATTGGTTTTTTAGATTTATGTACATGTGGAAAGCTATGAATTATTCCATTTTGATTAATCAGATGAAAGTTATGAGGAATTTTAGTTTGTGGG
The DNA here is from genome assembly GCA_951230915.1 of Antitrichia curtipendula. Taxonomy (NCBI): domain Eukaryota; kingdom Viridiplantae; phylum Streptophyta; class Bryopsida; order Hypnales; family Leucodontaceae; genus Antitrichia; species Antitrichia curtipendula. Next base: position 16,975,669 of record OX579641.1, read on the forward strand.
AGTTTGTGGGTAGTTATGGACTCTCTACTCTTAAAGCAAACTTTGAAATCTTTTAATTAACTAAATTTTCAATATTTAGGGAAAAAATTAAAAACATTAGGTGTAGATTGTTTACAACATTACAACCATTGGGATTGGCATTTTTCACTTTTGTAAATAAATGGTTAACAATTTAGTATTTTGAATTATTCTCTACTTTTTTCCATTTACTATTTTTTTTCTATATGTTGTATGATTTCAAATGATCTGAAAATTTTCAAGCATGTAGCCAACTTGCCTTGATTAATGAATTCAAAGAAGCACCACTATTTTGGACATTTTTTCATACAAATGTGACCTTGTGAAGTGCAGCTTCTTGAATTTTCGTAGGGTCAATATTTTTATCACTTCAAACGCTAATATCTTGCAATTTACTTGGTGAAATTTTTTGAAATTTTTTCTATATTTTTTCAATCTAGTGTACTACAAGATCCTATGGTTACATCTTTGTATACACACACATACGCAATCCTTAAGGGTCTAATGTAGACTATATATAGTGAATAGAGTCTTCATTTATACCAAACCCTTCTCTCTCTATCACTTTTATGCCTAAATGTGTTTGGAGTTGGAAAGTGGCTCTTGGATGATTTTAGAAGAGGGATTGAAATTGAATTTTTTATTTGAGAGGTCTCTAAATGTCTCTATAGTATTGGTATTAGTAGAAACTACCTTATAGATATACTATTGATTTCTCAACATAAGAAGATGCTAAAAAAATGAATGACTCAAGATGCCCTTTTAGTGTATTTTGGCAACTTGTGCATCTTACTCTTGATCTAAATTATAGGTATTAAAATGGAATTTTTTGAATTAAACACTAACTAATAATATAAAGTTGATTAAGTCTAGTTTCTATTTCAATTTGAAATATTGTAAAATCCCTAAAATTGAATATTTTATTGCAATTTGAACTTTAGGCCTATAACCATGATCTATTTATTTTCTAATTATAGGATGATAAGGTAAACATTTTTATACTATGATGTTCTACACTATATTATATACTTGTGATGAAATTTTTATATCTTTTAAGGATTTTTTATATTTGATATGGATTTCTTTCACTGATTCTTCATAAATTTATAATAATTTTAAATTTTCATCAAAAAATTTGAAAATTTTAGGAAATGCAAAGGCATGTGATTTTATCTCTAAAAATTAAAATAAAAGAACATTTCACTCATATTTAGTGAAAAAATAGAGCATACAAAGCAAAGAATATTTTAATTGAGTATATGGTCTTAAGAAGGAATTGTTTAATGGTGAAGCATTTTAATCCCTAAAAGACAAGCCTATGACCATAAAATTGAATATATATATATATATATATATATATATATATATATAATTTGTGATTGTTTATAAATAAAAACTTTTATATTTACATTTAGAAATGAAATCACACGCCTTCTTGAAATTATTAATTTATAGATTTTCTTGAAATTATTATAAATTCTTGAAGAAAAAATAAAGAAATTTCATATTAAATATCTAATACAATTAAAAAATCTGAAATTTTCACAATAGGTGTATATTATAGTGTAGAACATCATAGTGTGAACCAAAATTTTGTACCATTTTATAATTAGAAATCAGTAGACCATGATATAGGCCTAATGGTCAAATTGCAATAAGATATTGAATCATAATTAAAATCATTTCAAGTCTATTTGGGTTCAGTTTCAAGTAGAATCATTTGTTAGCATATGAATATGTTTTGATTAGACAATGAGTTAATCTTTGATTAACAAGAGTTTGCTTATGTACAAAATTTTGTAGCCAATGAAAATCCTAAATACTCCATTGCCCCAAAATAATAGTGGTTTGTGAATACTAGTTAAAATAAGCCTCATATTTTGTCAAAAAAAATGACCTTGTGCTCACAATATGTGTTACAATATTGTATGCTTGTAGTATGTGTACCATTACAATATTGTACTATGAGAAATTGTTATCTACATATTTGTTTTATCTAGTGCAATTCTAAACTTGTTAACGAATGTTTTGAAATCACGTAATTATTTTGGGACAACAGAGTACTAATGATTATACACATACTATAATCTAATCTAGATACGGGTGGAGGTAGAATACTTTCATCCAATAGATTGCAAATGAATATACTAATACCTTCCCTCAAACGCAACCTTTAATTCCATGATGTTGTTGCTGAGCAAGAAGTTATAAGCTTAGTGCATGATGGCGCATTGTGTTGTTACTAAACAGAGGAGTAGTAGCACTTTGTTGTGCAGTTTAGTTTTTTTTTTTATAGTAACGCCTTCAAGTCTTTTCTTGTTTCTCATTTGGATGAGGTCAAGCTACTCAAAAGAAAAGAAAAGCTCTACATTGCAAAGAAGCATGATGAATAGGTGATTCCTTTTGTTTGTATATTTTGCCATTGTTGTGTCATTAGAAGAGCTTTGATGATTTCATCTTGATGTTTTAGAATGATCTTTGTTGGATTGTAATGTGGTCATGTTTGGAATTCTTTTGTTGCTTCTTCAAGTTTTTGCAAGAGTTAGCCTGGTTAGAGGCGGAATGACGGTATTTGTCTTCAGATCCTATCGAAACAACACTTTGAGTTTTGTTTACCAATAAAAGGTGCTACCTCAAGTCATGGTGTCAATGATCTTTGTTCTTGTGTGAAATCCTTAATAGGAACAAAGGTTGAGATCCTTTTTTCGTGTGACAAAGTATTATGCTGTTAGGAATTTTTTTTTAATTATTTCATAATCTGACTACGTTGTTGTGGTTCACAACAAAGAGATCCGCCCCAAAACAATTTCTTAGAGGCTCAAAAAAACATCTAATATGATATGTAATTTAATTTGACTTGCCCCCCTAAAGCTTTTTCTTGTACAAAGTGATGTTCTACTTCAACATGCTTGACTTTGGCCTTAGGTTCTAGCACAAAAAGACGTATTTTTTGCTAATTTGATTGAGGATTGATTGTCACTATTGAAGGTTAGAGGTTCTAAACGTAGCTACAAGTCAAGGTGAGATGTTTGATTACTTTTGAGATTTGATGAGAATATGTATTTAGTTGTTAGCTTTCTAAAGAGATATCAGTTTGGAGTTAGGATGCAAAAGTTATTATTTAGAGGCGAAGTAGTAAAGAGAGAGAACTTTGGCTGGCTATAAAAGTCAGACAATATTTTTTGGGGGTTGAAATTAAAAAAGTGTATAGAGTATTGTGCTAGATATCTATAGAAATATCACACAATCAATTTGAAGTTGGTATATGGAAGTTATAGGCTTAGAAGAAAAATAGTAATGAGATGCCTTTGAGTTGGAGAGAGTGAACTTTGATCAACCATAAAAGTTGGGCAATATGACCTTTCGAGTTGAAATTTGGAGAGTTTCTAGATATTGGTGTTAGATTTTCAAAGAAATATCGTGCTTTCAATTTGGAGTCTTTGAGCGGTTGTGGCACTCATATTAGTGGCGAGAACTTCTTAGAAGGAAATTTATGCGATTTCACTACAAGAAAACGGGTATTTTATGACTGCAAAAATTTGACTGAGGATGACTGACGACTAGTTGCAGTCATATTCTTGAAGGTCAACACCTTGAGGAAAAATATGACTGCAAAATATGACTGTCAGTCATTTTTGAGCCTTCTACGTCACAAGTATACACTATACGACCATTAGGAACACCAAAGTATTTCATAGGGAACATGTTTGGAGAACGCTAAGTCATATTGTCAGTCATATTTCCATGGTAGTGACAATTTTTTGTTTTGGGCAACCCAAGAAAAATACGGGCAATTCAAAAAAAATTGGACAAGCCATTGTTTAAGATTTTGAAATCCTACTCACCTATTTTTTAGGATTTTAAAACCTAGCCGCCACTTTTTTAGGATTTTGAAACCCTAGCCGCCACTTTTTAGGGTTTTGAAACCCTAGCCGCTACTTTTTTTAGGGTTTTGAAATCCTAGCCGCCACTTTTTAGGATCTTGAAACCCTAGCCACCACTTCTTTGGCCCTTCTTCCTTGCCTTTTATTGTCTTTTAGCTTATACTTGTTATTGCTTCTTAGTTGTTGTTTTTTATTGCATCTTAATTCTTCTTTCTTGTTGCTTCTTAGTTCTAATCATGCTTCTTAGTTCTAATCATGCTTCTTATTTCTTGTTGTTGCATCTAAATTCTTTCTTTCTCTAGCATTTTAACTCTTTCTTCTTCTTAGTTCATGTTTTTTGTTTCTTCTTGTTTCTTTTTAATTCTTGCTTCTTGTGTCTTTTTGTTGCATCTTAACTCTTGTTTCTTGTTGATTCTTGTTGATTCTTGTTGTTTCTTGTTGTTTTTTGTTGTTTCTTTGTTGTTTCTTTGTTGTGTCTTTGTTGTGTCTTTGTTGTGTCTTTGTTGTTTCTTGTTGTTTCTTGTTGTGTCTTAGTTGTTTTTTGTTGTTTTTTGTTGTGTCTTTGTTGTTTCTTGTTGTTTGTTGTTGTATCTTAGTTGTTTCTTGTTGTTTCTTAGTTGTTGCTTCTTGTTTCTTGTTGCATCTTAACTCTTGCTTGTTGTTTCTTGTTGTGTCTTAGTTATTGCTTCTTGTTTCTTGTTGCATCTTAACTCTTGCTTTTTGTTTCTTGTTGCATCTTAACTCTTGCTTGTTGTTTCTTGTTGTGTCTTAGTTATTACTTCTTATTTCTTGTTGCATCTTAACTCTTGCTTGTTGTTATCTCTTAGTACTTGTCTATATTTTTTTCTTGTTTTCTCCATCACCATTCTTATTTTTCCTATTCTAAACTTGAGCTATATATTTTGTGTTGTTCTAAGCCTTTGAAGGTTGAACTTTGTTGTTCAATCACTAAAAATTAACCTCCCATTTCTTTAATTATTTATGCAGGCACCAAAAGTTGAAACAAAGTCATTGGAGGCTACTTGCAACCCAATAGAGCCATCTTCATATTATTGTAAGGAATATAGGCCTTATTGGATTTTATAAATGATTCATTGTAGTATATATGTTTTGTATTGATGACTAATAAATGTCAATGAAGAAAGTTGCTTTCCTTCTTACATTCTCCCTTTTCAATATGATTATCTCTTATATATCTCAAAAATCATATGTATTCATTTTTAACTATATAGAATCTTTTTCAAATAATGGGCAATTTCGTTAAAATGGCGAAATTCTGTAACTTTGGCAGTTTTCACAGTTCAGAGCGGCCGCTCTGAAATGTTAAACTGTCCTAGATTTCTGAAATCTAAACCACTTATAGATGTTTGAAATCTACAACAGTCATAGATGTTGCTTTCAAAGTTCAGACCACGTGATTTGAAATGTACATTAGTGCTAGATTTCTGAAATCTATAGAAGACAAAGATTTATGTAATCTATATCCCTTGTAGATGTCACTTTCGCAGTTCAAAGTGGCCGCTCTGAAAATGGCATATGAAATATGCCATTTTAACAAAATTGCCCATAATATGACTTTATATTTTCCAAAATATAACTGTAATTAGTCATAAACTACCAATGACATCCATATGAACTACCACATTAACCAAAATATGACTCATAAGAGTCATATTTCACGTCATTCAAAAATATGACTAACAAAAGTCATATTCCACATCTACAAAAAATATGACTGATCGTAGTCATATGCCACATTAGCCAAAATATGACTGACCGCAATCATATTCCACGTCAGCCAAAATATGACTGACTGCAGTCATATTCCACGTCAACCAAAAAAATTACTACATGGAGTCACATGCTACGTAGGATTTATTTTTGTTTGCCCGGGCAACTCAAGAAAAAGTCAAGCCCTCAAAGATAGTCAAAGTATACGCCTTGTTGGCAAAATACGGCTAATTATGAATAATTATACTCCCCAAAAAATATGATTGCCAATATGACTGATGTCCGAAGCGACTCGTCGGTAATGACTCATGTCAGTCATGTTGCAGTCATCTACAGTGATTTCTGCGACTTGTCATATTTTTCGATTTTATGACTCATTGCAGTCATATTTTGCAGTCATAAAACACTGGTTTTGTTGTAGTGTTTATGTGCAACTTTTACTACCTTTATATAAATATGTGATATTTTATTTGCACTTTATGGTACATTATGGGAGTTATATGAGCACATGCATAATTTTATTTGATCACATGATCCTTCATTTTTCGAGCCAACTTTAGTTGCAACTAGAAGCCCCATGTTTTTCCAGGGCAAGGTCTTTCTACCCAACAACTTTCATAAGCAATCACGTATCCTATAACTGATAGTGGATGGGTCGGTTCAACGGTACTCACAAATTAGCAAGAGAAAGCTTAGGCAGTTACAAAATTCTACTTCAACCTATAAATAGAAGACCCAAAGTCTTTGAAAGTGTTGGACGCTAGGCCTAGGGGGGGTCACTTAGAGTATCCATTAGAAATCATGTACGAACAAAACTTTGGACCTCCTTTATATTTTTTGAATTCTAAATTTAAAAAAATAAAAAAATTTGAATAGATTTTCCTACTTTGAAAATTTATGTTTTGAATTATTGATATTTTTATTTGTTAATAATAATTAGTTACAAATTTTTGAAGTAAAAAGATACACTATAGAATTGAAAAATAACTAATACACCCCTATATTATATATTAAAAAAAATTGTCTAAAAAATGAACAAAAAATTCCTAAAAATAACTCTCTATTGAAAGCTCATTTTGAGTTGAATTTGATTCAACGGTCATCTAAATGTGTTCTTCATAATTATTTGAGTTGAAAAACATGCCATTTTAGTTCATTTTCAACCTCTTCTAGAAATCATTTCATATTTTATTTGAATTGGAAATTTTGGCAATAGAAACCTATAGTTATTATTAAACAATGCTCAAAATTTTAGGTTGAAATTATAGTTTATTAGAAACCACTTGTTTGCATGTGGTTTGTTGTAGTAGAACTGAGTGCATCCCCTGAGCACGAGGCAACAAGACAGTGTTATCCAGTGTCCCGAGGGATGTTATGAAGGCCCATAATTGACATTTTTCCTCACTACTTTCACTCTCGGAGCTCTAGGAAGCTATCAAGGATTTATCTACAAGAAACATGGCCTAAGAGGATGGAATTTTCACCGACTTCTTCAAGCTATGCACAAAGCAAAGATGAGCTGTTAGAGGTTGTTTGGGAGGTGTTGAGAATGGAGAAACTCTCAAGCAAACACAACAAATGTATAATTATGTTGATTCCCAAGGGAAGGATGCATTAGAACAGAAAGGAGGCCAAGGGAGGGCCTCCAGTTACCCTGGAGTTCCCTAGCCTGAGAGCTTTGCTCCCAGTGCTAAAGTCCATGCCACGTAGACTGTTGATGTGGCGGGGACACTGCCATGTCACCTGCCACGTCAACATATTATTAAAAAAAACTTTTTTTAAAAAAAAATATCCAAAAATAGTAAATTTTAAATTTTAAAAAAAAAATGAAAAAAAATGAAAAACTTTTTTTTTTTTTTTTTTTTTTTTTTTTCCAAAAATGTTCCCAACATGGGGATCAGCCCTGAAACGGCCCTCCCTTGGGCTGAAATTTTCTCTAATGTAAGATTATTAAGAACTTCTAGCCTATTACCCTATTTTCCTTGTTCTACAAAAGTATTAGCAAATGGATTGCGGAAGATCTTGCCTAAAATCATTTGTCTGAATCAAACCGGTTTTGTCTTAGGAAGGTACAACATCAACAACATATTTATGGCGCAAAAAGTGATGCATTTTGTGGAAGAATCCGGTCAAGACCTCACTCTCCTATTTCTGGATTTCAAGAAAGCATACAATTGCATATCGTGGAATTTTATAAGTTTGATTTTGGAAAAACATGGCTTGCATAGCAACTTCATGAGGGGAGTCATGGTCCTATATAGAAATGCTTCCTCATCCATAATTGTAAATGGGGCGGTCCACGAGAAAAGAATTCGATTTATCCCGCTTAGTACGATAGGGATGCCCATTGACCCTGATTTTGTTTGTGGTAGTGATGAATTTTCTTGGGTACATGATCAAGGACAGGACGTATAGCATTTAAAGTTTTGCCCTCTACAATGGCTCAAAAGTGACGTATGTAGAGTACGCAAATGACGCCACATTATACCTAATCAGAATGGAACAAAACCTAAACAATGTATATGGGGTGCTATTGACTTTTTGTTTGGATTTGGGATCTAAGATGAACTGAGATAAAGCTTTTGCAATATGAACGTCATGCATTGTTGACACCATTACATCACGTTTGGACAAACTTAGCTATGACCAAACGTCAGGATTCAATCCCAATGTCCGTCAAGATCTTAGAAAAAATCCACCTAGATGGATCATCCATCCCATTGATTGCACTAGAAGAAAAACGTGTCCGCTACAACCGACTGAAATGCAACTACATGTCCTACGCAACTACCTTGCAACTACAATCCTCTATATTTGCACCAACTTTGACATAGTTACACTGTAGTTGCAAAATAGTTGCAAAGTAGTCGCAACATGTAGTTACGCATACGGGAATGTAACAAAAGAGTTGATGTGAGGTACTTTACATCCAATCTTCATTACAATTGTCGATGTGGACAATTTTACGTTTTGTAGAGTCGAATGTGGCTATCTACAGTTGCATGTAATTTAAATTTGATAGCAATTTAACTAGAATGCAACTAGATTGCAACTGGACTGCAATTGGATTGCAACTGGACTGCAATTGGATTGCAACTGGACTGCAATTGGATTGCAACTATATTGCAACTAGACTACAACTACATTGCAATTACAATTTGACTAGTGTTTGACTTAAAAACAACTAGACTTTAATTTGAAAAAACTAGCATGCAACTAGAAAACAACTAAAATGCAACTACTATTAAGTCTTTTATTAATTGTCCCACATCAATTGTCAAGAATATCATTAGGTTGAACATATAAGAATTGTAAGTTATAGCAGTATTGTATAATGAATTTTGATAATGAAATTCTAATATTTATATATTTTGTAGATTTTTACACTTTGTAGATTTCTACAAGTTGTAGATTTTTATAATCTACAAAAATCTATAAATATTTAAAGTTCAAGATATTTTTAGATTTGGCAATCTAAAAAAAAAGATAGATCTGAAATTTAGAATCTACAAATCTTTGAAATTCAAATTTCAAATCTACAAGTCACAAAGACGCAAACTAGTTGCACATCAATCGCAAACTAGTTGCACATCAATCGCAAACTAGTTGCACACTAGTCGCAAACTAGTTGTAAGTCAATCGCAAACCAATTGCACATTAGTTGCAAACAGGTTGCACACAAATGACTTCCACACAAGCAACCACGTCAGAAAAGTTCGTCGATGAACTTTCAAGTATACTATCAAATGATAAACAACTTTGAAATTTTTTGCAACTGCTTTGCAACTCATGCAACTTGTCCACTGCAACTGTGGGCTCCAAATTATCACCTAGTTGCAAACGACCTATGCAACTACAAAATGAGTTGCACAGTGTAGTTGCAAAACCCCTTGTTTTCTTGTAGTGTGGCATGTCAACGGTATGTCCATCTTATCAATTGTTGGACCATCCAAGTCAATTGCAGGCTATCTAGATCGACGAACAAGCTGCCGAGGCTGTCCCCCACTCCCAATTCTATTTTATTTATTTTTGAAGCTGACGTAATCCAAATGCTTCTAGATGTATCCGGACTAACATTGACAGACATCTTGACGTGAAAAGCCATCGTCATGTCATGATGGACAACCCTAGCATCACATAAGCAGAAGACCTCCCTTTAGGGTGAGGATTTGGGCATCATATGAATACCCAAAGATACAAAGGTGAGATATCTCGGACCTCTCATCGAGTTTCACCTCCCTTCACATGCCAAGTGACAACACAACTCCACTCATCTTATTAATCAAGAAAAAGCTAAGATCATGGACAACAGAGATGGTATCTCATACTCGAAGGATAATAATCATCAACTAAAATATTGTTGGCTGCTTGTTGATATATGGTAGTGTGTTGTAGAATCATAGTGAAAAAATGTGACATTTTAAAGGGATTGATGACACAATACCTATGGATGAAAAAATGCAAAGAGAGATGTGCGGCTAAAGTAAAATGGAACGCTTGCATACTCCCTCACTTAAGGAGGGGGGGATCAAGCTTATGGATTTCCATCTCCAAACCTAGACCTTATTGACAAAGCTTGTGGTTTGTGGGCTCTTACTCGAAAACAAACCTTGGAAGAAACTGTTCAAACATAGAATCGATACCGGAAATCTATTTGAAGATGCCAAGTGGAACAAGTCATCAAACTAGTTATTCTTCAATAAAGGGACCAAGAAAGTTAACCACTCCTCGTTGATGACGGCATGCTTCAAAGCCTTCCTCTCTGTTAAAGGGAGCTTGATCTAGAAGGCACCGGAATTTTTTGGGAACATTTTATGGTATCCATTATTTTCCACTAATCATGGAAGACAAATAAATTCCATTAAGCATGGGCCTCAACATGAGATTGCACCTCTAGGCATGCACAAGTATTATGAAAGTAGTGGATGTTTGGGATGGAGATTGAATAGATTGACAATTGGTTGAAAGACATTCAAAAGTGGTTACCAAATAAAGGTGCAATCACCGAGAAGGGTAGGAGCCGGTGATTAAAATTCATCTCACAATCTCGCACATATCATGGAGTTCCAAGGCATACCTAGACAAAGAGTGAACCGCACGGTTACATTCACTTGGGATTTCCCACTTTTATTGGCTCACAATATCAGACTTTGGAAAAAGCAAAGTGACCAAATTTGTCTGGGACAAGAACAATGGACTATTCAAGCTAGACAAAGGGGATTATCCCTTATCAACCTCGGACCTTCAACAAGCGAGAGTAATGTTGTGGAATGCAATCTCTCACTCCTTTCACAAATGCAATTGCAATCCAATGGATATGTCAAACTGCCCTAGCTCAGTGTAGGTAGCACAAGGAGAAACAATCCAAATTTGAATTGGGATCCCGGAGAGTGGTTCTAGTGCAAGACAAAAAAGCTATGGATCTGATGAGAAGCTTCCTGCTTTGGTCCACATCATCACAAAGTTTAGACCCTACGATTTGGCAACAATTATCGTGCGGTTTTTGTTGTTTCATGGGTTCGTACCATAATCGCATTGACTCAGTATATTTTTACGCACTGAATTAGTGTGAAACAATGAATACCAATAGCGTACGGTTTATGTACTTTAACTATAAGGGCAATTTCGTTAAAATGGCTAAATTCCGTAACTTTGGCAGTTTTCACAGTTCAGAGCGGCCGCTCTGAAATGTTCAACTGTCCTAGATTTTTGAAATCTAAACCATTTATAGATTTCTAAAATCTACAATAGCCATAGATGTTTCTTTCAAAGTTCAAACCGCATGATTTGAAATGTACATTTGTGCTAGATTTCTGAAATCTATAAAAGACAAAGATTTATGTAATCTATACCCCTCGTAGATGTCACTTTCGCAGTTCAAAGTGGCCGCTCTGAAAATGGCATACGGAATACCACCATTTTAACGAAATTGCCGTTCTATACAGTTGTTGTGTCAAAACTGCACAACAATCATATAGTAAAAGTATATAAACCGTACGCTATTGGTGTTCATTGTTTTCGCATTGATTCAGTGCATAAAAATACAATAAGTCAGTGCGATTATGGTACAAACCATGAAACAACAAAAATCGCATGATAATTGTTGCCAAATCATAGGGTCTAAACATTGTGATGATGGATTGATCGCTGTACCAAAAGGTATATGAACCAAGACGTCAACACTAAAAGGATCCTTGGCGAGACTTGGATCGCAACCTTACATTTGGGTATGTCAATCTGGAGGCATTTTCACTCTATTATTAAGAACACAACATGATTAATTAGTATTGAAAATTCATTTGCAGCTCAATGGATCCCGCTGTTTTGTACCTCTAGGAATGGGACACTCTAGGAATGGGACATAGCACTTTACAGTGCCACTTTGTTCATTTTATTTCTTTTGAGTTGGTTTTAATTTGAAGGGAGCTTTGCCCCTGGTCAGCCTCACGGCTTTCACACCATAGCAACAAACTGACAAAGTCATCCCAACACCCAAAATTGGTACTAACAGCATTCCAGTGTTTAGATTGGGATTACTAGATATCTGTAAGGGGCTTCAAGGTCCCAAAAAATTTCTCATCATATAGCATTTTCTAGACCATTGTAGATTTTGCAGCAATTACTATGGCATTGAAATGCTTGAAAGATGAAATAACTATAGAAATTTAGGATTAACTTCAATGAGAGAAAATGAGATCATAAAAGTCAAAATTGAGAGCATGGCATAAGAATGATCAAATATGAAATTAAAATAACTACACCTAAATGTGTCCAAATAAACAATTAAAAACTCATTTGTTCCAATGATTAAATTGTCTAATTTCTTTTATTGGATCTTGCTAGACGTTGAAAGGATATTGACGATTTTTTTTAATATATTTTTTGGACATTGTGTAAACAAATTATAAATTTCCAAAGTGCTAGAAATAGATAGATTCGAAAATGCCCTTAAGCTTTCATAGATACAAGGAGTGCATTTTAGTCAAGAATATGCAGGGTGTGGTTTTAGAAAGGGGTCAAGATTAGATGCAGTTATTCTAGATTTATCTGACCCTTTAATGACTCCAATTACAATTTTGGTCAATTTTTACAGTATTTTTTTGAAAAATGTCAAATTCAACATTCATCTCCATTTTAGGCAAATATGGAGGGCCAAAGTATACAAGACATGCTCCTAAGTCCTCATTGGTGGAAACAAAACTAGGGAGGACACTAAAAGAGCTCCATTTTAGATCCAAATGGAGTGATCTCAAGTTCTCTATTTTTTGTTATTCAGAAGGAAGAAATCCTAGGTTTCTCATTTTACAATTAACTCTTATATCCAACCAATTTTTTTACTTACAAAACAAAACAAGAAAAATAGAAGAACAAAGAAAGTAATGTAGATTTCTTGGTTTATCAACAAGGAGGTTCCAAGTGTAAATATTCAGCAATGTTTCTTAAGTATTTCTCAAATTTCCGTTTTCTAATTTCAGATTTTCAAAATTTCTTTGAGGAGAAGATAATTCACACCAAGTGATGACAAAATGTAAAGGATTCTTCAATGTAGCAAATGATTTGAATTTTACACGAGATTTTACATCAATTCAAATTAGATCATAAAAATTGATGTTTAGCTCACTTTTGTTTTTTGAAATTTTTAATGCCCCAATAAGTCCTAAGTTAAATTATTTTTGTCCAAAGGCATAGAATCATTCATTTAAAATAATTAAGACAATAATCATTATTATATTAGAAGAAAAATTTATAGATTTATAGATGGTCAAAATGTTACTCACTTATATTTCTCTCCAAATTTGAAGCACTCATATTTAATTTGATATTTTGTGAATTTTCATGGTTCAAAAGTGGTCAAGAAATTAGAAAAACTAAATATGTTTTTTAAGTGAGCTCAAAGATATCTAATCCTTTAAGGACAATTTGATTGTTCAATGCCATTTGGAAGTTTGGAAAAGTTCCCACGTAGTCAATTTTTAATAGATCTTTATAAAACTTTAACATAAGATGTGCACATATTTAATTTGTAGAGAATATTATTATTTTTTTAATCAAGTGTCCAGATCAAATTTATGCTACTCCAAGTTTTTGAGCAAGGTGGGTAGCATAGGCAAACTTCCTACTCTACCTTTGAAATTTGGTAGGTACGTAATTAATATAATATAGGAAGCAATTGTAAGAGAAAATCTCATTTGTAATGCAAAAATCTCAGCCTAGTTTTTTGACCCTATTATTGAACAAAGTTGGAAAAAAATCTTCAAACTTCAAGTTCTGTAATCTTTCAAAATTCAAATCCACATGGGCGAAGTTTATGAGATTTGTTTTACTCATTTCTAGAGATGTCTACTATAAATTTTGATGGTTGATTTTTTTATTCAATTTTTATTATCATTGCCCGAAAAAGTATCAATTTTTGACAATTTATACCCCAAATGTGCCCCGGCCCTTTAGAGGTTAAAATAAAAAAAATTAAATTTTTTTTTAATCCCAAAATGACTTGACAGGTTTTATTGGATGTTCAAGAGTTAGTATGGTGCCTTTTTCAAGTGCATTAGAGCTGAAAAATATTAATTATATCAACTCGAGACTTGTGTAGGTTAATTGAATGTCAACTTATCAACTCATTTTTCCTTCTAGATATTTGTTGGACTTTGTAAAGGAATTTTCACTTAACAATGGGATAATATTGCTCATACTAGAAAAGAAGTGTTGTGGAATTTCGGATAACAAATTTTTAATTCACGCCAACCCAATAGAGGTTGAACTAAGGTTTTTTTCCTACTAGAAGTTGATTGATGGGACCATCCAAAGCTACTCAATAAAATGTTATTGTATGTGGTAAGTTTCATATCTTTAGTTTGAATCAAAAGTTGGAACCTCCAAAAGAATTTGACCAAGTCCATTAAGTTCTTGACATATTATAGAATGTTGTGGAAACTTTCTACACAAGCCAATCTATCAATAATAGGGGCAGTAAAAGTACGGAGCCCACATTCCTTCAATTTTTTTGAAAAAATGCATGTAGAAGGATATAAAAGGATAACCAAGCATCTTTCTTCCATCTTGTTGAAGAATATTGTACTCACACTTGAAGATGAGTAACTAAGGTGTTCTCCAACTTGCTTAATTCACTATAGATATAGTGACTCTCTAATGTTATTCTCAAAATCCAAAATCCATATACTTGTATGTCTCAGAATCAAAATGGACTCTCCAATTCAAAGTTTAATTTGGATTTTCATATTTATAATTCCACATGCACCTTGAATGCATTGGTAATTACAAAGAAGCATTCATTTTGAACGACCATCCATTGCTTATAAACTTTCACCCACAATCTTACATAAATTGAGTAAATTTTTATTTTTTCAAGACTAATATGCATTAAGTATTGATATGTATTAAATATACATTAAATTTTTCAAGACTGATATGCATTAAGTACTCAATGGAGTTTTCCACCAATTGCAAGCTCTAAATACAATTTGGTCAAGATTTTGGTGTAGAGATTTGAATTTTATACCTTCTTCATACTTGTTTGCCCTATGCCCCTACTTAATTGTCACATGTCCAAATCATTTTTTTGAAACATTGTACATTTTGGCTTATATCTTAAAAAAATTATGTTATTTATTCCATTTTTATCTAGTTGGTTGTAGAAGGTTATAGTTTAAAGATTCAGGTATTGCTTTGAAAGAATGAGAAATTATTTGTACAAAACATGTCTATGAAGCATGACATGTTCATCATTCAAAATATGGACTTTGGAACATGGAACCTCTAAGTGATTAACCTAAATTTTCACACAACATGTGAATGACATTTTTCTTTTAAGGCCCAAAATTTTCATAACTTTTGACTACATGGTTAAAAAGTTATTGTATAATATATATTTTGTTTTTCAATTTAGCTAGCCCAGGCAAATAAGAATTTTTTTTTTTTTAGAAACGGAAATTTGAAATTGGTTCTATAGATTTATATGTGTGTGTAAAACGGGGTGGAAAACTTTAACACATTCCATTTTGATTAATGACATGAAAGTTACGAGGAGTTTTAGTTTGTGGGCAATTATGGATTCTCTATTCTAAAATAAACTTTGAAGTCCTTTACTTAATTCAATTTTCAATATTTTTTGAAAAAAATATCGGATGTAGATTGTTTATTACAATATTACAACCATTGGATTGGCATTTTTCAATTCCATAATTAAATTCTTAACAATTTAGTATTTTGAATCATTTCCTACTTCTTTCTACTTACTATTTTTTTCCTATATGTTATACAATTTTGAATGATCTGAAAATTTTCAAGTATGTAACCAACTTGCCTGGAAGAATGAATACAGAGAAGCACTACCATTTTGGACAATTTTTTCATACAAATATGACCTTGTAAAGTGCAATTGCCCTAATTTTTGTAGGGCCTCCAAAAAATATTTTTGCCACTTCAAACGCTAATATTTTGCAATCCACATGGTGGAAAATTCTGAAAATTTTCCACATCTTCTTAAACCAATGTACTACAAGATCTTGCGATTACTTGTATCTAAAAATGTGTTTTTTCCTTCTAAAATTTAGTACTTGTACTAAAATTCTAGAAATGGAAGCTTTGGAGCGTTTTTGATGAAGACATAGTCAAGGAACTTTAAGGATTAATGGACATCTCTAATTTCATCCCCATTTTCTCTTATTTCTCTTGGTTTGAAATAATTAAATAGTGCCCTAGTTAGGTAATATTGCCCTTTCAACTACAATATAATATCATCGATTGCCACAATGCTAACCACTCTACTTCCACTAGTGATTTTTTTTTCCATTTTAGAGAGGTAGCCAGCTATTTCTAATACTCCATATTCATGCAATATTTGGATGTAATATTTGGATGATACTTGCCGATATCTATATTAAAATGAGATTCTCCCTAAGTGAATTTTGTCTACTAGTTTGAAAATACTAGTTAAAGGATTTTGGCTATTTATACCCACCCACCCACCCACCCACCCCTCTTAAATTTCCTTCACGAAAATAGCCTTTGTGGTTTCTCTGTGTCAAAGTGGAAAAACAAACAAACTGTTTGCCGTGTCTTTATTCAATCACACTGGCCAAAGTACCTGACTCCAGAAATACCGACAGTCACAGCTCTTCCGGAGCAGAGACCGACGGAAGCATCTGAAGACGGTGACCACAGTACAGTACAACTGTACATGACATAAAGATTCCTGTGCCAGAGACCTTCCGCAGCCTTTGCAACAAGTCGCAAAGTCCTGATGCTCCATGATGGAGTTCTAGACTTCTACAGTAGACTTCTAGTACCCTAGTACCACCCTCGAGCTCATCTTCGAACCTTCTGCAGTTTTGCAACAAGTGGCAACACCTCCCAGGCACTGCATTAAGTTCATAGCATTTAACTTCTTCACCGCGTTCGCTGATCGAACTTCGTGGCTTGATTCTCCTATCAAACTGAAACGTTGCAACTTCAACTTTGACTTCCCCTGATTCTTTAGCAATGAGGTAGGGTTTCAAATACAATCCTTGAAAAGCGGACCTCTACAGTGAATAAATTTGTTTTATATGGCTACTCAGTCAATGAGCCAACCACAAATCTCTGAATTAACTGATAAAGTCCCTCGGAGGTATCTAGCAAAGCATAATACCTTCCCAAGTTTCCAGGGCCAGCATTTTTAATTTTGGACTAGGGTTACCCCTTGCTGACCTCACTCCACAGGTGAATTTTTCGAGGGACGAAAGAGTCAGAATTTGTCAGATTGAGCGAAATTTTGCCCCAAATAAACCGGTGTACAATGTTGTGTTCATCCAGGATGACCAGGAAAGCTCCCATGGCGGAGTTCTAGACTTCTAGTAGGTACCCTAAGTTAGTACTCCAGGTCACTGAAGGTTACCCTTGAGCTCCGCCAGTCAACAGCACGCGTGCAACAGTAACACCCTCTGCTCCCCCAATCCAGCACTCCAGCCCAATTGCTGGGCCTCAGAGGCGGGATCCCACAATGCAATTATAGCGAAGGGTTGGGCAACACCAGTGTCGTGCAGCTTCGGGCTACAGTAAACTCACCAAGTTGTCTCCCTCCCGGCCTGCCGAAGGAGCCAATCAATATCTTCTCCTACCGGATTCTTGTGCACACTTTCGGCGACTGCAGCGGGACGGGACGTCACCAGGAGACTGTCTGGCCGTAAATGCTTTGCCGGCGAATTCGATTGACGGAAGGGAGATCGATCGGAGTATGTGATTGCTCGTCACTTACTGCAAGCGGATGCTGGTGTTGTGACTGTTGCCGTTGAATTGTCGTTGCTGTTGTTGGTGTGGATGTTGTTGGTACCGGTGATGGTGAGTTTGTCGATTCCAGTTCCCTTTCGTTCTTTATCCCTTCCAAGCTCTAGCTTCCTGAAGAATGGAGTTCAGATGGGTGTGATTTGTCGGTCGGACACAGGGCGATTAAATTAATCTGTGGTCCCGGATTCCTGTTCCGACATGCTAAAAGCATCCGGGATACACCGTACGAGAAACAAGGATAATATCGGTGTAGGAGATTAGAGAACTGGTGGTATTTTGGACTGGTCAGTTTTTGGGGTAGGGAAGCGGTTTTGGTTAGTCACCAACTGGTTGCAGCGTTTGTGCATGTGTGAGCTTTCGTGGTTTGCTTGCTTGTGGCGCGACTGGAATATGTTATTTGGTGTTAGAAGGTAGCGTTCGATTCTAGCAGGAATCCGTTAGAAATCCCGTTAGAAGTACAAGGGTTGTGGCGTTTGTGGAGATCTAGTTACAGAGATAACCCGACTTCCTTCCATCTTGACTAGCAAAAACTGGTAATTGCGAACCCTGTGTGATTCTCGAATTTTGTGCCGGGAATTAATCCACTGGTGAAGCGCTGAGGCGTGGACTGAGTGTGCTTGGGGTCTAACTCCAGGTTCTGGGGTTCTCAGATTCCGGCTATGGCAGGTAAGGAGCAGGCTATGAGTTCAGGAGGCTTTGGTTTTCGGATTCTCCGACTACTAGGAGAACTTGGCTGTTGAAACTAGTTCCTGAAGAGGTATATTTGGAAAGAAATGGTGGACATGGGGGTGAACAGAAGGAATGAAGTGAGTAGGTATTTGCTGCTAGTGGCGCTGTTGGCACTAGTTGCAGAGCTTTCCCATTCGTGCGTGGCGCAGAGTCTCAACGACGCCTCGGCTTACTTGGATAATGTTGAGAGTGAAGTGATGCGACTTGCTGCAAAAGCCAGTGAAAATTTTGTCAACACTTGTGGTATGTTTCTCGTACTTTTGAAGCGTATCTTTTGCGTTGTGAATCATGTGCATCCATGTAGGAGCAGGGTTAGGTCAGTGTTTTGGGTGTGGGGATACTGCCTACAACTAAGGATCAGTAAGTGACAGTAAAATTTGGAAGGATGGCAACTTACTGGTTGTACTGGCACTTTTTTGTAGTTTGTATCGCCTTAAATTCAACTTTAGTGGTTTAGGTCATTACTTATCAACAATATCAAGCGTCTGTGTCAAGTGTTACCCCTAAGTACTCAAGCTGAAAATACAAACTATCTAGAAGCTTTTAGTCAATTATAGTAGCCTCCAAACTATTTCTCTATCATTCAAAAATATCGAACCTACTTTCATCTTTCTATTAAGACATTTAATTACCTTCCTAAAAGGTTCCTGTCTTCCTGAACTTCTATTAGTTCTATAGATATGGAAGCCACTCTTTGACCAGTAAGAGGTTTTAGAAATCATTTTCTATTGATACATTTCGTTACCCTCCTTGAAGCTTCATGAAGATATCTAACTCCCATAGTCAATAGATACAGAAGCAGCCATTTGGGGTTAAATCAGTGGGATGCTCATTGCAAACCCATTTGAAACGTTTTTAGTGTTTTTTCGAACTTGCTATTGACTGGTTACGTAGCAATCAACGCCATTAAAATATCAGTGTGGCAATTGCAGCTTTGGTGGAATCATGTGGAGGGGCATGCTCACGACAGTCATGCCAACCTTTGGAAGGGGACATCCAGTTGTTGACGTGCAAGAGTGTTGCCCTAAATCCTACGTGCAGTGATGCAAATGGCAACAGGGGATGCTCACGGCTGCGAGTCATGCTTTCTAGGAGTTTTGTCAGGTCTTGAATCCTGTTGCCAACACTTTTAACACTCTACGTGCTTCAGTGGCTGCTACCACGTACACATTGTAGGAAATGAAAATTAATCATTTAGGAAGTTCAAGGAAGGTAACAAAATGTATCAACAAAGAGAACTGAATTCAAGCCCTACATTTGGAACAATTGAAGTATGTTTTGAGAGTTTTTTTTTTAATAGATTTAGCTTGGGCAATTAGGTGTTAACCAAGTCGATCCACACAACAACAATCCATTCTCTTGGGTTGAAGGCCTGACTTGGAGTCTTGTTGTTGTTGCAGGCTGCCTACGACACCTGATATTGATTTGACAAGTGCAGACAACTACGCAATTTGTAGTCAAAGGATGCTGGATCCCCTGTTTTTGAACATTTCCAAGGTTCACAACAACGCAATCAATCTCACTTCATGGTTCTACCTTGGATCAGTGGAGGGGGTGCAACGTTCCTTTCCTGGTCGGGTAAGCCGCTTTGAACTTGACTGAATGTGTTCATCCTAGCATTTGTGTGTCATGTTTCCCTACTGCAGGTTTTTAGGGCTACTTCTAAAATTTTAGAGCTATTAGAGAGTATCCTGTTCTCAAAATTGTGACACTCATTTGCTCAAAGGGCTGGACACTCGGACTGGTCTAGATTTAGATTCCAATGCGCAAGCCGTGGAAAGCGCCAATGTTATGAATTTCTGTCAATATTATGAAATTAATGCTTATCGATTCGAGTTTGATTTTAAACAACTTCAACGTGCATCATGATGCAGGATGTATCACCCACAAAATGTACTTTCGAACCAAGGAAGCGTCCCTGGTAAGTCCAAAACCCAGGTCACATGCATCTTACGTAATGATGTTATGTTGAATTCTACGGTAATTTGAGTTTGTGAAATCAGAGAACCTGTAAATTAATGTAAACGTCCTTCCAGGTATATGAGTGCAACAGCTGTGCGGAAGGACCTAGTCATTCTGCTAGATGGCGGAAACTCCATGGGCGATGCATTACCTGGTGACATCTTTATTAATCCAATGGATTTCACCAAGTTCGCGGCCTCTGTCAACATGATCAAGGAGCTTCTAGACACCCTAAACTACGGTGATCGTGTGTCCGTCGTCCTTTACTCAAGTTCCGCCTCCGCCACTTTAGTGATGAATGTAAGTTAGTACATTGCAGGGCGGATATGAATTTTTGCACGCGGGTTATTATTTTTTCTCTTTCCTGCACTGTCATTTTAATTAGTACAAAAAGTACATGGGCTGTTATAAAATGTACATGGGCTGATCCAATTGCAACAAAATGAGCAGACTGCTTTGAATTCATTGTAGGACACCAGTCTTGGACTGTCCAAGATCTGTTGTTGTGGGAGTGCTTTGAATGTGAAAGCAAGCCAATGGTACAATGTGCTATCAACGGGAAGGGTATTAAACTGAGAGTGCAGACACTAGTAAAACCTTGCCCACCATTAACTTCACCTTCAGTTTAATCTTCACAATCAAATGAAAACGTGCCAAGTTTGAGGAATACCGCCATTTTAAAGAAATTTTGGTTGGGTGCAGATGACATCCACAGGAAACTCCACCGACATACAACCTTTGAAAACGGCACTTAATGCATTATTGGTGGATA
Source organism: Antitrichia curtipendula (assembly GCA_951230915.1). Lineage (NCBI taxonomy): Eukaryota > Viridiplantae > Streptophyta > Bryopsida > Hypnales > Leucodontaceae > Antitrichia > Antitrichia curtipendula. The sequence goes on from OX579641.1 coordinate 16,997,050, forward strand.
CCAATCCAGGGCCCTCCAATTTGCTGGCAGGGATTCAGAAGGTCAATGCCACTTTTTCATCCCCAGCGGACCCGGCCGTCCTCAAAATCATGGTGCTGATTACAGACGGCCAGTTTGCAGACAACAATACCCTGCCTCCCTTACTCCCATTCCTTGCCAGCTTACGCTCCCAACAGGTCAGTGAACTCCACCTTTGATTGCCCTTCATTTTCCATCTTCAACCGTTTTTTTCTCACAACTAAACCTACTTCGGTTATCGCCTCGATTTTCACTATAATCAAAAATATAAATTTGATTAGTTTTTAATCCTGTAGTTTCGATGACCGATCGTTTGTTTATCGATACGTCCATTTTGAAATTTTTTTTTCCATCAGTTTACAATATCGAAACCAACGGTTCTCTCTAATCATCGGTTCACACCACACTAACCATCTATCCCTACTCCAGGTCCTCACCCTGCTCTATAGTTTCGACCGGACAGACACCGCAAAGGCTTCCTTATCCCAACTCGCGTGCACCGTGAACGGGACTTACGAGCGCATCCTGAAGACCGTGATGAACCCACTGTGGACGATGCGATCCTACTTCGGGACCATCGCGTTCTGGCGCCACCAGGCGGTGAACTTCAAGCCGTACTGGAGCAAGCCGTACGTGGACAGCGGGAGCTTGTCGGAGGTTATTACGGTGGCGTACCCCGTGTTTGCGCCGGACAATTACACTCTTGTTGGGGTGGTGGGCTCGGATGTGATCATGTCGGAGCTGGGATCTATCGCGAGCACTGACTTCTCGGCGGCGCTGAGCGGAAGGGCGAGCGATCAGTCCTACCCTGTCACGTTTGTGCCGCTGCCTTGTAATGTAAGTGCTCAGATCAGTCTTGCCGTCTAGTTCTGCACTTGAATTCCATCTCTGGTCTTTCCATCTGTTTCTGCAGTTGGATTCCATCTGTGCTCTTTCCGTCAAGTACAGCAGTCGAATTCCATTTCTGGTCTTTCCGTCTGTTTCTGCAATCGAATTCCGTCTCTGGTTGGTTGAATTGCCAATTCTTCTTTCATATCTTAATGCAGGTATGTGCCACAGCTGTTCAATTGCCTTGCGAAATGAGCTACTATAAAGTTGTGCATGATTTAGTCCTCAATACGTTAAAAACATTGTGACAAGTAAAAGCTACTCCTCAGTATAAAACACGATGTCAATTCTAGTCGCATTAAAATTGTCAGGGTTTACATTAGACATTGCCTTAAATGGTGCTACAGTTGCCAAGGTTGCCACAATCTTAGTCTAAGGGTCCTATGATTCCTTTAAGCGGACCCCTTCTTATACTTTTGGTTTGGGGAACTTGGATAGTCCTGAGTTTACGAAGGCTTGGAGAAAGAGAGACTGAGAGACCCTCAAGAAGAGAGATTGAGAGTCTTCGTAGGACACTGAGAAGAGCAATGGTTTGTGGCGATTGTTTTTTTATCGTGCGCTTCGAATTTCACGAAGGAGGGACATTCTTGAGGCAGTTGAGGGAAGGTTTGCTTTAGGAATTGCCTTGAATGGCGTTACAATTGACAGTTTAACTCAACCAGATTTTTTAAATACCTCTTGCGGGGTTCTTTTCTACTAGTGAAGGTGAAGGGATTTGATGACCATACGTGATCTGAAACGTAAATCTATTCCTGGCCTAGTTTTTGCGGGAGTTTTTGGAGCTTTGGGTAAACGAATGTCACAATTTGTGGCGCCCAGAATTGAACGAAATTGACAGTACCTGTGGATGATGCGCAGGTGCAATTATCAACGAACAACACATGTCCCACCATATCAGCCCCTGTGAGGCCCCTCTGCGCCGCCAACGACACCAGCAACCTTTCCTTCGCGAACCGCGTGTGCGACTGTCCTCCCCAGTGCAAAGCTCCCCAGGAGAAGCGTTCAGTCTCCTCCGCTGTGATCGGGGCAGCAGCTGGAGGAGGCGCGCTCGCCCTGCTAATCGTGGCGATTTCCCTGACCGTCTATTGCTGCAGGCGTGGGTCCCGAACCCGGAAGATCGAAAACCAAGGCTCCGGGTATGCGACCAGTATTATTATTAGCCCCCAAAAGGACTCCAAGCCTGCCAAGATGTCGATGAAGGGGATGTGCTTTGGACAGAGTTCCGAGGATTCTGAGGACGTCGTCATGCCGAACTCGACTTACACGTCCTCGTCTTCGACGCGGTATGAGCTTCTGAGCACTTGTGTGTGTGTTTTGCCTTGAAAACCTTATTTTGTTACCGGAATTGTGCAAGTAGAGCCTTGTTATGAGAAGTAGTAGCACGGCGAGCCACAAGAGTGGCGAGGGATGTTATTTCCATAACGAAGATGTACTTCCACGTTACCGGACTACGTAACCCGAATGGTGGGATCGTGTTCAATCATGTTAATCAAGGGTCTGAAATGAAGGACACCGTAGCACTAGAAAAGAAGGACAACGTTACTAGGGATAACCATGCTCTCCATTGAGGTTTTGAATAAAGCAATACCTTGTTAGCTTCACATTTCTGTGCATTTATTGTAAGCCACAATTAATCCTTAAGATCATGAGTAGTATGAGCTTAGAATCTTCATATTGTGAGGATATCTTCAATTTTTGAAAACATTTCAACCCACAGTATAATTGGACTCCTCTGAGGCACTGATCCCTCCCTTAGAAGTAATTGCACAGAGTAGTGTAGCTAGAAATTCACAAATCTCTTAATTGCTTGCACTTGCAAGGTAATCAATGGCAAATTAGAGTTTTCAGTCAGCAAATTGCCTATAGGTGGTTGGTGCAGACTGGGTTAATCCTTGATAAGTATTATTAACAATCTAGCTTTAAGAAGCAATCATATAAAACTGTCCAGGAATGTGGTGCGCCACGATTTGAAATTTCACTATTCTGATGGTCTGACGTGATCTACGTGTGCAGAAGGCAAAAGAGTAACAAAGCTCCCGCTTGGCCCACGGGCAGCAAGTCCCTCAGCCGCGACGTCGTCTCTTTCACCATGTTCGAGCTCGAGTTCGCCACCCAAAACTGGTCCACCGCCTCTCTCCTCGGCAGTGGCGCATGCGGCAGCGTCTACAAAGGCACACTCCTCGGCATCCCCCGCGCCATCAAAAAGCCCCACGACGGCGTCGAAGTCGCCAACTCCACTTTTGACAAAGAGCTCGACCTCCTCTCAAAACTCAACCACAAATGCCTGGTCCGCCTCATCGGCTACTGCGTCGACGAGCACGTCCTCGTCTTCGAGTACATGTCCAACGGCACTTTAGAAGATTGCCTCCACAAGAACCGCCTCCAGCGCTCCCTCACCTGGGAGGAGCGTCTCCGCATCGCCGCGGGTGCCGCCAAAGGCCTCGAGTATCTCCATGAGTACGCCACCACGATGATCATCCACGGCGACGTCAAACCAGCCAACATCTTGCTCGACGAGAAGCTTGAGGCTCACATCTCCGACTTCGGATTATCGCTTTCCACAGCGGATGCAGACGCTTCCATCATGTGGGCTTCCAAAATGGGTGGGACGCCCGGGTACTTCGACCCCGAGTACGCTTCCTTGGGGAGCTTGACGCCCAAGAGTGATGTGTACAGCTTCGGGATTGTGCTGCTGGAGCTTCTGAGTGGGAGGAAAGTGGTCCAGGAGAATCAGAACATTTCCACGTGGGCGGTGGAGAAGTGTAAGCGTCATGGAGTCGGGGCGATGTTGGATCCGGAGATGGAGATGCCGCTGGAGTTGGAATGTTTCCATACGGTGATTGAATTGGCATTGGAGTGTGTGCACAAGGAGCATCAGTTCAGGCCGAAGATGAAAGATGTGTCGGCGGTGTTGAGCGGCGCGGCGGCGGCGTGGCAGACGTTTGAGAGGGGGGAGGATGGGAATGGGGAGTGGAGGCCGAGTCGCGGACAGACGCGGCTGCAGTCGGGAGGGCCGGAAGAAATTGAAGACGATGGAGAATATGAAAGCACTGTACAACATTTGCTATTGTGAGACACAACTTTGGCGTCTTGGCACCATTTGAGCCCGCATTTGTCGCAATTGCAAAGGTGGTGTTGGAATGTTCCACAGCAGGCTCATGTCAGGCACGATTCAAAGCTTAAGATTTCAACGTTTGACGCGCATCAACAGCGAGGAGAGAAGGCCTGTACTCTTGTTGGCATGAAAAGCTTGCCTTCTATTTCAGGCTCATGAGCTTTCCTTAGAGCTGCTTCCGCACCCTTGCCCTCAAAGGACCTGACACTCAAAGGGCCAAACATGATAAGCGCTTCAGACCCCTCAAAACAGTCTCCTTGCACTCAATCCTAGTTGATGTCAAGCAATGGCCCTTCAAATCGAATTTTAGTCAGCTTTATCCTCTATTCCATTCCACATGGTGGTTGCTCAATTCACTATTCACGGGACACATTTGGTGAGCAAGGGTGCGAGACAAAAATAAATTTGAGAACTCTTCACAAATACCGTAGATGTAAACGTTTAGTGTGTCAAATTTCGCAAGCAAGGGTACAGACGATGCCGCTCTTAGAATGTCACATGCTGCTGTGATGGGTACGTGGTGAGCTCGTGGCTGCCTGATCATGGATTCAGGCATCTCTGCTACTGAACATCATGTTGATTTTGGCGGTTTTGCTGGAGACCAAGTAGACTTCAAGGTCTAGGGTTTACTTGGAGAATTGCAGGGACTTCCATGTATCCGATTTAGGGAATTGAATTAGCTGTAGGAATAGGTTGTCAGTTGTACCCCTTTGCTCTGATCAGGAGTGGCGTGACCTTTATGGGTCAATGTACATCAAGTAGGAGAATTCAAATAGGAGAAACTGTATCATCAGTGGCAACCAACCCCTGACCCTTGTATTTTTATCAAATTTATGTCCATCATTAACACAATCCAAAGTGGACACTGCATTCTTGGCTGAGGCCCTTAGAGAAATAATGTCTGAATATGATTAATCAAGGTACCAAGGCAGGGGAGTACAGGGCAGGGGAATACAAGGTGTTCAATTGGCTATTTAAACAAGTTAAGTCAAATTAAGTGGATTTTGAAGTGAATTGCCTGTGTTGACTACCTTCAGAAGCCTCGAAATTGAATTAACGAATTGCTGCTGGTAAAGATAAGATCTTTATACAAGTGGGGTAGTAGTAAGGGAAACAATCCATGTGGGATATGTAAATTAGGAACAATAGGAGGTCAATTGCTCATAGTTAAGTAAAATGCACGAATTGTGTTACAAGTTGAATTTTAGACCTCATTTAGGCACAGTAGAATAACTATTTTCAAAAAAAATTGAACTAAATTTATGTGAGGAATCAAGCTAAATTTCATCTTCAAAAATCCATTTGAGATTTTGAGACTCCAACTAAAAGTTATGGACAAATTTTGAAGAGGGATGTGAAGGAATATATTGTTTTTAAAAAATTCAAAAAAACTCTCTGAATTTTGCCCATAACTTTTTATTGGAGACTCAAAATCTCAAACAAATTATTGGAAAAGAAATTTAGTTTGATTACCCAACTTTTTTTGGTTCATAGTTTTTTGAAAAAAGTTATTATACTATGCTTAAATGAGGTCTAAAATTCAACTTTTAACATAATTTCTATATTTGGACAATGAGCAGTCGAGCTCTCAACTTCAAATTATTCTATACTCTTTGAGGATTCATGATGAACAATTTAATTCATTATAAAAATAACTTCTTCAACCTTCATTCTCAGTAAATGTGAATATAATAAGTCTCCCACATCACCATTAAAAACATTTCTTGACAGTAGATGGTTATTTGCCATTTGCCGTTTTTCTCCACAACTTAGTTAACCCCTAAATGCCTAAGCCTTTTTAAGTGTATTTCTCTTATGAAAAATGAGCATGAACTTACAGTTATCCCCAATGAAGTAAATTGTTGTTTTTTCAAAAACTAACCGTATAGATGTTTAAAGAGCTTGCTTATTAGTAAGCATACCAATTTTGAAATCAAAATTGCATAGAAATTGTGAGATTATGAAAAGATAAATGTATGTTTTCTATTTTAATGTATGTTACCCCTCTCCACAATGTTTCAGAAATTTGCACAGAAGAATTTTTTGGAATTGGAGGTGACATGAACAACTACAAATAGTGCTAGTACACTAAAATGCACTTTCTAAAAATTTAATTTCACATGAAAAGTCATCAAATTCATTACATAATCCACCTTGCAATTGTTGTAATGCAATTTCTATTATAAATTGAAGATTGCAAATAACTCCAAATTAACATTTGCATGTTTACATTTTCAACAGTGAAAATCATAAAAACACTTTATGGTTTCCGTTGGGACTATTTTTAAAGCAAATGGATATGTACAATTTTGTAGATCTCATATTAACTGTGAAATTGGCAAACTTTGTTCAAAGCCAGGAAATTGGCAAACTTTACACTTTCACTTATGGTATATATATGCCTTTGAGGATCTGTCAATAATCAAATGTTTAACTTTCTCAGTGAAAAATGAAAGATTCCAATAGTTAATCCTAAAAATTTCCCCTAAATTTTTTTAAATGGTCAAAGGAATTTAACTACCCACACCAAAACGAGCTTGAAATTTCAGATCGACCATATATGGTTGCTTGGGCAGTTAGGGGTTAAAAAGCAAGATGCATCCATGTTTAAAGCGTTTAATATTCAAATTAAGGTGCATTAGAGTACCTTAATCTTGATTATTAAACATTTGTACTCAATTTAGGAATCATTGACTATCATGTAATTCCTTAAGCAAAAAAAATATAAGCTGCGAGGTCCTTAAGGGGCTGCAAAGCAGCATTGGAGAGGCTTGATTTCTTCTCTAATAGTAAGTACCCCTGAAAATCTGAAATTGTCTGAATAAGTATTTAAGCAAGGTTTCTAGTTATTAGTAAATGATTTAAGGTTTTTTTGGGTCTTGGATTCTTGGTAGGAGTCCAAAGGGAATTTTAGATTCTATAAGCATGCATTTTGTGGACATCATATAAAAAGACTTTGAATTTTTTAAGTGCAAAAGATAGTGTAGCAAAATTGGACATTAGCTTTTAAGAATGGAAGTTGTACATTCTAGGCAAGAATATGTAGGGGTTGCCTTAAAAATAAACCACAATTAAGTGTAGTTATCCTAATGATCTTGTGATAAATTTATATTTTGGATTCTTGCAGCAAGAATGTATAGCAGCCAACTTCAGAAATATTGTTTGTTTGTTTGACACGTCTTTGTGTAATTCCAGTGGTGCTTATACTATTTGGGCATCTTGATCCCATTGAGTTTGATCTCTTCCACCATTTTCTTGGTAAAATTTTAGTTATCTTTAGCTAGTCATTTAGAATGACCAATTTTTGTTTGGATCTTGTTGGTAATTGAAAGTACATTCAATATTTGAATGTTCCAAGAGGATTGTATTTGTTGTGGATGCTCTATATCTATGATTTTTAAAGTATTGATTGTTGGTGTACTAAAATTGTCCTAAGGTTCTTGTTTATTTAGGATTAATATTTAGGCTAAAATGTTGATAACAGATATAATGTTGAAAAGTTTTAAATGTCTAATTTCACATCCAAGTTTGTTTCACAGAATAATTTGTTTTTGTGATCTCTATATGGCTATGAATTTGACAAGGTTATAGAGTAATGCTCATACTACTCAATTGTGTGCCTTGCAATATAAAAAATCTATTACAAAATGCATATTTTGATATACACCAAACTTAAGATACCTTAACAATACTAAGTGCACTTCTACTTTCAATGATTGTTGTATGTTTACACTTCCATGTTCTTGTTAAGAACAATGTTTTGTAAGTAGGACTTGAGGACTAGATTTTTTAAATAATTGTTTGAAATCTCAAAGATTAAGAGGATCTCAATGAAAATATGGAATATAAATTAATGTTTAGTTTAAGGAGTTTCTCTCTTTTGAGAGTCTATTGTTCAAATTGCAACAAAACATCTTTACATCTTTACATTTTTACTCCAATCTCAACGTGTAGGGTTGGTCTATGTGATCCTTATTGCTTACAATTTGTCTATGGAGAATTGGAAAATAAGTGAGGGGATCCATTTGAATCACAAATGGTTCCATGATTTAGGAACTAAGGTTCAAATTCTTGAATTAGGAAGCTTATTTTATACTTCTAGAAGCATGTTTTCAATCACTTTCTAAGGAATATTACATGTTGAATTTGGAGAAAAAATGCTCTTGTAATCTACATTAACCGTTTTTTATGTCAACAATGTATAAATGGAACCAATAGATGTAACAACGCTTGAATCAACTTAGCAATTCATGATAATATCTTATCCCGGGAAAGACGTTGAGGCCAACAAGTGTCCGATGGAAAACTTCCAAGATTATTATAGAAATGAAGAATATACCTATTGATCTATAAATCAGATCATTTTTGACAAAGTACCTTGATGATAGGTCTTGCCATTTCACGGTTAAGAACCCAAGGTCTCTCTCGAAGGCCTCACATTCTCTCTAATAAATTATTTTTTCACCTTTATAAGTATCGAGCTACCAACGTGCCAACCTGCTACCAAAGAGCTGCATTGCTTGGAAACAGCGATCCTTGCCTTGAGCGGCACAAATTCAAGTACGTGAGGATTTTTACAGTTGTCTCGTCCTTGCTGACTCATCAGAATTGGATTCTCATGGGACTTGGGTTCAAGGCCCCATAAAGCGAACGGACCCATTTCCGCTTTTGCACTATGGGTATGTGATTCTTTTGAGGTGATAGGATAGTGACAAAACTGTCACATTTCCTGAAAATCACACATGAATTACAGTAGGGTACACGTGTCATTTTTTGCATTGGTCGTTAAACATTTTACATAAATTCTGAAAGAGGTACGTACATGTGTCATTTTCTGATGATTGTAAAACTCTTACATATAAAAATTCTCAAAGGGGTACATGTGTAGTTGTTGTTGTTTTTAAAAAAAATTCAAAATTTTCATTTCAAAAAACACAGAAGAACTACTAAAGACAAGAACAGAACTAGCATGCGTTCCATTGTCCACATCACTCTCTAAGAAAAAAATTGGTTGTGTATTTGCACATCCAACCCAAAAGAATTACATACTTTGAATTCTTACAGACCTTGAAACCTCAATTGGAACTTCCCGAACTCTCACGACAGCTCTACTTCCAAGCTCTTTGCAACACAATTTCTCTTAACCCTTGAAAGGCCCTTGGTGTCCCTCTATATGACCCATATTTAACCTTATAACTCTTCAATTATGATTTATTATATGAATTGTGATACATTGTTATTTGTACACTACTATGATCATTAATCTACTTTGTACTAAACAATATTTGGTCAATGTTTTTTGATCAAATATCACCATATTAATAGTATACTATACATTTGCAAAGGTCTTTCAAGCCCTTCTAGGGTTAAAGTAGCAGTATAATTTCTTTCAAGCTCCAAGTCTTATGCAAGTGTGTCATGATGCAAAATCCTAATGTCATGACCCTTGTTTATGGTAACCCTAATCTTTGATCAATGATTGGGTTAGTCTTTTGGATCCAGGTTGATCCACGGCTCTAGTTTTACAAACTGATCAACAGTAGGGGAAGGGAGTCAATTTTTTTTCCATACAAATCAACGGCAGGGGATTTTTCGAGGGGAGGCCAGGGTAGGGCTGCCTGCATCTTTGGAAGGGATAGTGACTCTTGTGAGTTAAGTAATTAGCTACGGTTAAGGTAAAAACGTCCAAAACCATAAAAATAAAGAAGTCAGCATAATTGGAGATTCCTTTTTTTAGAAAAAAAACACATTTATGTAGTATAAGCAACTGAAAATCATGAATTTTTCCTAAAAAAAATAGAGTCTTTAGATAAGACATGTAATTACTATGAGTATTCAAGGTCGGAGCTACCTAGGTCATTGAAACCATCACATAGCTTGGTCATAAAACCAAAATGTAGAGAATCAATAGTCAACCAATGGCAATTATATTCAAGAACGATAAAATTGTACTTTAGGGGACATTTTTAATAGAAGTTTACTTTTTAGAAATGGGTACATGGACATTTTGGGTGTTTTCACCTTAAATCCCAGACCTAATGAAGCCAAACATGTAAGAATAGCAACATTTGTCCATGCTTCACAAAAATGATTCAATAGATGGTTGAAAAAGTTTAGTATAATTTTCTACATATAGACAATGTAAGAAAAGACAATTGAAAATTGAAATAATATTTTATTGATAAAGAATGAATTGGTTATAAATCTCTAAATTGTACCCTCCAACCCTATAGAAATCACATTCACAATGATCATGTTACTTAAAATGGTTACAATCTTTTTTTTAAACAACCACAACATCAAGGCCTTAGACAACCATTGTCTAGAATAGTAGCAACACCTAAAAAGAGAGAAATTCATATTGTGGTCGCTAACACATTCCATTATTGTTTTTCAAAACTTTAATTTTGACCACTATTCATTCCATCTTGGTATAATCTCTAAGTTTTTTTGAGTATGTTTTCACCATAAAATGTTCCAAAACTACCATGTCTAGTATCAAATTTTAGGAAAAAATATTTTTGGATACATATAATTGTAGGATCTTGTATTATTTTGGTTTGAGAAGATGTGGAAAAGATTTCAAAAATTTGCACCATGAAAATTGCAAGATATTAGCATTTGAAGTGACAAAAATCATTTTTTGGCCTTAAATAGAATGATTGTTTTTCTCAGAGCCAAACAAAGCATGAATGCATGCAATCTAATCACATTAGGTTGACTTCTTCCTAAATTGAGGTTTTGTCCCTATTCTTGCAAAAATAGGGGATCAAATACAAACTAGTACCTTAAGTGTTGCAAAAACCTTTGATCTATTCTTTTTGCCTCCTTTTTTTTACAAGAATAGGGACTAAACTCAAATTTAAGAAGAAGTCAATCCAATGTGATTAGATTGCATGCCAATCATGCCTTACTTTAATTTCAAAAATAAAACATGTTGATTAAAATATGTAATTCGTGACATTAGTCACTACATTATAATTTATGACAAATTTCAAAAAATATTCAACAAAATTAAACCTACAAAATTCAGCTAATTATAATTTTATTTTCTTCCTTCAATTTCCTAAAAAGAATAACATTATTCAAATAGGCAAAAGGCTCCCCATAATATAAAATAGAAGAGGAAAAATATTTTATAGTTGGTAGAGGTTGAAAATTCAACAATGAAGTAGGTGAATCGGAGTAAGTTAGGAGTACATTGACGTCGTGTTATGGGCTTTCTAGTTTCTACAGTACACCCAAAAAATGAATTGAAATTCACAGGCGTCATGACTCGACGGTCGCTCTAACGGTAATCGCCGCCGTACGAGACACTTCGACGGCGGCTCTCACCAGGTGCCAGTTTCAGAGTTGCCGGGCGGCTATGGTGGCAGCTTGGCATCAGCAATTCCTTGCCGCCATAATTTCCACAGTAGCGTGCTACTCGCGCATCAATCCCGTGAAAAAATTCTTTCTGATGACCCTCACACAACGGACTCTGTCTGCTAGTCAATTGCTGCGGCTTGACTAATCCTCTTGTTCTTGACGGATTATGTTTATTGTTATTCAAATTTTATTCAATTTTTCTTGACGAGTTATTCAATTTCTGCGCAGAGGTGGTACTTTCAACGAGATTTTGTCATATGTGGAAGCGAGGATCGCGATCGCGGCGCTGGTGTCAATCAAGAAGCAAGAACGCTTCTGTATGATTTTCATATTTTCTTTACTCTCCTTGTTTTGATACTCGGTTAGAATTCTCGTGAAGAATTGGAAGCTTAATAATTGTTTATAAGCACTGCTGGGAGAGTGCCGCATCTGGCATAGCGGAATGTTACCATAATTGATAGCGCGGTTCACTACGATCTGACGAGATCAATGCATTTTCGCTCTTAGATGGTCGATGCTTTCAATATCTGTTGCGATGTGCCATTCAGTCGAAGTTGATGCTCCTATGGATCAGCTTTGAGAGCTTCGAAATATCTTCACATTCATAATATTACACGGTGTTAGGTTGGTGAGATTTATATTTTTTGATATCCGATCGCTGATGCTTAATTCATCGTCTGAGAGTCGTTCACAACCTCATAGATTCGGCACGTTGCGTAAAAGTGGAAAGCAATTGAAACAAAAATGTTTCACACAATTCAAACATTAAATTTTTTTTGAAACGAGCTTCATTGTGCAGCAGCAGAAGTAAGCTACACTGATTTATCCTATAAAGTGAGGGCGCAGAATTAGTGTCTTTTGCAAAAAAGAAAAAATTGTGGCAATTCGGACAATACCGTAAAATTTTAGCCTGAACTAACTCAAGATATTGTGACTTTGATAAGTTAGTGTCATGCACTGAGAGGATATGTCCAGTGTCAATCCAGATACAATCTAGCGTTCTTTTTACTAAAAATAGCCGCAATAGCTGGTCGGTCGTAGAGTGCAAAGCTGTAGCGAAATTGGAACTTTATCACCGGCGTAGATTAAAAAATACATGTGTCCGCGTGATATTATTAGCTTGGCATGGTCCACCTATTTTTTGCGATATTTTTTATGCTAGTTTGTCTCAAACGTAGCTAATTATTGAAAAATCTGGCCTCCTCTTGATGACTTGCACACGTGTATTGGTTGATCTTATGAGGGGGTGTTATTGTTCCATCTTATAATGTTCTCCAGTTTACAATAAAAGCATCAATGATGGTTCCACTGTGACTGTAGGTCTTGGCAACGCTTGCAATGCTGAAATTGAAGTTCACAAAGCAACTGAGAGATCTATACTTTGCATTCAAGTGGTCTACTGGAAAGAGGATACTTGAAAACTTTCTTGGCGCTCTTTCAGATATTTGGATACTTTTAGCCAGGTTTATCAAGGTGACCAGCACCCTGTCGATGATACCATGGGTAATTCATGTTCCGCAATTGAGTACGACGAGATTGTCGCAGTTACAAAATCGAGAACATGTAGACAGCACTGTGCTGATGCAGCAATCTTCGCGGATGGGCGAACAGCTGCAGAGTCGTCCTCAGACTGCCGGTCCTCCAATCTTCTGATCCACGAAGAAAATAATTGCACGGGATTAATTCAACAGTTGAGTGCTGTAAGTGGCTCGATTCATCAAGACTTCCTCACTGAGTTTCATTTTCCGCATTCCGATTCTTTACAGATGGTGAAGCCTCCTCTCGAGCTCATAGGCTTACTTAATCAAACAGCTGCAAGGTCGCCGATATCCCACAGCAAAGCCATGCCGTTCACTCATGTAGAGAGAGGCAGATTTCATCAAGGGAACGGGAGTGAGTTTACGAAGAAGGCCGCTGAGCTCCAACTCTATATTGTGACCTGGAACATGAAAGGGCGGGTGAGACTTTTGAACGCAAATATTGCATGCCCCTTATTGAGCTCTCCTTACTTTACATTGGATAGAAATAAATTACTCGTAATTTTCCGTGTGCTGCGATTTGAGTCGTTCTGACATCGTGCTGAATTCCCTGTGATAGCAACTAATTGTGATGTTCTGACGCTTATTATCGCTTCCAATCATTCTCAAGTGCGGGAAGTACGTCTCATGTCACAGCTAGTCTGATAACAAGGGGTTAAATCATTGTGACGGCAGTTGCAGGAGACACAGAAGAACCTGTCTCTACTACTCGACCTAGACGGAGAAAAGCACGACTTGTATGTCATAGGGCTACAGGAAGCTCCAAATTTTTCTGGTGAAGAGACCATAGGCAAATTGTTGGGCGACATGTATTAGTACGGTTTCTATTTCCCCACATGATAGCTTAGTAATTGTTATTTAATTATTGGGAACAACAACCAGTCTCAAGAAGGTCGCTTCACATTGCGTAGTAGAATTTTCAGGGTTTCCAGAACATCATGTTGATTTTCATGAAATTTAACACCATTTCTGAGCTCTTGAGGCCTTAATCGTGAGTGAGCTCGAGCACCTTGACAATTTGTCGGTGTAAATGTCAGGGCAATGACCAGTATGCTCTCATATAGATTTTCATTCATATTCTTGAACAAGACAATTTTGCATTAGTAAGATTGAAATGTGCGTCTAAATTTAAAGGTTGCATGAATTTATTTCCGACTACAGTCAAAAATTTCAGAAAAGGAGAATTTGGGTTGAAATGCTTGCAATTGACAGTAATCTTTGATCTATTGATTTCAAAAACAATGAGCAGGCTCCGGTACACTGTTGTTGAAGTATGTACTATTGGTTACTAACCTACTTGGCGATTTTTGGAATGTGCAGCTGTGTTGGACTGTCATCGATGATTTCCCTTCAGCTCTATGTATTTGCAAGAAAGTCCCTGCGATCGAATATTACTGGTAATTTAGTTTCAGTTCGTAACATTATTTACCTACATCAAAATTTTGGGATGAGAGAACTTGAACAATCAAAGTGCACTGATGGCACACTTAAATTGCATGCTGAGCAGGTACTATGGTGGATACGGTAGGGTTAGGAGGCCTCGGCTATATGAGTGGTCGTCAGAAAGGAGCAGCTGCTGTTATGTTGGGATACAACAATTTGTCTCTGGTCTTCATCACTTCTCATCTTGCTGGTAAGTATCCATGCAACGCGACCCACTCTATCCATCAGTAGATTTACAGCAGATCAAATTTGTCGTCTCCAATTTCTAACCGTGTCGGTACTAGACAAAAGCTGTACATCCTTAACCATGAGCGTTGCTAGTCCTGAACCATAACAAGCAACAACTTCAAAGAAATAATAAGTTTTAATCTGTGGTCGAATTATCGATTCAATTGAGCGCGAAGCGCAAAGGCAGTGAGCATCAACATAGGAACAAGCCTAAAATTTAATTGCGTGGATCCTGCCGGACCCCTTTTCCAGTGCGCAGATCGTTTAGAGGTTGATCTGTCATTCATACACGGCAGAATTTGTTCCGAGGCAATTAGTGGTAAGAATGCCGATCTTAAGAACTGCAAGGCTGTCGGGTTCAAGACTACTGAACCATGAGATTGGTTGCGCAATGACTAGTTACTAGTCTAGAAGACCCCAAGTTCAGTATGCATGTGACTGGCATCGGGTGTATCCTGTTTCTTAGCCACTCAAAGTTATCATTTCCTTTCTCATGTCTTGTCTAATGATTTAGCGAGGAAGGCTGAATAATATTCAGTAGCATATTTCCACAAGAGCGCAAAATAATGAAGAATTATGATTCAGATCTACCTCTCCATGTTCATTGAAAGTTTAGCGTAATTTTTTAACCAATCTGGGCTTGAGCTCTATTTAAGTGTTGTGCATGTGACTCTCCGGTGCAGCTCACGAAGGAAATATGATGGAGCGCAATTACCAGTTTGAGCGAATTTGTCAATCTGTTTTTACTAAGGCCAATGGCCTTTCCTCATATGAAAAGCACTTACAGTCAGCAGAGCCTCAGCATAAGGTAAGGCATGCGCACAATTTCGTGGTAGAATCGGATGTTGTCGTATGGCTTGGCGACCTAAATTACCGAGTTGAAATGCCTCGGAACACCGTCGGATTCCTCATTAGCCAAAACCTTGAAGAGGTAGTCTCTCAAACTCTTCTGTCCTCTGCTCTCATGAAGATTATTTTGCAAACTGAGAGGATTGTCATTTTGATTAGCTTGCCTGTGAATAGACCCCAGATAATGACTTGGGAATGACTCCTTCTGTTCATAGAATCCATTTGTATGATGTAATGGTCAATTACGTTGATATTGCATATTTTAGAGTGCCAAAATTGTGAAATTCAAGTTCTCAAAGCTCTATAAGCGGGTGTGGATATAAGTTTTGATTGGGCCAAGTGAAAATTTACCAATTTCACTGAAATCCGCCATGTTCTCAAATATTACTTGGTTTAGATTTATCTCGGGGCCTCGAACACGACTAGAAGTTTAAGCCATTCCTAAGAGTTGTGAATAAAGTCTTCCTTCTGTTTCAGATTGCAATATAAATCATCTGGTGTTTAATGAATTATTTTCCGAGAACAATTTAAGTTCAAGTTATGTATTGTGAATTGAGATAAGTGAATGGTATTGTACAGATTTTGTGGACCAGAGACCAACTTCACAGAGCAGTACTGCGAGGTGAAGCCTTCACAGGATTCTCAGAGGGCCCTCTCCTGTTTCCGCCTACTTACAAATTTTATGTAGGAACTGATAAGTACTCAAAGGTCGGCTTGTGATCCATTCCCTCTTCATTTTGTTGATTGTATCTTGTTTTTCTGGCAATTGTTTTCCAATAGATGTATATATTGAACTTGCAGGGCTACGAAGCCACCGCAATGCACCCGATCAATGCGACGTGCACTATTTGGAGTTTAGGCGGAATATAGTTCCTTGACCCTTCTTGGATTACGAAACTTAGGAGTCATGAAGCTCGCTGTTCATTTGTTTGTGGATAACCTGATTCAAAACAATACACTAATTTTATTGTAGTGTCTGTGCTCTTGTTGCAGGAAAGGACACCCTCGTGGACAGACAGAATCCTATACAAAGTGAAGTCAACTTGTTCAGTTCAGGCTGACTTGATGCTGTACAACTCGATCTCTGAAATGAAGATTTCCGACCACAAGCCAGTGAAAGCACAGCTCACCCTGAAGAACCTGCTGCAAACAAGCTGTTGAACTTTCTGATTGCTTGGTGTGTTGAAGGCCCCTCGCTCACTGAAATCAGTGTCCAATCCCAATCCCTTGTATACTTACTGACTAATTCTATGGCACCCTTGACAGTCAAACAAGTGCACTTCCAATTCAATTCTATGCAAAGCTCGCACTTCCAGTACTGAAACTTCAGAACATTGTATAATCATGCAATGCTGGGAAGGTATTATGATTTGCTAGATACCTGGGAGGGACTTATTAGTTAATTCAAGGATTGGGTTTGGTTGAGGAGCCATATAAGACAATTTTAGTTCACGTTAGGGGTCCCTGCTTCATTGGTAGACAATGTTATGTTATCCTGTCAACCTAAGAAATTGTGCTAGAATCTCAATTCTTTCTCAAAGAATAATGTTGTATAATAATTTAATGTATTGGCAGTTAAGTATATATACAATCCGATTGAATAGTTTAGCTAGGGATTCAACTCCACATGCTATATAGGTAGAACCTCTCTTAGTGCATTACTGTCACTTATATGCATAAATCTCTCCTAATGCATAGTCCCAATTCTAGATACTAAGGTGAGTTCTATCTATACTAATGTAAATTCTATTGTACATATGTATATGTTGTGATTTGTATATGAATCATTTGTTAACTGGAATAACTGTCACTTGCGAATCTTCACACAAAATTTCAGTGCCTGCAGTAACTTTAAACTTCGATCATTTGAACATGCTTTTCATCGATGTAGAAGAATGTGAATGTTGTGATGCTTCTTTATGCAAGGACAAGCGGATGCAACAATTCAGTAGCAGTTGGTTCTGCATTAAGCTCACACAGAGATTCAATGGATTTTGATTATGAATAATTAAACTAAGTACTGAAGGACACTTAATTTTGATACTGTCACTAAAACTATTCCATCTAGACTCTTGTTAAAATGAAAACCTTCTGAAAATGAGAGTCAAGGGTTAACTTTGGGTACACTAGTCCTAAAATCATTTTAATCATTAATAGTTTGTGCAAACTAAGAGAATGTAGAATCCTTTTTTAACTATCAACAACCATTTAGACAATTAACCCCTAAACGTCAGAGATCCAACCAAGCTTAAAAACTGCCTGCCTTTGCAAGTCTGAAAAGTCAAAATTAGAGTAAGGTATGAAGATCTCAACCGTACAATATTGTAGTTTTTGTGTTGTAGATGGTGTGGAAAAAATTTGGGGTCATTTGACCGTATAGATTGAAAGATTATAATGTTTTAGTGTTGAAAAAAGGTGCTGAAATTTTCTTAAAAACACATTTGGAGGTGAAATTCGATTTCTAAACCTACTCAAATGAAAAAACTTTAAACTTCAAAGTGATTCAAAAACAAAATATATACACTTTGGTGAAAAAAAATATCATTCAAATGAATCATTGTATCCGCAAAATGGATTTGAAATGTCTGAAAAAAGTGAAAAAAGTAACAAAAAATCACATCTATGACTGAACCTCCTTCTACAAAAATGCTTCTCAGTCACTCATAACTTCTTGTATTGCTATGAAATTTTAAACACACAAACTATACTAGTATGTGCAACTTTACCAACAAATATTATTGGATTTGGACATTTCATGAAGAAGTTACAGGCCACCAAAGTTCACTGCAATCCACCAATGTCTGGATTTTGAACTTTGAATTGCTCCCAATCATTCAAAACAACTTGGATTGTCATGAAAACTTTACCACAATAATTTGACTTCAGTGGAAATAAAACCCAACAAGTTTTATTGAAAACAAACATTAGACTACAAAGATACAAGCCCCCAAAGTTGCAGCCATCAAATGCAATTTGGTGAGCTCAAATTGAACCTGTGAACTTCGATTGGCTCCCAAAACTATTTTACATCTTGGATTGATCTGAAAATTTTATCACACAAACTAGACTGTTATGCAAAACTTATCCAACAAGTTTTATTGAATTTGAACATTGGATGCAAAAGTTACAGCCCTTTGAATTTGACTTTTAGGCTGTGAGGACGTTTTTCGTCCCCTGTGACGTTCAGGGGTTAAGTAGAAACCATGAACTCAGTCAATGCTTATTTGGACAAGTTTGGATTTAGTTACTTGAGAGCACATTATGGACGCTGAATGAGAGCTTTTCTACCACATGGAAGGACAGCAAGTGACATAGATCAAGAGTATTTAAGCATAACCTTTCATCTTGCCTTACTTTTATCAAGAATCTTAAATAGACACTTCACATTAATTTCTCACAAAGTTGTCAAAATCAACTTCCAAGACTAGATTTAGATAAATATTTGTATTAGATTATGTGTGATTGGCTCCTACCTCCCAAAATTTTGTATGCAATCAAATTTGTATTTTGTTGTTGTAGACTTGTTTGACAAACATGTGTATTAAAGGGAATTAAGAGATAGAATTAAAATCTATCACCTAGCCAGCCTCAATAAATCCTCTTTAACAATAGTTTGCTCCAAGCTTATGATACAACTCAAGATTGCCTATGTCTTCATTGTGTGTAAGAACCCACCAGAAGTGTTCAACCTCATTGTTACCAAGATTTATTTGTTTTATGAGCTAATTGTCTAATTAGCCCACAACAATCTATAAGACAAAGTCTAGTTTTTATGTATCCATGGTGTGTATTATTGTATCTGTATCTATTCTATGTTGTATACATGTTATTGAATACATATGTATTTGTTACTTGTATATATGTATGTATTTATGCATCCATGTGATATATTGTAAAGCAATCCCCCCAAAACAATCACCATAGATGCAAAAGATGAGGTTACATCTACTTAATTATTGTTCAGAAGTCACAAGTGTTAATTGAAAGTCTTCTAGGTACCCGTTTCTATAGGTGTTACCTAGAACTTGCTCTTTTCCAAGTAAATGTATACAATAGAGTTGATTGTAAAGTATGTACAATGTGGGACTACGAGTTGGAGTTCAAGAAAAACACAGGAAGAAACTCCCTGGAGCACCAAAATTGAGGTCCGAAGGAGTTTAGGGCCATGTTTCTTTTGAACTATTCTTAGTTATACCTTCCTCTAACACCCCTATTTCAAATTGGAGGTTCCTTTACAATTAACTCTAATAGGAGAATTTTTTTGGTGAATTGTTATATTCCACAAGCTGAACAAAAAGACAAATGAGAAAAAATTCCATTTGAAATGGACCTCCAATCTTTTTCATTACACTTTTTTGTAAACTAGTCCAGGCAATTGCCTTAACGTATCTCCTTGAATATTGTACACATCTCCCTACCTTGGTCTCAAACTCTCAATCACCTATTGAAATTCTCAAGTGTTAGACACCAAAAATATGTACCTATAGAAGAATTGGAAAGCTAAAGAGATCAAGTTCCAACAATAAAAAATACTAGAACGGAGCCTGTTGCATTGCAACTAACACCAAAAAAGTTCCATTAAGCTTCAAGGTTAATGTTTGGATGTCAAGAAGAATGAAAAACTCAGTGGATGAGATGAAATTATGACACAGTTTGCATTTAATAGTAGAGACAAGGAGTAACAAAACAATTTGAGGCAGTTTCTGTCAAGGTGGTTCAATCTGCCTCAAATTGGGAAAGCTCCTCCTGTTCGCCCAAGCAGGCTGCAGTCCATGAGCTCCCACTTTGAAATTCAACAGGACTCCGATTGCCAGACTTTCCGAAGCTCCACCAGTCGACAATTCATGAGCTTGTTCGTGATCCAGAGCTATGGCGTGCACACGAAAGTTGTGTTGTGTGCCCTCGCTGTCGATAGCGTAAGGTCGAAGATGGAGAACCGTGCCCACAGAGCTCGATCGCCGGATAGGCGCTTTCACACGAGGAGACATATTGCACGTATGAATGTCGAAGGATTCACTTGCGCTGCTTCCTCTGTGGATGCCACTTCTGTGAATTGTGCACACAAGGGATTGGGAAATTCAGCAAAGGTTGGAGGAGGATTTTTCCAGGGTTTCGGATTGCATGCCCACAGCTATGCCCGCACCAAGATTCCGAAGACGATGAGTTGATCTGCAGCGTAGAATCCAATTGCAGTTCATGAATCCTTCGCAATTCAAGGCGAGATTCGGTGGTACCGACTCTATTAATCTTATTTTTTTAAATCAAATTGAAACGTGTTCGATTGCCAAAAAGAGAGACACAGTACAACCCAAACATCAGTTACGATGAAGGGGAAAACAAAACACCCACTCCCCTAATTCGGCGAATCAGGCTTATACCTGACCCATTTGACCTAGTCAATATCACTAAGAGAAAACCTACTCTCGTATTGGGTTGCAATTGACAGGGTTTAACAAAGTTCGAATTTCTGGGGAAGGAGGGTGTTTTCTTCTATTCACGCAAAAATAGGCGAGATTTCAAGAGATTGGCACTCTTTCTGGATGTTTAGAACCTCAGATGAATACCGGTACTAGTTTCTAAAGCTTTGAGCACTTGAATGTGACAATTTCGGCTCAATTTTGAGTAGTAGTCTAAAAATTTGGAAATCCTAGAGATGCTTAGTATCTTGCAAAAATTCTGACAAGCGGATCGGAACCTCCGGTCATTGTCGGTTCTAGTATATAAACCTTTGAGCACTTGGATGTGACAATTGAGCTCAATTTCGAGTAGCAGTCTAAAAATTTGAAGTTGCTAGAGATGCGTAGTACCTTGCGAAAATCCGGCCGAGGCATCAGCGGCGCCGGTACTTTCACCTTGAATCACGACCTCCACGACATCAAACTCCGCTGCTCTTCGCGTTCCGCCATCACCTTCCGCACCTTGATCCTCTGTACGCGCATCCTCCGCTTCCAAATCCTTCAGAGAATCGCGACATATCGGGCAAGTGGAGTGCGATTTGAACCACTCATCGATACACTCCGAGTGAAACGCATGTGTGCAGTGCGGCAACAGTCTCAGTCTGTCGGACTCTTCAAACAACGCCAAACAAACAGCGCAATCCTCCGCGTGTTTCCCCTTCTGCACAAACTCTGCGAATTTCACCAGTGGCAAGGCGCACACCACTTCGGGGTCGAGTCCAACGTCCCGAGGCTTCGTAGAACGGTTTGTGCGACGTCGTGGAATCTCTGGGAAGTCTGAGGATTCCCCTGCACGCACAATATAGCGTTTGAAGATGCCCGTGGCGAAGCCGACCAGGAAGAAGCAGACAATCACGGAGGACACCGCGACTGCTAATGTTGGATTGAAGGTGCTCTTGTGCCGCACTGGTGGATTAGCCGTGGCTCGCATCACGTCGGGCGCCATAGCCCACGTCTCATTCGAAGCTAATAGAAGTCTCCTCACCATCGTGTATAAATTGGTCTGAGAAGCTTTAGTTGTAAGATGTGACCTGTTGTTGAAGAATTCTCTTGAAGTCACGAAGCTGTTCTAGTCGGTCTCGCTCGTAGCCTGAGTTTTTGGAGCAGGGCTTGCGCGTCCAGAGAGGCGAATACTCGTGTGAGGATCGGTGAAATCGGTACAAGTCTTGAATGTCGTGAGATGGACGCATCATACCTGCTAGAGTCTCGTAAGTTTTCGATTACCAGACCTTTGTCCAGTATCAATAATCTGCAATTCTTTGCAGTGACATGAGATTGAAAAACAGGAGCTACAGTTCCTGTGGGTGCAAATTTCTAGATGTCGATCGAGAATTGAGGCTCACTAAGAATGATTCAATTGATCGACGACAAGCTACGATTCTTCCCTTGCAGAGAAACACAATCAAAACTGCACGGTCGCTTCACTGCTAACTTATGAAGCTTTAACGAGTCTCTCGAGATTCCAAGCAAACAATCGAATGAAGTATGTATCCGAGTATGTATGGCCCGGCTTCTGTGTCTCACTCAAAATTAGATTCTCCGCTTTCACGGCCGCTTCACTGCTAGCTTCACGGTTACGAAACCCAAAACCCACGAAGCTGCAAGCCACAACTAGTCTCTCTATCTACCAAGCAAACAATCGAATAAACTCAAGTACGTATGGTCCCAGCTCCAAAATCTCACTCAAAAAATCTCACTCAAAAATCTAATTCTCTTTTTACCAAAAAACAAATAAATAAATAAAAATCTGATTCTCTTTCACGGTCACAGTGCCGCCAATAACTAAACCTGCAAGCAACGACTAGACTCTCAAGCTACCTCGCAAAGATTCGACTAATAAGTATGTACCTGGCAAGTGTATTAAACTGACCCCAGATCCTAAACCTCGATCCAAATTTGATTCGCTTTCATGGTTGCAAGCTACGAACGTACTCAGCAACGCACACTTCGAGTTGGAGACTGAGGAATTTGAAAACCTGAGTCCTTGCAGCGGGGTTATATAAGTTATTGGTCAGTTCAGTAGGTGCCCTCACCACTCAAATTCGCCGCCGGTGCTGACGATGTGCAAATCTTGAAACTTTACGAGTGCTGAGTTGTTGACTGATGGATGGCTAATGAAGTTTGACTTTTGCACAGGCGGGTAAGTACGCGCCGCGGCCAGTTGGAGTATGCTCGTCACAGGGGCCGTGGGTGCCCAAATGGGTGTCAAGTGGATAGAAAAATGGATACTGCTGACGATGGATGAGTACCGAACGACGGCAGTGAGGTTCCTCCGCCACAGTCGGTCTCTCACTGTTCATTTGTGCCGTCGCCGTCACTCCACGACGACAGTGGGCGACTGGCTGCTTCGGAAGGAGCAGGGCAGCCGCTGCTCATCTCTTGGAAACATTAGGGGGCAACCGGGTTGCGGGCCGTTGGGTTTGAAGAAAACCCGGGTTTTGCATGAGAGCTTGCCGGAGACTGAGCCACCCAGTGGATACACCAACTTTAGGGCTTTCTACAAAATAGGAGATTCAAGTAGGCTAATAAGGCTTCACTGAATAGTGAAATTAGGTTGCCCCTCACTAATTTCTCGACATTCCACACTATTTAAGTATTTATTGTTTCTATACAAGAAAATACTACTTTTGAATTAGTTTTTTTAATGTAGTTGGAACTCATGAACCTCCATATATATAAATGGAAGTACTTGTAGAGATATTGTAGAGATATTTTTGACTTTGATGGCTTACACAATAACTCTTGGGGGGCAAGGCAACCTAATTGTAAAGGCAACCTAATTTCACTATTTAATGTTGGTTTATACTTTGGTTGGGGCCAGATGGAAGGCGAGCCGGATTTGCATGAGTTAGGGCCCATTTTAACATTCCACACCCAATCAATGTAAAGTGGTGCCCAATTCTCAATCATGTGTTCTGAAACTTTAATCCGTGAAGGACGAGGGGGTGACCCAAGTCACTACCTCCCACTGAAACCAGGCTGTGCGGGCGCTAACCGATGGTGGGAATGGGCGCTAACTTGGATGGAGGGTGTTGATGCCACCCTGATTGGGCCTATTGTTGGCTGCTGGGTGGATGAAATGCGCAACGCTCTACCCCCACCACCGGTTAGCGCTTGCACGGCCTGGTTTCGGTGGGAGCTAGTGACTGGAAGAGGGTGACCTTCGAAATCATTCCTTTTCATTACCATGTGAATCATTGGCTTAAGAAATAGCAAAAGCACTCATTGGAAGTCAAACTAGTATAGAAGACCTTCCCTTTTAACAACAAAAATTTGAAGATGAATAGTCACACTTCTATCCTACTACAATGATTCCATGTCATCCAATGGACGTTTGGCGTCTGTGTCGACATTTAAGGGTTAATGCTCAATTTCAAAAAGTATAAAATACACACCTTTTACTTTGTATTCTTTCTTTTTTTTTTCTATTTTCAAAACAAAAGAGAGAGCTTTTTTTTGTGAACCTTTTACTTTCTCTTCCTACTTTTCTATTTCTTTTACTTTTCAAAATCAATGGTATTTAAATGCAATTTGACTTCATTTATTATTATATATTTTTTGGTTATTTGTTTAATCAATACACATTGAATCTCCTTTCCTATGGTCCTATCTTTGCAACATTGATGGTGACTATTCATAGAAAAAAGGTGACTACTTGAAGAGATCAATTGAGGATAAATAAATAAACTTTCTACTTCTAGTGCCAAATTTTAGAGCCACATATAAACAAATTATATTTTAATAATTTGAAAGTGTTGACATTGAAATTAGAGGTGTAGCGCTATACTGATGGTTGTCATTTATTTTCATGAGAATTTCCAGAATTTCCATCAATAATTTTTTTTTGTCTTGTAACTTTAGGGGTTTGGAAATAATCACAAGACCAAATACACAATTTGAATAAACATCTCTTTTTTAATCTGTTTTTTAAGCCTATCTTTTTAGTTTTAAAATAAAATTATATATATATAATTTTTTTAATTATGGATACTTGAATGAATTCAATTATAAAAATAAATCAAAATTTATAATACAATTATATATTACATTTCTTTTTGGTTATTTGTTCAATCAATACACGTTAAAAAATAAGATTAAACATTTGATGTACTTTAAAGAACCCAATGAATATAAGTCATAGTTTTCTAACTTTTCTTATCTAAATGTATAAAAAAATCAAACAACAACATGTAAATATATCAAATTCATGATAACATTTGCTTATATAATTGTTTGGATAATTTACAATGTGAATTAAAAAAATAAAATAAAACACTTGCCATACTTTTAAGAAAATCCAATGAATAAAAGTCTAAACTTGTACAAAAAATGAGTTTCAGAAATTGTTATTAATTACAAATAAAATGTCATACAAGATTTTATGAAATAGTCAAGGACGGTTAGATTTTTGTTTTTTAGATTGTTTTCAATGCCACATGTTGTCACCATTCAACCCCATATGGCCTAATAAAATGGTGTCCCATGCTACATGGTTTACATAAATATTTATCTTGGACCACAATCCACCACCTAATTTTCCTTTTAAGCATCAACTCTTCAATATGTGGATTTGGGGTATTAGAATGCGGCCACATTTTTGCATTGTTCAAAAAATTGACTATTAATGAACTGTTTTGAACAAGATCTTGTTCCCAACCATCATAATTGAAGTTTGGATCTTATCTTAAAGCATGTTCACAAGCTTCCGAGTTGCATGGACATTCTTGGACTTTTTTGAGTTGATCTTCCATATTTTTGCCACTCCATCCAATTGTTTGACGTGTGTAAGTGCTCCTAATACAAATCGTTCAAGGTGCTCCTAATACAAATCGTTGGCGCATATGCGGAGCTTACTAGCAATTTGGCAAGCCATGATGTGGGCTAATTATACTAAAACCCTCTTAGGCACACGGCTAGAGCTCACTAATCACACAGAGAAAGTAGTTGAAGGTCACCGTCCATGGCTCTCATGCATATGCGCCAATAATTTGTATTAGAAGCACCTTGACTTACACACGTCAAACAATTGGGTGGAGTGGCAAGAATATGGAAGGTCAACTCAAAGAAGTCCAAGAATGTCCAGTGCAATTTGGAAGCTTGTGAACATGCTTTAAGACAAGATCCAAACTTCATTTATGATGGTTGGGAATAAGATCTTGTTCAAAACCATTCATTAATAGTCGATTTTTTGAACAATGCAAAAAATTGTTTGTACCCTAATACTAATAATCTACATATTGAAGAGTTGATGTTTCAAAGAAAAATAGGTAGTGGATTGTGGTCCAAGATGAATATTTATGTAGATTGTGTTGGCATGGCACACCATTTAATTAGGCTATGTAGGACTAAATGGCGACAATACTCAACAATAGAAGGAGACTAAAAATCTACCTATCCTTGAATATTTCATGATTGTATGACATTTGATTTGTAATAACAATTTCTAAGATTATTTTTTGTATAAGTTTAATTTTTTCCATTGGAAAAAGTATGATTTTTTTTCATTGGATATTTTGAAACGTAAGAAAAAAAAAATTATTTTTTAATGTGTATTGATTAAATAAATAATAAAAATATATATAATACATAATTGTACAATAAAACCTAGTTTTTTTTATAACTGAATTCATTCAAGTTCTTATAATAAATTGATGTGTATTGATTAAACAAATATAACAAAAAATATCTAAGCTTACTTTATTCCAATCTAATCCTCCTGTCTCATATTGAAACATTGTTTTAGAGTGAGAAGATCTTTTGTTTGTCCCACTTTTATAACTAAAATAACTCTAGTAGTATGTCGAATAAGCCCATCTCAATGTATTTTGATTGAAAAGTATACAATAAATGCTTTACCTTGCTAAAATATTAACTTTATGATTTAGTGGAGGGCCAACAACTTCACTAAAACTACTTTTTTTTTTATAAATAGTTCATTGGATTAGCAATGATGGAGATTATTTTTTATTTAGGCCAATATGAGCCTTAATATTGGTTAAAAGACAAAGTAGTTAGTTGCACTAGTGGAGAAAACAATAAACTCTTGCAACAAAACAACCATATATTTTATTGAGATGAAATTTCTTAGCATTGTTGACAATGCTCTACCCTGCTAATTTCATTTTCAATCAATTGCAAGTAGAAAGCTATTTGTAGTAGAGTTGCCAACCCCAACCAAAAATATATTTTTGTTATACAATAGAATCTTCTTGTAGGCCCAAGTATTAATTGCACACTATTCATCCAAAAAAGTTGGTGCCTAATAATTTGTTGTACTACTGGACATGCTCTCGATTGAATTGAGTTGTTTCCATGGTTCTTTATAGTCATATTCCAATTGTAATTCAGTAAAATTAGAACAATAATATTCAACAATTACAATATTTTAACCTTAAGCCCTAACTTTTTGCTTGACATTTTGAAAGCTTGGGTAGATTTATAGCAATCATAGAAGTCAATTTTGAATGTATGAAAGTCAAACTCTTATTCAAGATGCACATTTTTTTAAGCTTACCAAATATATAATTTTTTTGAACTGGATGCCTAAGCAAAAATGATAGAGCTCAAAAGTTTAAGAAGATATTGGATAATAGAGAAGGCAAGCACTTGTGCAAGGTGTGGATTTTTTTTTCATTAACTATGAATGCTTATATATCTCACAATCTATAAAGCCATATAAAGCCAGATGAACTTCACCGTATTCTACACATTCACATGGTACTATAGAAAATTAATGTGTGTTCAAATATGCGGTTGAAAATAGAAAAAAGTAATTATAAAATTCACTCAATGCATTGGTGATGGCAATTTTAGAGCAATTTTAGAATCATTAGCACAAATTTAGTGTAAATTCATAAAATTTATTATTGATATTATTTTTTCCTTACGTGATGAATCTCTAAATTCACAAAGTCTATATGGAGGACTCATGGGATTTGGAGTAAGCATGTAATACCTCAATTTATTACATGATTTTAAATTTCTTTTAATACAAAAAACCACATTCGCTTTCTAAGATTATAATTTTTATTTCAATCTTTGCTTGGGAGAAAAAGTTATGCCACCCTAAGTCCTAAAAGCAATATGAGAAGTGGCACAAAAAAATCACAAAAAAATGATTTTTTACTATTTTCAACCCCTAAAGGACCAAAGAGCCCACTTTGGGCTTTTTGAAAACTTGGGCAGGCTCTATTGACTTCGTAATTTGGAATTTTTGCATAATTTTTTTAGAATGATGCTTCTCATCATAATCTATATGTGAAGCTTTGTTTCATGTCATTCCAATAAATATTGCTAAAGTTAGGAGTTTTTTTATTTATTTCAATGTCAAATTGGGCTGCAAAAAATATATTCTAAAAAAAGATTAATTATTTTTTTGTAATTTTATAGATTGATACCTACTCAAAAAAATTGAACCACTGAATTCCAAATAATGAAGTAAAGGTTATGAGGAGTTTTAATCTGCAAACAATGAAGGTAGAAAAAACATATGAAGTCGTCTTTTGATCTCAATTTAAAAAAATTTCAGACTATTTTTCTTAAAGGATATTAATTGTTTACTAGAACATTTTCACCATTGGAATTAATGATTGTAAAATT
This sequence comes from Antitrichia curtipendula, assembly GCA_951230915.1. Classification (NCBI taxonomy): domain Eukaryota; kingdom Viridiplantae; phylum Streptophyta; class Bryopsida; order Hypnales; family Leucodontaceae; genus Antitrichia; species Antitrichia curtipendula. The sequence continues at coordinate 17,025,552 of OX579641.1, forward strand.
CTTCAAAAAGTTATTAGCATATTAGTTATATCCTTTATTGATAGACCATTTGGATGTTATTTTTAGATTTTTGATGTATATTTTCATTATTTTGTTGTCCTTTTTGAGTGTTTTGTAGGTTATTTCAAAGTTTAAGTTCCAAATCGGTAGTTTTTTAGATAATTTTTCAAATTGGGAGTATAGTCTTTGGGTCTAGTTTTGTTGAGATGTTCAAGTAAATTCCAAGTTGGAGTCCTGGTGGTCTCTAAGTCAGGTTTGATTGATCGAAAGATCATCTGCAAGGTGACAATCCTAATTGGCAGTTAATCAGGAGTTAAGCCGAGCTGGAGTTGGTGTGGAGGTTGTGACAATTAATTTGTGAGATTCCAAGTCGGGAGTTTCGGTGCAGTTAGGTTGCTGTCATCTCCAAATTGGTAACCGCTTGAGAGTTTCCTATTAGGCTTGTTTTCTCTATTATTTTTCCTTACCCACTATCAATGAGCTCCAGTGTGAGTCTTGGCCAGTATTGTAAGTGGTTCATAAAGCGATCCGCTTCTTGAAACAGTCATGTAGGTGGTTCCAAAACAAATTAAGTGGTGGTTCTAAAACGGACATTAAGTGGACTGTCAACAATGTGAGCATAATTAAGACTTGTCATTTACTGCTTTAAACTTTGCCAATGGATGGATTACGAGCTAGGGAGGGTCCATTTTAAAGCCAGTGTGTGTTCACTTAATTTTTCTAAATGAGAATTGATTGTCCAATTGCCTTCTTACAAATGTTAAAAGAATGTAGGGTCTGTTTAATTTTAGTAAGGGTCGCATTTAGGAACCTTGTGTATTACTTTTTGCATGCCACAGTGCTTGTTTTGGGTCAAGACATATCTTTTTTCAGACTGCATGTGTGTGGGTTTTGTAAGACCTAGGATCACAAATAGTTGTCTATGGCAGAATTCTTTGAAAATTCATAAGTAATTCATAAATACTCCAAAAATTATGAAACCACTTGTGTTAGATTTTGCATTAATTTTCCTTCAAGTGAAAAATAAGGAAAAATATTTTTGAGCATCTGAAACACATCAAAAAGACCCAACAGCCCTTAAAGGGTCGCTTTATGAGCCACTTACCTTAGTGTTGTGTAATTTGTTTTTTTGTTGTTTGTGTGTGTGTCCAAGTTGGATGCGGTGTGTGGGGGAATTGGTTTGGAATGTGTCAAAGTGTTGTGCTCTGATGGAAATGTATTTGTCCAAGTTGGAGAACGTGCTGGAAGATCGTGAGTTTATGAGTTAATGACGTATTTGTGAAGAGTGACGGGGTTTGTGAGTGCAATGCTAATTGGGTGGAAAGTATTAATGGTGCTATGTGTATAGTGGGAGGCCCCCTCCCACTTTGTTAAGAATGTGGGAATACCCTCGTACTATTGCCTGGCACTGTTACGAGTACCACCCACTATTACTGAGGGCATTATGGCGTATAATCAAGCTTGTTTTTCAATAGCAGTGCGCTCTAGAGTGCTTAACCCCTAAATGTCCAAGGCACCCAAATCTAGCGTTTGCAAAATTTTGAAGTTAAATAAAACCTAACCAAATTGTTATTTTTAATATTTAATATTTTTGAAAAGTTCTTCTTGGAGTCTAATTTTAGCATCAAAAATCCGATCTTGGAAATAAGTTATAGTATTTTTTCTATTCAATATTTTGTGCAAGGGTACCCATTGCAATCTTGACTTCTCGTAGTGTTGAGAGCTCTTGAAAATGAGCCTCAAATACACTAGATCTTGGAGAAAAATCACATTCAAAATTTATTCAAAAAAATCATAAAAGAGATTTTAAGAAGCCATAAATTGAATGGGGTTATACATGTTAGGCCCTTTAACCTCATATGTTTTTGGTCACCAACTTTTTTGATTTGGCTTGTGAAAAGAGGATTGAAAGACTTCACATCACTTTTGTAGTTTTAACACCCTCATGGTCAAACATTATAATCTTTCACTCCATATGTGATATTGTTGTATTTTCTTTTCCTATGAGATCTCTAACATGTCTAGTTTGAATTTGGACGGTTACAATTTAAAAAAACCAGATACAACTTATCAAAATGTTGGCTTTTTGTTCAATTTAGAGCAAATTTCAAGATGCTCAAAACAGGCCTTGGGCATTTAGGGGTTAACGTGTGTGAGAGAGTCCAGATGAAGTTCAAAGTTTCAAGTTGATAAATGAGAAGATGAGACTGTGATGTGGAGGTTAGAGGCACTTGTGATAAGCGTCAAGATCAAATTGGAGAGTGTTTATTAGTGTTATGGTGAAGAAGTAAAGAACTATGAGATGTTTTTTTAGTTGTAAGAAAAATTATCTGTGTCAACGGTGAATTTATTCGCCAATTCGGATTAATATGATGGAGAATTACATTTCAAATTGGTTTTGTGTGTGTCCAGTGTTTATGAGCCTGGAAGAGCTAAGAGAGAGATCTGGTAAATTTGAGCAGTGAATCTATTTGGGAATGGATGTGTGAGAGAATGAATATCTTGTGTAATCTGTGTGAAAAGTGGGTGCAAGTTCAAATTAGAAAATTTAAGAGCTGACTAGGAGTTGGTACTGTGAATTTTGAAGTAGCGTATGAGTATGGCTGAAGAAAGCTGAATGGTGCTTGAGATGAGGAGTTGAAATGAGTGTTTAATTGGGAGCTATGTGCGTAATTGGAGGTTATGTGTGTGCGTGTTGGTTGTGTGAGTCATCCAATTAGCAAGTAAAGTCTGAAAGTTGTTTTGTTTTTTTATTTTAAATTGTGTCTACAAGCTCATGTGTGACATCTGCCTAATTGGAGTGATAAATTGAGAGAGCAAAATAGCTACCTAGTTGGAGTGAATTTACTAAGAGTTTGTGAGTCTGTTGTTAAATTTGGCATGGAGATTATGTCTGAATGAGGGATGACCTTGGGAGTACAAGAAGTGATCTCAAGTTGGTGTAAGAAGATTTGGAAGTACCCAAGTAGGAGACAAGATTAAAGATTGACGAGTGTTCCACCCAAATACTCGGAAGCTCAAAAGCCATAGCAAGCTGTGGAAGTGACAAGTCCAATTCGGAAAGATAAAGAATCATGTTGCAGTAAAGAAAAGAAGCGCAAGAGAATCAAAGATTAATTAAAGTTAAAGAAGATAGAAAGTAAAAGAAAGAATAAATTGGGAATTTTCTTCACCTTTCTGGCTTTTAAGAGTGGAGCAATAAAAATTTAGTAATTAGAATTACCTTGCGAGGATAAAACAATTTGCATGCAATTAAGGAACAAATTTACTTTCTTAGGCTTTGGTTGCAATGGCCTACTAGGTGTTTTATTAGAAGTAAATCCTATTTAAATTGCCTCCCTTGGAATGAACTATACTATTAGCTTAGTTTTATTGAATAGGATCTAAGTTTATCTACATCTTTCATTTAGTAACACCTTCCATTTTACAACTTTTTAAAAAATGAATATGAAATTTTTTTGGTTAAATTTTTTTATATATATTCTCAATCCATTTTTCAGCATATTGACTAAAATGCGCAAGTTTATAGGACATACGTGTTTTTTCCTAAAAATGTTGAAAGACAAAACTTCACCTTTTGGAAGGACTAGAAAAGCCTACATTTTGAAGTTTAGGCACATTGAACTTGCAATCAATGGAGATATTTTTTCTAAAATTTTGGGGCAATGTACTTAAACAAGCTTATCAAAAGATCATATGGCTTTTTTAATTAAAAAATAAATATTGATGAAGATTTTGACCTTGATTTGGGGACAAGTGTTTTGAAGCAATTTGGGGCCTCTAAACACGATGGTCTTTTAGGGGGTAATTTTTTTCAAATATTATATTTTTGTCTACATTTGAAGCTTTGATTCATTTTATTTGGACTAGTGATGAAAAAGTCATAGACAAATCTTCTTTTTCGAGCAATCTAAGCATTTTCATGAAAAAATAACTTATAGAATTCATTTTTGAATGCAATTTTCACAATTTTTCTAAAAAGAAATTTCACAAGGTTAAGATCTTTGGCTACAACACTCTCACTATTGAGATCATTATGTTTCAATTTTATCTTTGAGATATTAAAAATTTAATTTTTTTGGTCTATTTTGTATTTATTTCTACTTAACTATATTTTTAAGAATGAATATCAATTGTTTTCTATTCTTATTTTTTCCCCAAATTCTCAACTCAATTTTTCAACATAAAAAATCAAGAATTCCAAATCAACAGTGCAAAATTTTTAACTAAAAATAAAATTTAAGCCAAAAAATATAGCCGATCATTCAATCAAGGTACAAAAAAACTTGTTTTCTTCACTTTAAATGCAAATATCTTGTAATCTACATTGTTAAAGTTTTTTAAATTACTTTGACACATTTTTGTAATAGTCTCAAGTAAGATCCTACAATTAGATATGAAAAAAGAATAATTTCTAAAGTTTTTTGCTCTTTGCAATAGAAATGGCAATTGTAAGTGTTTTCTAATGAAAAAGCCCCTTATAACTTTAGAAATCAAGAAAAAGATTTGTGTTGATAATTGGAATTTTGATTCTTTCAAAAAAAAACTCTCCCCCCCAAATTGAAATCTAGCTAATGTAGGTTTTTTTTTTTATAACATCCTCTTAGTGCAAGATTTTTCATGTATGTTAAACACCTCCATTATCATTGAAAATTGGCATGCAAGTAACTAACATAAATACCTACTAATGGTCCAAGTTCCCAAAATTAGATAGTATCTCCTTCTTCACAAAGTAGAATCAATTTATATTGGCCTTGTTGGACAAGGCCCAAAATTCCTTTTCTTCTAACTTCAAATGTTACAATCTTGCAATCTACGCAATCAAATGGTCTAAAAATTCCACAAAATATTTGGTATAAAAAATAGTCTATCTCTATGTGGATACAACATTAGGTTGTAAGCAAGAAGGCCCATTGTAGACATTTTGCTCATTTGAAGGAACTAGGATGGATCCATTATAATCATTCATTCCTCCTAAAGAAGTCAAACTTATATACTTAATATTTGGGCCAAAGTATGATGAATAGTGACCACAATCAAGATTTGAGTGACAATAATGGAGAGAGTTAGTGATTGCAAAGAAGATTTAATTGACTGGCTCACACCTTGTGAAGCCTACTTTGATACAGAGTAGCAAAAATGAGAGGCAACACTCAAGAATCAAGTAAGGGCATTCAATTCATACAAAGACAAATTAAAATTTAATTGCAAAATAATTGACACCAATATACAAATTTTATTGTTATATGTACTCGAATTTCTAAAGTAGCTCTATACTTTAGCCAAGAACAATTTGAATTACAAGCTTAAGATTTGTGAAAATCTTGTATAATTGAGAATCCTTGATTTTCTTATACCTAATGGAGCTTTGTCTAATATAAACAAATATAATGGTTCTAATTCTTCACATAATCAAAAAAATCAACTCTATCCACGCAAACTCTTCACTAAAGGCACAAACATAGCTACAAATGCCATGCCAACATAACATTGTTCACCAATGTTCTCTATTCCCTTTAACTTGAAGAAAAAGCTTGCCATAATTCACCACTGTTTTTTACTTCCTTTAAATTGAAGAAAGAGCTTGCCAGCTTAAGATTTATGAAAACCTTTCATAATTGAAAATCAATGATTCTCCTATGCCTATTAGAGCTTTGCCTAATATTATATAAAAGTACCTTACATTGAAGTCAAATCCAACATTTTGGTGTTGAAATAATTTAATATTAGAATTTGGACAATTTAACAACTTGTTTTGATCTTAATACTTTTAGAATTGTACTCCTCCTACTTTCTCGGCACTCCCAATTTGGGATTGATTTTTTCTATTTATGTGTAAATGTGTTCCTTTATCTAATTTTTCTCAAGAATGTTTTTTGGGTATTTAATTAGAACTGGCACCAAGATGACAGCATGCTACGGCCTACCACTTTTGATGTCACAGTGTCACATTTGAGGAACTAATTTATTTTAAGTGTACATAAATGAGGAGAATTACATGCATAAATTTGGTGTGGTGATTGACATTACAAATGTATTCTAGAGTCCAAGCGCATTTTTCAATTTGTACACAATATCTAGTTTTATTCACTAATATATATTTTTTATTTTTTATTTTTATTTTTACTTTAAATATAAATTTTAATATTTGAATTGGTTGGAAGAAGAAACTAGCAAGATTTTACAAGTGGGCCAAATTTTCTTATTATTTAATTCCTTCTACAAGATATATTGTAGAATTAAACAATAAAACGAGTTATACAGTATAATAAATAAAAACAAACAATTTTTTTTAAAAAATTAACTTCAAGACAGATTAAATAATATAAAAATTTGGCCCACCTATAGAATCTTGTTAGCTTTCTTTACCAAGAATCCAAAGTGTTAAAAACTCTATTTACATTTTTTTATTGAATGTGCCAAAGTAGGTAGGCCATAGCATGCTTTCACCTACCAATGAAATTTTTTCAGATTTTCAGAAAAAGTTGCACAATTTTTAAAATTTTAGACATGTTCCAATTTTCCCTAATTATTTACAAAACTAACCTATACGTAGGATATAATGATTCTAATTCTTCACATAAATCAAAAGAATTAACACTATCTAGGGCAAGCTCCTTGCTCAACATCACATAGCTCCAAATGCCAACATAATGTTGTTCACCAATGTTTTCTACTCCATTAGACTTAAAGAAAGAATCAAGTATTTAGAAAAGAATGTCATAAGGTGGCCAAAGTTCCGGGCCACACTAAAGATTATTAAAAAATTTATAGAAATTTTCCACCTCATAATTTATATAAAATGCACATTAAAAAAATAAAAATACTCACTGTTTCCTTGCCTTGAACAAATGATTCTTGGCCATTTACAATGCATTGGGAAACCACACTCATGCCTTGCTTAATATGCTTCTTAGTATGTTATGAACATCGACTCTCTCACACCACTGAGAGCCCAAACCACGACGTTCGAGCTAGTACGTCGCCGGCTCCTCCCACGTCGAGAAACACGCATGCCTCGCATCCTCCAAGAGCATCGACTCAAATCCGGGCGAATCAGCCTCGTACGTGGTTTTGTCGATGGATCGAATTGCCAGTTTAAGATTTGTAAACCATTTCATTCTCAGGATCCTCCATGATATTGAGAATCCTCCGTCTCCCAGAGCTTTGCCTGCTCGATCTAAACAAATATGATTCTTCTAATTCTTCACATAAAATAGAGGAATCCACTGGATGTCCTGGCCAAGACACGACGCCTAGACAGAGTTGATTCAGGGCTCCTTACTCAGAGACACAAACACACAGCTACGAGTGCATTCACGCCATAGCCAGCACCACCACGTCCTTGTACGTCGCCGGCTCCTCCCACGTCGAGAAACACACATACCTCGCCTCCTCCAAGAACAGCGGATCCCTATACACCAAGAACATACTCTCAAACCCAGGCTCTCTCCCATACCCCACGCGAACCAGCTTCGTCCTCTTGTCAATCGAGATCCAGAACTCATTCTCGGCCTCCGCCTCCGGCTTGTTCATCCCCACGGGCACCATGCAGAGACTCTCCCCCTGGGACCCCCGTCGCACCATCGAAGCCGTGTTGCGCCATCCCCCGATCACGAACTCGTACATGAGATGCATGGAGTGAGGGAGGGGGGAGATCGCGACGTGCACGTCGCTGGAGGAGTCGGTGGTGAAGAGGAGGACGCCGGAGCCTGGGTGGGGAAGAGAAAAGGGGGAGGAGGACCAGTTGTAGAGGCCGCGCATGGGAGGAAGGGCTAGCGGTTTGTCATGGTGCTGGTGCAGGAGTAATTGGCGGGGTCTTTCGGGAGGGGGATGTGGGGAGGGGTGGCTTTGAAAGTCCCTGAGAGTGTGAAAATGCGAAAAACGTTAGACAAGTTGAAAGCTCTAGGGGTAAACTGATCATAGTGTGCGCAATTCCCTGCGTGGAAATCGAAAAGCAGGAGACAAGAGAAATTATAGTGCTAAACTGATCATAGTGCGTGCAGTTCGCTGCACGAAAATCATCAGAGTAACCAAGCTAAATAGAGCTAAACTGCTACTTAGTGTGGAAGTCTCTGCATGAAAATCAGGACAGATTAGCCAAGCTAAACGGTGCTACACTGATAGTGTGTGCAATTCCCGACAGGAATATCACCACATTAGCCAAGCTAGTATAGTCTGTGCTGACATTGTGCGTGATTCTTCTTCTTCTTTTCTATTGCTAGAGAGTGACAGGTTTTTGGGTTTGGATTCAAGTCTGTAGGAAATTGGTGGACATGCAATTGAAAATAGAGTTGTCCTAGAAGTCACATGACATCTTCTTACAACTTCGCACAGCAGATGAGGTCAAAATTTATCTGACACCATTTGAGAGGGAAGGGTGGGACCAAACCGGTACTGATAGGGAGTGGACAACTCAATGTGTCTCACTAAAATGCGTGCAATCATGCATTGTTGTCATTCCAAAAAAATAACATGTTGAACCAAAATTCAAATGCAATCTAGAATAAGAATTGGAAAATGGTGGCATTTCATGTCTTCTACAATGACTCTTGTACGCTGTAAATCTTCAAATGCTGTATTGGCGATACCCAAATCATAAAAATATCATGCCAAATTTGCCAAATTCGGTTGAATCTACCAAATTGCGGCATCTAAGCTGGGGAGAGTAAGAGAGAAGAGAAAAGAAAAGAAATTGAAAATAGTGAAGTGAATCGAAAAGAAGAGGAAACGAAACGAAAAAAAATCAAAATCAATAATAAATGATAATTTAAAAAAAAAAATGGAACCTCCCCTGTAGGCTCCTGCTAGCATCAGAAAAAAGAAAAAAGAAATTAGCTCACCCCGAGCTGGCGATCCTGTGGCCCTTGTGTTTGCCGTTGAGAGGCAGCCTTGTAGAAAATTCCTCGACTTCATCGCTCCAAACTGGCAGTCGTTCAAACTCGAAGCTTCTATCCGCGAACAGATATGCACCGCAAAGCAACCAGAGACGATACACTTCGGATCTCAACCTTGACAGAAACGGCCTCATCGTAGCACTCTTTCAACAATTCAACAACCTGCACTCTTTCAACAAGTAGAATCTGCAGTAATAGCACTAGTAAGTCGACGGGAATCTACTCGAACAGTAAAGATGAAGTTGTCCACGAAGACGTACACACGAACCAAAACTTGCAAGAGTTGTAACAGATGTACTGTATGACTAACTTGACCCACTTGTGAGTTGAAGCACCTGAATTTGGAGACGATCGAAGCAATGACGAGCTTGCAAGGCAGTGATTTCCATTTAGTCAAGTTTGAGGAGGAGCTCTTTAGGGCCATTTGTCAGCGTAAACACTAAATTTACTTAACCCTAACGAGCGTTTTGGAGGGTCGAAATTTCGCACAGGTTTCAGTTTGTCAGATTCCGTTCCTCCAGACTATATAGTCCAGTCGGCCAGTGCTGTGAAGGTTCGTGGCAGGTACTGTTCCAAAAAACACACGCTGACTCGAAACCCCTCTGGTCTCAACTGCAGAAGTCGTGCGCGCAATAGGAGATTGACAGCTCCATCCAGAGTAGGATATTTTAAAACAATATAGACACCTTTTCCTGTATCAGCGGCTTCCTGTTTGAAATTGAAACTGGAAGGTTCAGTGCCAACTGAAGTTGCCAGGATGATGGAATCGCACAACAAAATCAAGATTCAAAGATGTACTCCCATTGAACGACAGGGAGGTTTCCGCAGGCCATGCCGTGGAAGTTGCGGAAGATTCTGAGAGACAATCTATGCCCACATTTCTGTCAGCTCGATTTTCTAGTTTACTAGTAAAATTTGTAGCGCGGAATCTCCTACTCCTCAAAGAAAAAGAGTGCGATCGCAAGTGCAGAGCCCTATTGCAAGTGATCAAACAAAACTTTCTGGAAGCTGGTTGTGAAGTCTGCTTCAAGCTCCGTTTGTCTGTCTGGTCATGAAGCATTTCAATCTGCCTCCACTGTAAAGACCTCTACGTATGATTGGAAAACATTCATTACAGTGATTTATTTTAAGACAGTGGGAGTAAAATTCTCTTTTAGTTTCTATCAACCGCGTGTTTCACACCGTGCAATGATCTCTCGCAGCAGCCGCTCGGCTATGACTCTTCCTTTTCCTCTTCCTCACGTGCGGGGAAAGCCAGCTCCGACTACTACTGCCTTGGAACCTCTGCTGCCCTGCAATCCGTCACCTGTGTAACTGTGCACCACACTCCAGGCACTGGATAAGCCTTCCTCAAATCCGATTCCACTCCATCCGTGATTTCCCCAAATCCCGAATTGAACAAGAAAGGACTTGTGATTCTACCGGAAGACGATGTCGCTCCTGAAATTTACGCGCCTCTCGCTCGCGGTACCTTCAAATCCTCTCTTTACTATGACATTCTCTTCAAATACATTCTAAAGTATCCTGCACATTTTCAAATTTTTGGTATGCATGGTGCAATGGGTGGAAGCTCAATTGGGTAAGATTATAGAGGTCTGATTGGACTGCCGTGGTGAGAGAATTTGATGAATTCTGGAGAGATTCTTGCTGATTTTCTGAGCTGCGGGTGGAGGCTTTGGTGAATGTGGTGTATTCCGTGGTAGTGGTTTGAATTGCAATTGCGTATACTACAATGGAAAATTGGAAGTGGGTACTAAAGTTTGTAACGTTGAGGTTGTTTTGGTCTCTCCCAATTGGGAAATGACAGTGTATTGAAAGGAATGAGAAGTTGTGTGTATCGTCTTTCATGTTGTACTCTTATCTCTTTTGTTTTAGGTGACTGAGGTAACGAATTCGTTTGTTGATTCTTGCCGATATCCTGAGAAGTGGTTCTGCGAATTTGGTGAATGTGATGCTTTCGACGGTGAACGCTTTGAACCGAGATTGCATATGTTACAGTGGAAAATTTGGGAGTGCGGTTTAACGTTTTAAAATGTTGAACTTGTTTCCCATCTCTCCCACTTGGGTAATGGCTTTGTGTGGGTTTGAATATCAAGTTGTGTGTCATTTCTCAATTTTGTTCATCATCTCTTAGGTGACTGAAAGGTAACTAACTAGTTGGTCAGTATTAACAGCATAGATTAGTACTCAAGTTTTCTGTACTGCTGCATGTTCAACCACATGCTCTTTTAACTAAATGTTTGGAACCACTGTTGCTGCTGTTGCGGTCAGCATTGGCGTTGCGCGGGTGCTATTCAGTGGTGGTGGAGAAGCCATGTGCGGGTCGGACAGTGCGTGCCATGATGGAGAGACCGCTCTTGGAGCAATGGATCTTGTCTGGACATGGCCTCGGGGGGGAAGAGCTTTGGCAGCTCAGCTAGCGCTCACGCTGCAGCCCAAAGTGAAGGCGCTCATTCTCATGGCTGCGCCCATGCCCCAGGATGTGAATATGGCGAACCTGAACATCCTCGTTGTGGCTTTGTATGGCCAAAAGGACAGCGTCGTCACTTAGGAGACCGTCGAGGAGTCCTTCTCTCGGATGCCAGGTTTTTACCCCAAACCCTAATTCTCAATCTTTGTGCCCTAATTCTCAACCTGGGTGGGAACTGTTTGCTTGGGGTAGCTGTCTTGGGGATTGAAAAGTCACCAGTTTTAATTAAAGTGTCATCCAAACATTTGGTTTGTACAGATTTGGTTTTATCATCATGTAAAGCATTCAAAATATTTGAAACTTTATGGGCTTCCAGCTTCTGGTAAGGTATCTTAGATATATATGTACCTTACCTTTTTGAGAGGATTCCAGTGCTCTAACATATTCATTACTTGGATATTGTTTGAATAAGTTGTGAATTGTTGAAATTTGAAGTAGTAGGGTCCCAAGCGTGAGCTTAGACTACCCTTGAACCATGATTATTGCATCTACAGCTCTGTCTCTCATGGGAGCATTTTGGGTCTTTATAGAACCTAGAAGTACACCTTGCCCTCTTTAATCCGACTGTCTTGGTTCCCAAAGTAAGAACTACGACTTAGTTTGAATTTGCAACAAGTGTGCCTTAGGCGATGACAGTGTGGCAAGTGTGCAGGATATATCCATTTTTGAGGTCATATTAAAGAGGTATAAGTGTATCTCATTTCGTGCAAGTCACATGTTTGAATGACAATTCAAATAATCTTGAGATAAATTCAAATAATCTTGAGATAAATTTTTTATCACTCAATGTATGATTTCTTCTGCAAAGTGGAAGAGTTGTAGTCCTCTATTATAGGATAGTAGAAAACCCCATTTTCATTCAAAGATTAGTAGACATTTTGCCAAGTCATGCTGACACTCATTTGTTGCTAATTGAAGACCAACTAACTGTTGATTGGAACAGGGTTCAGTCATTAGGAAACAAGATCAGGTCGAAAGACTTTTAGTGTCCTCGACCTAATGATTTTTATTTGATGAGATTGTGGCATCTTTATGTTTATTTTGTGACCTGATTTATGACTGGGAGTTTGTTTTCTGGGGTTACAGAGGTTTTGGTGTGTGTTCACCCCTACAGAAATCAAAGGTCTTGTTTACTACCCTGGCGCAACAGTAGATTCTCGTGCTTCCCGTTGGCTTTTGAAATCGCCGCACGTGCACATTTGGTGGTAATTGTCCAAATGCCAATGCGCATTTCGTCTTCCATTTACCAGGATGCTAACGCCGTGATAGCTTCCGACCACCCTCTTCTTTCTGGTAATCCATCTCCATTCTCAAACCACAAATTCACCCTTCTTTCTGCGGATTTCTGATTTTTGCTTAACATTTGTGAGCAGCAATGGCATGGTGCCTTTTTAGAACAAAAACCAAGAATAATAAAAAAAACAAGTCGTAACAAATCAGAGCAAATCAAATCGAGCTTTCACGTATTCAAATTGTGCTCAGCTTTGTAAAAACCATGTACAAAGGTTTGCTTTTGTATTTGTGTCAGGATTCTTTTTCATGCCACATCATATTGTACTCAACAAGGATTCAATCTCTAGCTAGAATGTTGTGTCCACAGATGACTGATCCATATGTGTTATTTTCTTTGGTGGTTTTGATTTCTTTCAGTGGTTCCAAAGGGCAAGTGGGCACCAGCAGGGCACTCGGACGGGAGATTTGCCTCCTCTCTATATGCAGCAGTGTTTGGAGACAGGATTTACGCAGGAAAATGGGAAGCAAATATGAGTGAGAATCCTCTTCCCATGGCTCAGATCTATGGCACTCTGGATGATGTAGGCTATCTCCTGGAGGATATGATCGCTGCCGGTACAGATACACGGATCCCCCGCCGAAAGGAACGGGACTTCTTGTGAACTTGGAAACCACGAGATTCGTCCCTATCGAAGGTGCAAATCATTACCAAGTGGGAGACTACGGTTACCAGAGCCCTGACCAGATTTCGACACTCAGCATGGAGCAGCAAGTCGCCCAATTTGCAATGGAAACGGTCTCGTTTCTGGAGGATGTTGCATCAGGTCAACCGATCGCCTCAAGAACACCGCATTCAGAATTATACATTTAGCTGTCTCTAAAAACACCAGACAGAGTTTTCCTTAAACTCATTCATTTCGATGTGGCCGGGGTTGCTAACCAATCTTCAGTGAGAAATCAAGGGTGAAATTAGTGAATGATTCGTCATAGATCGGGGTGGAAAACCTTCAGTTTTCGTGGTTCCATCACGAATCTGAGCTAGGCGTCAATTTCATTGAATTGGCAGAATATCAGACATTGGGTACTTCTCAGGGCGTGCAGCCTGGAAAGGATATCTGTACCAGTCCTGGTTTTGAGAGCTTTGTGCAGATAAATGTCACATTTCTTGGTGCCCAGAATCAAGCCAACTTGACGAGATTGATGATAAGTGCTTTGGACTAGGTAATTGCAAATCGGGCCAAGTTATAAACAATAATTGTTGGTTAGCATCCCCACCAAGCCCCATCAAAGTCATACGACAAACTATATCCAACCAAGAGCTTTGTGACTCAATTCCATGTAAGTGTCAATGCATCATCCTCTAAGTCCACAAGGTTTAGATAGTTGAGCAGACTTCATTCTCGCCAGTCTTTCAAACCATAGTTACCCTTCTTCCTAAGGTGGGTACACCCAAAACCGCCACTTTTTGCTATTGAGCCTAGTTACTATTATTAGACTGGGAAAATTTTCATGTTCTTGTTGGCAAGTGCAAGGAGGCTCCAACGCACCAGAGAACGTGGCATTTGGATACCATATGCAAAAGTTATTAAGGAACAAAGTTTGGTTCTAAAATGATTTCTTCCACATAGGTACAGAATTGATTTTGGAGATGTACACAGAGGAAAGATGGCGGTTTAAGATCAGTGGCACATTTGGGTGTACCTACCTTATGTATAAACGCAATATTGTACTGTGCTACTAGGGGTCACCTTTCTTCCTTTGTGTAAATGCAATATTGTACTTGGCTATTATAGTTGCTAGCTATTAGAGTTGGCAAAATAATTGTGTAGAAAGATGTTGGAATTTTAGAGAAATTATTATTATTATCATTTGATTGTATGGAAAAAACATAGATTTAAAAAAGAAATATTTTGATATTTAGCATTCGCCAAATTTGGATTCCGAAGATTAATTAAATATTCAACATGAAATGTCAATCTTGCTAGCCGGGTACAATATGCAACATCCGTCATTTTGCCTTCACTAATAGCTTGGAATGTAAAAAAGATAGGTGACAAATTTTGGAGTGATGATATCAAATGGAACATACAAAAATTGATGATAATAGGGAGTGTCAATGTTGAAAAGTGGAATGGGTTTTGAAACTTGTCTTCCCTTTGAGGAATGAGGAATTATTCTAGTTATTCTCAAAATCTAATTGTCAAGGTCTACACATTGCCCATCTTTTAAAGTACTCTTGGAAAAAAATCACAATTATTAGACAAAAGTCATCAAACATAGCAAATAGCACAAGTTTTTTTAGCAATCATTCATTAGAGATATCTTTCAAAGTCATATTTTTATTTTTATTTTATTTTTATTGACCTCTTATAAGCAAGTGCATTTAATAATTGTTGAAGTTAATTCCACCACTTTAGACTAATTGAACCCATATGGCTTTATTTTTTTTAATTTACTCAAATACTCAAGGGATATAGTTGAGAGAAGTTTACTGGTTTGAGGCAAAACTCAAGGATTAAGATTCAAAATGGATGTTGTCAAGGTTACATTGTGTAAAGCACTTGCAGCCAAAGGAAGAACTAAAGTAGTGGAGAGGAATTTAGAGCATCCTTATGTTGGACTACTGTAATCAAGTGTATAAAGCTACATGATAGAGGTGTAGCTTTAATAGATGCTTTAATAATGTCTTTCAAAATCCCTTGCATGAAAAAACAATGTTTAAAAACAACTTAATTCTTATAGGTCCAAGGCCCTTTTCTTGCAAAAAACATTCAAAATTGTCATTTCTATGGCAAAGAGTAAAAAAAAAAAAATTATTTTATTGCACATCTAATTTTAGGACATTATACAATGATTAGTATGAAAATGTATGGAATAAATTTCAGAAAATTTGACCGCACAAATTGCAAGATATCTACGTTTGAAGTGAACAAAACAAGTTTTTTTTACACATTGCGGGACTAGATTATTTGACTTTGAACCTTCTTAACTTAAATATTTTGCACTACAGAGTTTCAAGGTTTGAATTTTTATGGTAAGAATTATGGAAAAAAAATTCAAAAAGAATTATTTTTTGTTCTTAAGAAAATTGTTAAGTAGAAGTAGGTACGAGATAGAAGAAAATCTAAATTATTAATATCTCTGAGATGGAATTAAAACACACTAATTTTAATGGTAAGATTATTCTATCAAGAATACTAAACCATGTGGAACTTCTTTTTTTAAATTGTAAAAATCGCATTCATAAATGAATCCTACAAGTTATTATTTCAAGAAGATGCTTAAATTGTCCAAAAAACAAGGTGTTTAAGATATTATTTCAAAAATATCTTTCTATTTAGACAAAAGTACTTTTTATAAGAAACAAAAGTTTAAAAAGTTTATTTTGAATTTTTGTAATTTGGAGGGGGGCTACCCAACGAACTTTGTTTTGGGCTTAAGGTGGCAAAACTTTTGTTCTTGGGCATTGATTGAAATAAAGTTATACTCTTACAAAGCTATTGTGTTTTCATATCTTCAAAAAAAGTTTCAAAAAATCACAACAAACATTCAAACCGCAAGAGCCTATCCAAAATCCATATTTGTCCTTTAAGGGGCAATAGAAATTTAGGGATTAAAATGAGGTACCTTCCTATTTTAGATTACCAATAGGGTACTCCCAAATTTTGCTACCACATTGGAAGTGCTCCAAGGTAATTTATGTAGATTTTGTGGTTATTTTAGCATTATTTGGTAAATAGATAAGAATTTCTTAGCTCTCTTTATTAATGACAACATTCATGTTTACTGCTTTAATTTTACTCATTGTTCTACAAAATTTGGGGAGCCTTTCACATACTTGAGAGCAAAAATTTGGTGAATTTTTGTGCCATTTATTAAAATTGTAAAATCCTTTTTTATTTAAGCATTGTTCTAAATACCATTTGTTTAATTCCTAGTTTTACAAGGATATTTTTAGTTTTGTTTGATTTCTTGGATTATATTTATCAGTTA
This sequence comes from Antitrichia curtipendula, assembly GCA_951230915.1. Taxonomy (NCBI): domain Eukaryota; kingdom Viridiplantae; phylum Streptophyta; class Bryopsida; order Hypnales; family Leucodontaceae; genus Antitrichia; species Antitrichia curtipendula. The sequence continues at coordinate 17,042,145 of OX579641.1, forward strand.
TGCTTATAAGCAATTTTTATCTTTTATATTTATCCACTATTTTTATTATTTTTAACCTTCATTTAATCTAAAATGTTGTATTAACAATACTATGATTGTAGTAGATTTGTAAAGAGATATTTACTAATAAGTAGATAGAATGTCGTCATCGGTTTTACCATTTATATTTCTAAACAAGTTACTATTGGGCCTCCCTAAGGGGCCCAATAAAGCTACCTTCTACATAACACCCCAACTCCAATGACAAATGCCCACTTGATATCCAATGATCCAACCAAATTTTTACTATTGTCAATGTTGTTGTGTAATTATAAATTGTCATGCACAACACATTGTATACCTACAACTCTTAGTCAAAACATCAATCAAAATCAATACAATAAAGTGTCAAAAACATCCTTTTAAGCTTTAATTTCTATTTAGTCTTCTATGTCCATTTCGAGGTCCATTTCCATAATATATTAGCTGAACAAAATTAATTCTTGAAGGTTCTTTGAAAGAATAATTTAAACGTCTACACTCATAAGTCGAGCTATCTCTCACATCATGAAAGGAAAATCTAAGAGTTCAAGTGTCAAGAGAAACTCCTAGTTTTGCAAGAATATTGTGCATCACTCTATTATACTATAACAATCGGATCTAATAATCTTACAATTTTTGTTTTTCATGCGGATCCAACAAAAATTTCATGAACTTCATGAAGTTTTAGTATACTAAAAAATGGACAAATTTCTGAAGTGCAAATTGCGCTGGAATTGTAATATAGAATGTTCAATCATTGTAACAAATATAAATGTGTGAAATTCAAAATCACACAACATTTGGGATGGAGTTGGACAAAAATTTAAGATTGCATTGTATAGTGGGCTACAATTCATTTACAAATTTTTGGATCTTGCTAAAATTAGGAGAACTTTGGGAGGCCCATGTGCACTAAAAAATGAATGGAATTTCAAATTTCAAATTGCGTTGGAATCACCTTGAAGTCTACAAATCATTATAAACACACATATGCAATTGAAAATCATATAAAGATTTTGATGTTTTCTATACACTATGTACTATCTAGTGTTGCCAACATTTGTGAAAATTACAACTTGTATTCAATGGTACATATAGGAAATGAACCTTCACAATTGCTTTAGAGATATTTATTTATATAGCACTTGAATTGCTTGTATGATTACTTGCTTGATCTTCACCCAAATGCAAAAAATCTTTGACTATCCTCTAGTGGTATGGTAGATAGTGTATAAAAGGAATCCAAATTGTTGAAAATTTTTAAATTATTCATTTCTCACTTGTTATGAAGTTCACTTGTTATGAAGTTCAAGTGAACTTCATTGCAATTCCAATGCAATTTGCGGTTTCAAAATTGGTTCATTTTTTAGCATACTAGAGCTTTTTATCACTATTGTCCAAGCCCTTGCACCCAAACTGTAGGTGCTTAGGACTCTACAACTCCCCTTCAAGTATCTTCATTGAAAAATGAATTATTGGGAATGTGACCATCATGAAACAAGACAAGATTTTGTGACACTATGTATTTAATATAATAGATATGGCAATTAACATTCGAGATATTTTCAGAGTTTTGGCAGCTATTTTTTTCCAATTCTCATATTGAACCAGGTTTTCAAGTACTTAGTTTTTTTTTTCACTATTTTTCATGCTGAATAGAAATTTTATAGATTTTTCACTAGTTTTTGTCTAATGCTTTCAAACTGCGACTGGATTTTTTCTAATTTCACTGGGTAACAATGAATTAACCGACAGTTCTCCCCCAAATATTAATGGCGATCATGTCAATGAAAGCTTAAGTGAACTTGTTGCAGATAATTTATGGATGAGCAATGTTGGAGTATCCTTGTGAGCACTTTAGAATGAGCAACAAGGACTAAATGGGACATTCTAAGTAGTGTTTTCTTTTCTAGCAATTTGGTGCAAAATTGTACCAAAACTTTTGCCCAGGCACCACACCTATAGGAAAAAAAAGTGAAAAAAGGCCTATAATCGCCTTAGAAGGAATGCAGTGATAGGTCCCGTCGCGAATTCCATACGGAATTGCGGGTGGATTTTGAGAAGTTGTCGCTTGTCAATTTTGCCTCCTTCCCGCTCCTTTTCACTCAAAAGAGCCAGAGCATCACCTCCAGTGCTTTTGCAGCGCCACCTTCGTGCTCACCATCAATCTTCTCAGCACCACCTTCACGCTCACCATCAAGCTTCTCAACGCCACTACATCCCCTTCTTGATCTGTAGGATCGCCTCATGAGCGCTTGCCTTAATTTTCAGTAGCCTACTCTGCAATGTCTTCTTGGCGTAGGCAGCTAATGCACCAACGAGGCCTTGGCATTCATAGCCACTTGCTCTCCTGCAGAAATGTGTTTAGGTTGTTGTATTGCCACATTGATTGCCACTCTCATTGTGTTTTAATTAGAATTACAATTCATGGTCATGGAAGGTTTGAGGGTTTAGGGCGCGACGTCATTGCACAAAATAGGTGGGGTAATTGGGCGTATTACGGTCCGCTTCAATTTGCAATTGCAACAACCGACTTTACTGTATTCTTTTTAAAGATTTTTCTTCTTCTTTTCTGTGTGTTTTGTTGCTGTTTCAATTTGGGTGAGTGGGATTTTTGTACGCGCTTTCCAAATTGGGTTCACAAGCAGGGATTTAGGGATCCAGAATCGGGAATTAGGCTTTGGCAATGGCGGACTCTCCTTGCGTCCCTGCGGACCTTGGTCTTGCGCGCGCTGCGATGGCCACGAATGCTGTGCAAGCGGAGAGGCGGAGAAGAAAATTGGCTCAATTACAACAGAAGGCTAAAGCTGTAGAGCGGAAGGCTTTAGAGTCCAAGAGATTGTTGGAAATCAAGGCACGCAAGAGAGCAAAGACTTCGAAAACAATGCGGAGTTACTTCTCTTCAAGCTGGAACTCGCTTAATCGCGGGCCTCTGCAGTCCGTGGAGCAGGAGGCGGATGCCACCACCAACGTTGGCGGTTCACAATCCTTGGACACGGAGACAGAAATTATCTTGTCTTGCCCTGCTGTGGTCCATGTATTAGACGAGGAAGAAGCGATTGAGGAGGATCCCGATTTCAGCAACGATGACATAGTGGATTCGGACGATGATTTGTTCGTGGACCTGCCCAGCTGTGGTGGGAAAAAATGTAGGGGTGGAGATCGGGGGTTGAAGGCCTCAAATGATGCGGAAGCTTCAACGACCAGTACGTTGAAGAAGCTCAAGAAAAACTACGACCTTACTTGCAAGTTTCAATGTGATTGGGCAGCAAAGCAACCCTGGAGCGAGCCGATACTGGTGGAGGATGGAGTCTTGCATTTGGTCCGCTGCAAGCCTTGTACAGTGCTCCGTGGCAAACCTATCACAATGGCTCCAAAGTGGGATACAATCTCCAAACATGGCAGTTGTGAAATCCACAAGAAATGCATGGATTTGTACGCGATTTGTGGGCCGGCTACAATTGCAGAGCAGATCCAAGGCTGCAGTACAAATGAGTCCCGGAGAAAAAGAGTACAATTCGCTACCCTCTTTCAATTGCTTTCTAGTGGCCAACCAATGATAGAGTTTGAATCTAGATTTGAGTTATACTAGTTCCTTGAGGTTCCCAAATTGCCTCGGAAGCACTGGGGTGATGGCTCCGGGTGGGTTATGGCAGAGCATTTGTATGACTTTATAAAACAGAAGATCAAATCTCTAGTATCCAATGCCACTTACATCGCTTTGTCTGTTGATGAAACAACTGCATGCGATAATAGCCAATGGATAGCAATACATGCGTACATGATACAGAACTGGTCTTGAGTGCCTCTACTTCTATCTATCCAAAAAATGGATTCTGACGGTGGCACTTCAAACAAGTTGGCGATTGTGATTACTGGCGCTTTGAGTTCCAGTGGTGGTTTGACAAATTTGGAGATTGCTGAGAAGCTCCTTTGCTTCGGTGCGGACGGGGTGACCAGTTTCCAAGGTCTCAAGACCGGGGTGACAACGTAGATCACAAAGAAGTTCGCGCCTTTTGCTACTGGCGTGCATTGTTGCGCCCATCAGCTAAATTTGGTTGCGCAGTCTCTTTCTTCCATGACTGTAATGCACTCTATGGAAGATGTACTTCACATGACTCACTCATACTTCGTGCATTCTCCGAAGAAAGCAAATGATTTCTTTGCGTTGGCTCAGCAATTGGAGTCTAAAGGTTTGAAGTTGCTGAAGAATGTCAAGACTCACTGGATGAGCTGCCTCGCACCAATTTTCAGGCTCTTGGCAGAATACAAGGGTGTCATAGCACTCACGTTTGTGGATAAAAATGACAGAAAGTGGGGCCAAAGAGCCCGGGTGAGTTCTTTTCTTTCATCCTTTTGTTTCTTAAGTCTCTTGTTCCTTTTGTATTTGGTGTATTTGCTATTGTATTGTTTGGGCTTTGTTTTGACTCAGAAATTGTGGTCTTCCTATGAGTGCAAGCTAATTTAGCTCTATTGCTGGACCCGTACGTGTTGCTTGGAATGTTGGCGCTACTTCCGATGTTGGAGGAAGTCGACACTTTGATCCAATGGGTTCAATGTCAAGATGCCTTCATCTATGACTTTGTTGGAGCCTTAGGCACCTGTGTGAACAAGTTGTTCACATTTTACCTGAATGCAGACACCACCTTCCGGAAGGATGAGTTTCATGCCTACAACCAGGTCTTGCAATGTTCTCATGAGTCGATCTTCATGAAGTGGGAGGCAAATCTAAATCTGCCTTACAAAACTTTGGCGTTCGTAGTTGGCGGAGAGACATATCATGCCCTGCATGACAGTGCCATGGTGCACCGGGAGGGGTTTGCAGCCATTACTGCCACAATTCAAAATGATTGCAAAGGTGAATGCAACCCTAATCCCGCACTTGCACTGTTTAATTCATGTAATACTTTGTTGTGAATGTCTTGTTTATGGTGCTTGACATAGTTCTTGCTTTTGTTTTTGGACAGAGGTTGTACAAAAGCTCATTGACGAAATGGCAACACGGTTCCCTGATTACAGGTTGATGAATGCACTAGGAGTTGTTTACCCACAGTATTGGGCGCAAGGGGATTGTTCCACCACCTTTCGGAAGCACATGGACATCCTAATCAACTTTTATGGAGACGGTCGCGGTGGATTGGTGAGTGTGACAGCAAAATATTTGTACCCGCCGTGCTAGACAAGTTTCTCCTGGAGTCCAAGCAGCCTCCTTTTAAAATTGCCATGATTGCCAACACACAGAAGGCTATGGAACTGCCTCCACTACACACTCCTGCACATCAGCTTGTAAACCCTTTGACTAAGTTGTGGCGAATATTGGATGCAAACTCCGCACTTGGCCAACACTTTGGCAAATACATCAAATTGGCGCAAATCGCTATGGTCCATGTGCTCGGAAGCGTGGAAGATGAACGAACTTTCTCCGCTTTATCTTTTCTGAAGGACAGACTTTGGAACTGACTGGACCAACACCTCGGTGTGGTGGTGGGTATGCATTGCCAGAACGTGTATAATCTAAGCAGCTTCCCATATGATGATTGCTTTTGGCAGTGGCTGGTGGCCATGGAGCACCAGCGATATGCACTAACGGCTTGATGTAGTGTAGATGCAAGATTTAGCTGGATTTATAGCAGCCAATCAGCCACGTGATTTGGCAGGCATGTCATGCTTCCAGCAAGTGATATATCAGGCAGGGCGTAGAGTTCAAAGTGCACTTTTTGCAACTCAGTTTTTGTTCACACTCCAAGGAATGTCCTTGCTACGGTGTATTGGTTCTATGGAACATGACTTTATTGCTTGTTGTCAATTTGTTTTGTCTAGTTGATTTAGGAGGTTGTCTGCAGGTGGATGGACAAATGTGACTAAAGAATTCTTCTTCCGTGGTATACAAATTAAGGAAATCACTCAGGTAAAGTATATTCTTCATTCACGAAGTTGTTGCTCTTATTTAGACCAGGTTGTAGGCCTCAGTTTAGACCATGCTCCGATCATTGGAAGTATTGATTGTTCTTGTTGTTTTGATCACCACTGGCATTCACTTTTGAAATTGTTCAGTGCATGTTTTGTTGTTTTGCTATGCATTGCTTGTAATTCTCTGTCCATTGTATTCGAATTCTAACTTAAGCATTGGAGTGTGCCACTTGTTGGTTGCAGGTGACATGGTAGTGTTTGAGTTCAAAAAAAATACTTTATGTGAAATTTTTTGCTACAATCCCACTAACAAACTGCAGAGGCGTAATTCAATTGTAGTAATGTGTCTTACATTCAATGTACGTTTGCAAATGTGAAGTTATCAGCCATTGCCACTGTCATTGTACTAAATCAAGCATCGGAGTGCTTGTGTTTGTTTTGCAGGTCATGTTTTGTTAGTTCCAGAGCTAGGAGAAGGACCAGCATTTGTTTGTTCTACTTTTCACTTCAAATGTCCGTTTCTTCCAAATTTGGTTCATTTACTAATTCAATGAAATCACCATTTTTGTGCTAGATGTTTGCATGTTGTTGCTAAAATATCTCCTAAATCTTGCAATAAAAGGAAAAAAAAAGCCTAACAAAGTTGTAGGCCACACTTAAAGTAGCCCAAATTCCGCTTCACTTGAATCCATGGTCGCCAATGCACTTGTCACTCACATTTCAGAAGTAGCCCATTGTCAGACAAATCCAAAGTGAAAAAATCCATGTGTCGCCAGTGACTTTGAGACAAAAAACCCACATTAAAAACAGAAAACGCCTAGGGGCCTATCCATACCTTGACTACAGCGAGAAAGAAGCACCCACCACCAAATGAAAAAAAAACACTGATTCTGAGCCTAGCCTTGAAACTTTAATTTCGTTAAGTTAACCCTTAACCTCTAAAGGTTTTGTGTATGTTTTTACCAAAAACATTCCCAAACAGCCATTTCTAGTACAACTGTACAAGTACCAAATTTTAGAACAAAATCATTTTTGGACACATGTAATTGTAGGATCTTGTAGTACCATGGTTTGAGAATATGTGCAAAAAATTTCAGAAATGACCACCTTGTAGATTGCAAGATAATAGCATTGAAAGTGACAAAAAACTTTTTTTGGGCCCTAAGAAAATCTGGGCAGATGCACTTCACAAATCACAAGGTCCCATTTGTATTAAAAAATGGTCCAAAATGGTGGTGCTTCTTTAGATTCATTCTTCAAAGCAAGTTGACTACATGCTTAAAAAATTTCAGATCATTTGAAATTATACAACATATAGGGATGAAATAAAAAGTAGATAGAAGTAGAGAATGATGTAAAATACTAAATTGATAAGAATTTAGTTATAGACTTAAGAAATGTCAATCTCAATGGTTATAATGTTGTAATAAAAATCTACATCCAATGATTTTTTTAATTCAAAGAATATTGAAAATTGATTTAAATAAAGGACTTCAAAGTTTATTTTAGAGTAGAGACTTCATAATTGTCTGCAAACTAAAACTCCTCATAACTTTCATCTCATTAATCAAAATGGAATGATTCAAAGCTTTAGAGAACCAATTTAAAACTTTTATTTATTTTTTAAATGATTTTTAAAAGAAGTATTTTTAGCTGCTTGGGCTACTTGCCGAGTAATGAAAACTACATATCATACAATAACTTTTCAACCATGTAGTTGAATGTTATGAAAGTTATTGGGACTTAAAGCTACTCCTTGGGCACATATTGTGTGAAGATTTAAAAATAAAAACAAATTTCATTTGTAGTGTGTTGCCCATAATTGCTATGTTGCCAAAAATGCAATTTGGTCCTTTAGAGATTAAAGGACTTTGCAAGTCCGATAGGCATTTTGAAAGTCAAAACTTGAATTTTCACATAGTTCTTGATTGTAAATGTTGAAGTTAAGCCACTTAACTAAAAGTATATAGCTCCAATAATCTACTACTTACTCCACTTGAATTTTTTTCAAAATTGATACATTTGTAATTTTTGGAATAGTTTGAAGATGCCATCTTGAAAGCTCAAAATACACTACTTTTTGAACTTTTCCCATCAATTTTCTTTTGGTATGAGCTCAAAGAGTACAACAATTATACCATGTTGTTTGTCAAATACTATTAATTTCATTTGTTCTAACAAATTTCATATTATTACAAGCATTTTTGCAATAACTAGATCTTTACAAAGAGTTTTCTTTTAAAAAATCATATGAAATTCAACTTAACATTCTTAATGGGATTATATTTTAGACATATAATAATACATATAAAAAACATCAAAAAATTTAAACATATGTTTTAATGTAGAAATCTAATGAAGTTTGACCAAGCAAGCACATATAATGTCTTTTAAGGATTAAGGAAAATTCATGACTTCATTTGGCACATTTAAATGCAAGCACTCTGAAACATAAATCTATACCAGTCTTAATTTTCTTAAAACAAGAAATTGAAGCTTTTGGGTATCAAACGTCACAATTTTGGTTCTCTGAATAGTGGCAATGTAAATTAAATTGGCATTTTGAAAAGAGTGCCACCACCCCATTTGTGGTGCCAACAAGAATGGGGTCCTCCCTACAAATTTCACCTCCACAAACTACTATTCCTAAAAATGAAAAAAAAATGTTCTTTAGGTTCATTTAAAGAAAAAGATTGTAGCCTTGTAGGATATTTTTCATTACTATATATCAAATTAATAAACCCTCCAATTATCAAAGAATTTGACTAGGTTTTGTAATATCTTGCAATCAAAGTTCAATTTTTGAAAAAAAACATTTTGTACTTCTCAGCCAAAATGACTTTAGAAGTGCATATTTCAAAATTTACAAATGAAAATTTTGCCTTTCTTGACCTCATACAATGATGCCAATTTTCACAAATATTAAAGCAATGAATAATTACTTACAAAGCCTTGTAATCAATAAAGGTACACTAGGAAAATAAGGATTTCATTTGCCCAAGGTCATCAACTATTTGCTCTAAGAAATTAGCCCTTGACTACTTGTACATGTGTGTTATCCATGATGAGTTTCTTCTTTTGGGGATGAACTCTTAGTGGTAGAGTGGCTATGGCTAAAAAAACTATAGTGAACATTTTTTTTGAAGTGTTTTTTTTGGAAAACCACCCAAGATTTTTTGTCTTAGATTTTTGTCAAAATCATGACAAGTTGTCCAACTAGACAAGATTTTTGTACTAGGGGACATCACTCCTTGTAATTAAAGTATACACCTGAATTAAAGGGAATTTGGTGTGGGGCTATTTACCTTAATTATTGCATTTAAGATGACCATATTTTTACATAAAAATCTACAAGGGGCATATTTTTAGTACACTATTTTTTATTTAAAAAATCATTCATGTGGTTTTTTAAGTGGGGCTATCTTACATATAAAAATTTTAAATGTAAATTTTTTTTCCGCCGTCACCCTTCTTCACAAATTTTCCCTTCTCTCTACTACATATGTATATAAGGTATACACCATGAAACCAACAACAATCAATTGAATTCAAATGCCATTAACTGAGTGGTAGTTTTTACCTCCTAAAGACCAAGTGTCTATTAAAATAACAATTGAAAATCTGGATAGGTTCCTATGAAGTCAATTTTGGTTAGATGTTCATGAAATTTTGACACAAGATGTGAACATTTTTATCCCTTTGTTGGAATATAATTATTTTTCCACCCTAAATTTTTTGGGCAATCCTTGCAATTTGGGCATTTGGGAGGCATCTTTTGCAAAACTCTCTTCAACTACCAATATTGAAATTTGGAGTATATGTAACTAATAAAATATAACATACAATTGTAAAAAAAAAATCGTTTCAAATCACATTGTAAGAAGACTTAAACTTTATTAGCTATATTGGAGTAGCTTCAAGAAAAGATTTCTTCTTCTAACCTCAAGCCCTATTATCTTGCAATATGTGAAGTCAAAGTTCTTGAAAATTTTCACTCATAGTCTAAATATTTGTTTCTAAATTCGTACCATTTGAAATTTAAATTAAAAAATTTCTTCATTGCACAAGAAATCCTCAAAAAATGATTAGTATATTGCCAATGTACTTAACCTCCTTACATTGTGGATTGATTTAAAATAAGCTAGACTCTATATTTGCTTCTAAAACTTTTCTTGAATGAACCTAATATCATATACTTATAAATAGTCAAAATTCTCATTTTTATGTAGACCAAAATTTTTACTCCGAGAAGGCTCAAAGTCTACTGACCCTAGTTCATAGGAATGAAAATAGTTTTTTTTTCTCACTTCATAAGTTTAAATCTTTCAATCCACATGGTCAAATGGATTGAAATTTTTTCCAAACATTTCTTTAACTATAAAATACACTTTTGTGTATGTAAAATTAAAAAATAAAATAAAATAATTTTGGATAATGCATCAAAAATTGGCAATTTTGGATTTTTCCTCTTTTAAAATACTTCTAGTCTGTAGAGGTTAATAAAATTGAACACTTAGAATCCCTATTAAAACTATCCCACAATAATCTCATTCAATGTGAATGTGATTAGTACATACAACGTCAAAGATCAGAGTTAAATGGACTAGAAATTCTATCTTTGTGTTGTACAATTTTCAATATGTTGAACCCACTAAGCTAAACTTATATATTCATGCAATGTGACAATTTTTGCCACTTTTGTTTAATGTTTTACATTTATATTTAATTATATATGTACACTATTACACTACTAGTTCCTTGGCACAATTTCAACCAACAACTCTTCATTATAGATTTCCTTAACTATGTTCATTTTATCATCCATATCAAATTATTTGTCAACATCCATATTCATCATACTATGAAAAATTTGCACGGCCCCTATCTATCAAGGCTAATTTATTAATGAAATTTCCTACTACATGATGTTTTTACATGTAGCCTAATTTAGAGTATGTAACATTTTATAGATCCTATAGTAGTCCTACATATTTTATAATTTTTTTTCCTTTTGAACTAAAGGGACCCTAATCACCCTATCTTTTAACCTCAAGTAGTTAAAAAAAATCTACAGTGATCTCCTTGGGTTTCTATATAGAAGACAAATTGTCCAACTAGACAAGTAAAGATTATTTTTCAATATTTTTTTATAGTCTAGACAACCTGTCATAGCAAGCCGGGAATGTATTAGATAACCGGTTGTACATTTTCCAATCACAACCTTTGATCTTCATGATCCAAAGTGTAGGAAGCAAGTTGAAAGGAAAGAAGGTTATGAGTTGCAACTTGTAATGGCAATGGTGACGGGTTGCCAATGGGAAGGTGCCACATTAGCATTGAAAAGTCAACAACCGGTTATGACCAGAAAATGGTTACTTGGGTTTCCAGGAGTCGAAGGACCCAATCACACTATTTATCTTTGTCTACTAAAGTGTTAATGGACTGGCCAAAAAATATCTTGTTTAGAATGTAGTCTGATAAACTTTCATCACAAATATTGTCAATTATTCAAATTCATTTGAATTCAGTCTGAAGATCATTTGAGGACTTCAATATGTTGAAGAAATATGAAACGTTGACATGAGCCATACTACAAATTAAAGAGAGTTTCATCCATTTAAGAATGGAATGTTCTTATTTTGTGTTATACAGTTGTGAAAAGAACTCTCATTGATCAAAATTTGTAGAAGGTCAAATTGTCAATTTTGTCAAAGTGGTGTGTTTCCCATGCCAAAAATTGTGACATCTAGACCGGACAAGAGTACATGGATTTATGTTTCAAACAGGTGGTTTGAAAGATGTGAGTCAAGTTTTGGGATTCAACCAATTTAACAAAATTGACATTCTAAGTGTGTGATTCATTGTAAGGTAAAACAGCCCATTACGGACCAAATGGGGGGTTTGCCTTCATGTCATTACTGAATTTTTTTAATTTTTTTCTCATACAAAGACAAGTGATAGAAATGGTGAGAGCAATTGAAATTATATTTTTTCAATAAATTGTGAATTTGTTATAAATTTCTGAAGTGTTCTGCCCATCATGGCTAAAAGAGCTTGTAGACTACCCCAAAACCAACAAAAATTATATCCATAACACTCATCTAACTCACCTATTGCGGTCACAATATTTTCTAAAACAAAAGGTTTGAAAAAATCACTTCCTACAATGAATTAACACTAAAAAGCTGGAAGTTCCTATTGTGGTTACTAATTATTCCATTCCGGATACCTAACCCATTGATTGTGGCACAAATTTAATTCACCAGAAGAAAACCATGATTCATTTAAAGAAAACCATAATGGAGTCAATCCTAGGAATCTGTAATGGATAAAAGGTCCGTAATGGGCTGTTTACCTCACAATCGGGTACTGAAAGTTTACAAACTCCCTTTTGGAGCCATTCAAATATTTTTTACAATGTGCATTATAATTGATATATTTTTTTGTAAGCATAATTATTGTTGCATCCTTATGCAATCCCGATCAACCATACCCAAATTTTAGTTTCAAAAAATCCAAACTCCATTTTCAGTGAATTGTTTCATTTAAAATTTGTGATTTTATATTATCATTGATTGAAAATCATTGGTGATGAATTTTTAAATTTTAATTGCATAAATTTGTAAGAAACATCTATACGGACATCTTTCCTTCAACAAGCACCTCCCCCAAAGCTTCAAAATTCTATCTATAGAGATTTTAACCCCTAAAGGACCAAACTGTATTTTTTGGCAACATAGCGGTTTTGGGCAGCTCACCGCGGATGGAGAATTTATTATTTTTCTTTGAAATTTTCACAAAACATGTGTTCGAGGAGTAGCTTTTCAGTACAACAATTTTCATAACATTTGACTACACGGTTAAAAAGTTATTGCATAAAATGTAGTTTTCTTTGAACTCTAGGCAGCCCGGGAGGTACCAAAAACTTCTTTAAAAATCACTTTTTTTTAGAATTGAAATTTGAAATTGGTTCTTTAGATTTATATGTACGTGGAGAGCTTTGAATCATTCCATTCTAATTTGTAAGATGGAAGCTATGGGGTTTTTTAATTTGTGGGTAGGTATGATTTTCAAAGTTTACATACCTATCCCCAAACTTAAAAACCTCATAACTTATGAAATTGTAACTCATAACTTGATTTTGGCAAAGTAATTGTACTTCAAAGTTTGGTCATACAACACTTTTCATTGAACTCTTCATTGGTCATCTTTCTGTTACTCGACGGGGTGTTTTTTAATATGAAAGATGTGCATATGGATGTTCCTTACATATCCATGCAATTGAATTAAAAAAATTCACCACCAATTATATTCAATAAAATATCATGTAAAATCACAAAAATTGACTTAAAAAATTCACTAAAAATAGAATTTGCTTTTTTGAAATTGATATTTGATATGCTTGATTGGAACTGGGTAAGAATTGAGCGATAATTATGAAAGACAATAAAACTCAATTCTATTCTATATCATATACAAATTTTTGAATTGCTCCAAAATGCATTTTGTAAGCTTTCACTACCCGATTGTACAACTATGTATCTTTTGAGTTTGAAAAAATCATAGCAAGATAGTGAACTATGTACACAGTAGTGACAGTACACTCCAGCCTACAAGGTAGAGAATACTATTTGATTCTCTTTAATCCTTGAAAGGCCTTTGGGGTCCCTCACTCTCTCTATACGACTTTTATTTAGCCTTATAAGTTATAACTCTTCAAATGAATTGTGATACATTTTTATTTATGTACTATCATGATCATTAATTTACTTTGCACTAAAAAATATTTGTTCAATGTTTTTCTAATCAAATACCACCAAATTTATAACATACAAAATAGATGCAAAGGGCTTTCAGGCCTTTCAAGGGTCAAGCTGTTAAGCATTTAATGTATATTAACCCCTAAAGGACCAAGTGTCCGTTCAACGTACGCAAGAAATCTCGGGTAGGTTCCTATGAAGTCATTTTTGGTCAGATGTTCATGAAATTTGAACACAATGTACATATATGTGCCTCCTTCGTGAAAAAATAATTTTTTTCCCAATCGGGTGCCCGGATCAAAAGTTATGCTGCCTTGAACTTTTGGGGCAGCTCGGGCAATTTGGGAATCTTTGGAGAATCTTTTGCAGAAAAGCTCATCAACTTTTGAAATTTGGCATGTATGTAACTAATAAAATATGGCATACAATTGTCCAGAAAAAAACAAATTTAAATACTCAAATCACATTCTAAGCATAGTCAAACTTTGTTAGCTATCTTGGGGCGGTTTCAAAAAAAAACATTTTCTTCTAACTTCAAACATTATAATCTTTCAATCCACGCGGTCAAATGGGCTGAAATTTTTTCCACACTTTGGTAAAATACTTTACTTTAGTTTTGTACGGTCGAAGTTTCAAAAAAAAGTTTCAATTTTCAATTTTGATTAACAAACTAAAAAACCACAGTTTTTGACAATGTCTCCCTGAATACCCCCCTCGGTCCTTTAGGGGTTAAAAATTAAATTAAATTGCCAAGTTTCGGTTTGAGAATCACAATCGATTTTCCATTCATGACAAGCACAAGGAACGTAGAGTCCATTCCCTCACGGGAATCAATGAAGCGTTTACCTGAACTTTACCTGAATAATAGCATAATCTGTGAAGGGAAAAATTTGGCCATTACCTCATAGTAATCAATTACAACATGGGAATTTGGTAATGAATTACCTTGTGGTAATGGAGTATGGAAGGGACTAAATATGTTATAAAAAAAGAGGAAATTTTAGAGAACATTAGTTTACATTTCTATTATTGTGTATTTTTATGTTATATTTGATTATTAAGTATAATTTATTATACACTGTATATTACGTTGTATAGTATTGTGTATACTTCCGCTTATAGATACGAAGTACTAATCATGGAGAAACTGTAGAAAAGACTTGAGTTTTATAGTTCATGAGAGGCTCACCAACGACAATGCTTATGGGATAATGTCTACAACAAAGAAGCATATGGTAAAATGACTTTCTTTGGGGAAGTGTTATAACATGTGGGAAAGATACAAAAATTTCCCTCTTCATGTGTTAAGTGTTTGTTGAACTCACACTTTACCACATGGTCAACTAATGAACTCATACTTTCCCCTTTCATGAACAGTAGAATGTGGGAAAGATAATGCACTTTGCTTGATGGTGCATCAGGTAAAGCTTCCTACCTTCCTTGTGAAGGACAGGCCGTACAAATTTAAGATTAATTTAAAATTACTCTAAACTTTTCCATTCACACCGGACTTTTTTGGAATTCCCTTCGACTAATTTGGAGATTCTGCAGTTTTTCCCTGCAAGTTTCTCCTAGTTTTCATGTTTCCCTGTGTTCTAATGTCACCATGGAGGGATCTTCAAAGAATTCCTATACAAGGAAAAAACCATGGATTTTCTTTGCAAGTATTTCATAAATTCTCTCCAAATTCCCTGTGCAAAATTCAAATTGGTAGACTTTGTATACATTTTACATTTCAATGTTTTTTCCACCTGATATTTGATAGATTTTAGAAGATGCAATTGTCCCATATCAATTGTCAAGGGTACGGTGAGGTTGGACACATAAGACTTGTAAATTGTCATGTAATCTCCAAAGCAATGAATTCTATTGATTTCACAATAATTTAACTTTTCTCTAGAGTTTGTACAATCTAAGAAATTTTAAAATGTGCAAATCTGAAATGTACAAATTTTGAAATGTACAAATCAATAAGATTGGAAATTCAATATCTACATATCCGTCAGATTTCAGCTTTCAAAATCTATAAATTGTAGTGACTATGCAAGCTAAAATCTACATTAAGCTTAGATTCTGGAGGCATAAATCTACATTCTGAAATATTAAATTTCACAAATTCAATAGATTTGGAGGTGGGGACATCACTGAAAAATGCACAAATTACCCCCTAAAAAATGCACAAAATTCCCTGTCTCACATTTCCCTGTGAGAGCTACATTCCCTGTGTACTTGAAAAAAGGACCAAAAAACTAAATTCTCGGAGGGGATTTTTGTTATAGTGCCTACAGGGAACATTGAGAATGTTTGGTGTGATTCTAACTCGATCAGATTTGCCAATTTAATGGATAGCAGTGTGAATGTGAGTGTGAAAATGTGATGCAGATGCATAAAGCTGTGGCGGGATCTTCGGGTATCTGATATTCTAATCTGATTGTACATGTTCAGATCAAATTTTGATCGCTAATTCACTACGCATGAATTAATTTCTTATATGCAATTTCAGAGAAGTATTAAATGAACAATCTTTTTTTCTTTTTTTTCTTTTTTGAAAAAAGAAAATCAGATACTGAATGGAGACGATCGATCCAATTTACAAGCAATGATCGATGCCCACAGGAATATATAAGGTTATTTTGTCAAGTCATGCATGCTCACACCCAACTTGCTGATTATTAGTTTAATATTCCAAGTCTCCAACCAAGTACATGAAACCAATGTCTGGGTCAGTACTTTGTGGCGTGAGCAACGATTTCATGTATGTGAATTGAAGTACTTACGGATTCATTCACAAGAGATTCCAGTGACGAATCCATTCACAAAGGATTGTCGTGAATTTTTTGTTGTGCAATATTATTAAACATTTAGAGAACACTGCTAAACATTAGAGAACACTCTTCAATCATCTCAAATTGAAGAAAACGAACGTGCGCAGCAATACAACGTGGTCAGGAGCCCTACAGCTGATGATTGTACGTAATACTTGTACAGTACAGTGCACATATATACCTGCTTATGTACAAAATATACAGCTTACAAACCCTACGCAAGTTATCCGCAAAATTACATTGCAGGGAGTACGTGTAACAGGATATTAAATGTTGCAATAAACGTACTGTCTGTATGATACATCATTGGGCGAAGCAAAGCTGCAAGCTTTGATGATTGATTCAAACAAGCGCTCCCTTGGGAGATCGATTTACATCTAGCTGGTATGACCACACTATCCAAAATGCAGTTTCATGTACCAGCTAGCAAGGCTCATTCACTACTGCATCGTTCATGGATATATTATTATTTGCAGCTGAAGACGAGATCGACGGTGCTCAACAGAGAAGGATGTACGTACACAGCGTGGTTGCAGTATGCATCATATTAATTCAAGATTCAAATCCTCTGGACATGTACTGCACCTGGACACAAAACAGGGCAACTGCAGTTCAGTTGAACTAGGAAATTAAAGGCCAGCTCTCGCTCTACACAGGCGGTAGAGTGGAGTCTCTTCCCATGCCGGAGTTATGCAGCTTGACATGCGCGGCGTCGCGTCTCCACTTCAATTTCAGAATCACGAAGACCACCGCAACGAACGCCCAGTACAGAATGTACGCAGACAGCGTCCCCTGCGTCGCTTCGTCGCGCCACCCGACAACCGCGTTCAGAAGCTTCCAGATGCCGTCCTTCTTGTGATGGCAGCAATGCAACTCCCACAGAATGTGCTCGTTCTCCGTGTACTCCTCGAACTCGTGCACCGCACCCGCGAACAGTCCCGCGGCGATCACGAACAGCAGCAATGTCGCGAACACAAGGAACCACTTGAATCCCGTTAGACCGAATCCCTTGTACAGCAAATAACCAGCGAGAATCCCACAGAGCGCACCGAAAACTGCAGGAATGGGAACAGCAGTGCCGGAATCGTCAAGCCCTATCCCACCTAGGAACACCACGGCTTCCACGCCTTCTCGGAGCACGACGCTCAGCGGCAACAGAAAGAGCGCGTATTTGCTGCGCTTGCTCTGCACTTCGTCTTGCTTGTTCAAAGTCTCAATCGTGACCTTCGTCAACTTCTTCTCCCACTTGGCTCTCCACGTGTCCACTCTGATCATGGAAAATGCCATGATGGTGATCAGAATGACCGCTATCAGCGACAGAATCCCCTCCCACAGGGGCTCCGAGCTTTCCCAGGAGTCTTTCGCCACCGTGTAATACAGCGACAGGAAAATAGCCGCGGCGATCAGCGTCAACACCACTCCCACCACCACCCCCGCCCAGACATGCTTCTGCATGCGCCGCCGCACCACCTTGTCGTCAACAAGAGTGTTCAGAAGCGCCAGCAGCACTGACAGAATGATCGCCGCTTCTAGCGTCTCCCGAAAGAGGATGAAGAACGCCGGAACACTAAACAATTCCACCATCTTCACTGCCTTCGGGACACCCACGCGCGTACAACAAAAAGGAAAAACTCCCAAGTGCTCGACCAAAACACCCACTCACTCCTTCAATTCAAACCCATGCAGAAGCACATCAGGAGCTGCAACAAGCAATCTCCCGAGCACTCGATCTGTACCAGGCTGTACGTACCCCACAGTACAGAGCTACTAGTTAATTTGATATGAGATTAATTATAAAACCAGGGAGATATACCGAAACAAGTTTATACTGGCAGTGTTCGGGAAATTTTTGGAGGTCCTCCGGCTGATTTCCTCCTTCTTACGAAAATGAACCGGTTTTTTTTCCATGGGCACCGGTTGCATCCTTTGAATCACAAGAAGTACCGGTTTATTTCCTCTAATTTCAAACTTTCACCGGCTAATTTCCTCCAAATTGAAATTGGCACCAGGTAAATTGCAAAATTCTTATAGTGTGTAGAAAATCAATTTGAAAATGAAAGTATTAATTAATATTACATCCTTAGCAAGAATCGAACTTGGCAAAGCCCTTTGCTATTGAAGGCCAAGGATCCTCCCAACCCATGCAATATGAAGTTGAGGATAGTCATGAAAAGGTTGCAAAAATCAAAAGAGTTTAGGATGTACCAACTTCTCTTTCTTCATATGTCTCTTCTCCTGCCTCTGTAAGGTACCGCTCTAGATTTGCATACAAATGGAAAAACTTAGAGGAATTCTTCCACCAATGGCTTCTTCTACACAACAAAAAGCTGGTGGGAGCAGCGGACCACAATGCAGGTAAGGCGACTTTCCGTAATTCATTTACAGCATTTTGTAGGCAAATCTGAATTCCCAATTGATAACTTCCATGGCCACAGACTGATACCCTTCTGTGTGACCCTCTCCATGCCAGGTATTAGCCACTATATATTTGCACAGGGCAGTTGAAATCCCCCAACTATCCAAGGGAGCCGGTAAAATTTCCTGTAAATTTTAGGTGGCACCGGTTGATTTCCACCCTTTCAAGAATCCTTCCGGTTTTGCATCCTTCGCTTGGGAAATTCAACCGGTTTTTTCCCGAAATCCACCGGCTAGCTTTGAACTAGCTGCCGGTTTTTTCCGTTCATTGTATACTGCTCGACAAGTGTCTCTCGAAAGCAGCTTGAGAGGTGCTTCCCTGGGGAATTCATGGCCCCACCCGCCCCGTTGACAAGTTGCCGGGCGAATGGGAGAAGCGCGGAGAGCGAGAAAGCGGGGTCTGGGGCTCGGTTTTAGAAGGCTGTGTGGTTTGGATCTGAGGAGCACGCCGGGCGTGTGCCGACAGTGTGGCGGCCGCAGCAGTCGTTGGCTGGGCGCAGTTCGACGTGCAGCTATATAGTAGGCGGGCAAGCCTCGGAATCTACAACAGTTTTTTATCCGTTTTTTAAAGCAAACCATTCACAAGTGGGATACAGTATGATGTTGAATGAGTAGTTTTTTCTTGTTTGAACTCAGATCTTGCTACTGCACGGATGTTGTAAGGCTGTACCATAAGAAATTGTAAGGTTGTACCTTGCGAGCTCGATCTGCAGTTTTGTCCCGATCTAGCTTTGGAGTACGTCCGCTGTGATAGGCGCTGATTCGAAGAGCATGTGGACGAGCTGCTTGCATTGCTACTTCTCCATATTCCACAGCATATGTCAACTCTTGCGCAACTGAGATCGATCTTGAGATTGCGGATGCCTGGATTGGGTCTTTAACTACAGTAGTACTGCTCCGGGTTCAGGACAGCCTGGATCGATTCTCATACGCCTCCTCCTGGTTGAGTGCCCTGGTTTGGAACCTCGCAGTTCTATAATCTAGGACAGATATAGACCTGAGATTCATATGAGCTCCTCGAACGGCTGATCGCTCAGTCCAATTCCTGAAACGTCAATTTCGTACAATTGGCGCATTTTGACGGATTCCAAGGTTTTGGCACCTTAAGAAAATCTGTGCCTGTCCTAGTTTAAGAAGAATTTGCGTATACAGGAACAATGGACAATTTTGGGGGCCGGAATGGTGACAATTTTTCCGGAATTGTCAATTTAGTTGATGTCTCAAATTCCTTTGGTTTGTTGTTGATAGCACTTGTCTATTACTGTTTGCCTATGCACCAATTTTGTGAAATAATGAAATTATGCCAAATTGCCAATTAACAAAGTGGACCATATAAAAAGTTTGTACTTTTTATTTTCATTTCAAAGATATACCGGTACGTGACAAGCAGAACTAGTGCAACATGATTTCATGATTTCCTGTAGACCCCCAATCTAGGATAGATGTACATTGTAGACATCTAGGAATGATATAGATCTCAGACATCTAGGGCAGTTGTACAATTTAGACCACTTGATCTAAACCATAAATATTCGCCAAAGTTGTAGTCTTGTAGAATGGCTCCATTTTAATGAAATTCTCAATATATGTGTATATATATATTCACATACCTATATATGGATTTATGTATATTTGTATGTGTACTATAGGATGCTGGGACATAAGGGGCAATGCAATTTTGGTTTCATAGTAAGGACTAAAGAAACAAATTCTAAGTAAAATCACCATATAAGATACTAATTTATCCTATTAATTGTTTAGTTCAAGGGTGATTGCAAGAAACATTGTGTCCTATTTTTTTGTCCCCTTAGCCTTGGATAAGTGGTTTTTTGCTTTTAACTTTTGCATAGTATGTCTGTTTTTTATGAAACTTGGAATGGGGCAATGGCACGATATGGGTATCACTTCCCGGACTCTCCGGACTTTTGAAAAATGTCCTTCTGGAAATGAAAACAATATTGGAAAATTACAAAAATTACATGATGTTATAGAAGGCATGTTGGTACACTACCATCATGTGCTATATAGGTCAAATTCAATAATTGAATTTTCTCCTAATTTAACATATTCAGCACCTGATTGCATTATAGTAGTGAAAAGACTACATATTTAAGGTTTTCTATTTAAACAACTAGGCATGCACCTTATTAAATTTGTATTTTATTATGTCATATGGTTTTAGGAAGAAGATGGTATGAAATTGTAGTCCTTTTAAATTGTGCAAAAATTTGTGATTTTTGAAAGTTTTTATAAATAAGAAAATTTAGTAATACATCTAATTAAGAGTTAAAAGTAAACATGGATATCACTCAAACATTGATTTAGCTAATCATCATGTTTATGAATGATTTCTCTATAAATTGGTATTCCGGATTGTTCCTTTTGCCTCAAATCCGGAATGGAGACAGTTCCGGATTTGACAATAAAGGAATGAAAAGGAATATCAAAATTGTTCAATTTTTCTAGCTCAATAGTATTTTGGATGCAATATTATAACTTTATCATGAATTTGTCATCAAATTCATGTAAACAAAAAATGTGAAATTTCTAGCACACATTGAATGAGTCAAAAAATGACAATGTTTTAGGGAGACATTCCTTTTTGGAACCCATATCGTGCCATTGCCCAATGAAAATACATATAGTAATTGCAGACATTGAACAGATTTTTTTTTTTAAATTTAAAATTATTTTTTTATTTTTAAATAGTCCCCAATAGGATGTCTAGTTGTCTACCTTGGCCATTTTAGGGGGTTTTAGTATTATTTTTGATCCAAAAATAAAAACTGGAAACTGAAAATTGGAATACAAGGACTTCTACTAAAGTTATCCAAGTCTATGAAGAGATTTTCTAAAATAGTAAAATGTCAACCTTCCACATGTGCTCAATCTCTCAAAGTACACTACCTTTACGCAAGTGTAGTAGATACAATTTTTTTTTCCAAAGATGAAAATTATTGAGACGGAACACCTTCAAGTTAGAAAGAATGAATTTTTTTTATTTTTATTTTTTGAAATTTTTACTGTTTCTTTTACTATTTTTTACTATTTATCTATTTTCTTGGTATTTTCCATCATTCCCTTTTTGTGCATAAATTTTAGAAATAAAATTTTCTAGGTTTGAATTCTGAGAGATATATCATTTTAAATGCTTTATAAATTATCTATATATATCTATATATTTTTTAAATCTTTTAAAAAGTCATAGTACTACAATACTAAATCCATTTTGAGCCAAAAAAGATAGGTGTTTCTTACAACAACCCTTAGGCACAAAATAAGTGTCACCCCAAAGTTTTTCCTACATGAGCAATTTCATTAAAATGGCGGTATTCCAAGTGCCACTTTTACAATGTGCCATTTTTACCATTTAAGACAAGTATAGATTTTAGAATGGTTGTTTTGAATTGTTTTCATGCCATTTTAAAATAATATTGCCATTTTAATGAAATTGCCCATCTATGCAAAAATTAATACAATACAATAATATTTTAGCATGCACTAATTTAAAATAGTGCAATTGACATTGATTAATTAGTGTCACTCTCTCTAAATAATAGGATAATCCGTAGTGTAGTTGATCAAAGTCACTAATTAGTAATTACAATATATTATCTAAGCTCATATGCAACCAAAGCGTGAACTAGCTCTACCTAGGAGACTAGGACATGCACATCCTTGATGAACCTACAAATCAATTGTGTCCCTATCTACATCCTTCAATTCTTAGATTTTAGCCCCTAAAATATATAAGAATTGTAAATAGAGACATTGCAAGTGGGTTGAAGGATAATAATGAATATGCCATACCTTAGTTCTTTCAAATCAACGTACCATTACAAAAAATATGAGGCCTCCGGAAGGCCGTTAAGCCTGGACCCCGTAGTGATACTACGGAGTTCTTTTTCAAAAAAAAAATTCAGAAACTGAAATTCTGACGTGGTCGAAGTTCCACGCCAGCGCTGACGTCAGCGCCACATCAGCGTGACGTCACTTTTCAATTTTTTTTTCGGGAAAAAAAAAAAAAAAAAAAAGAGTTATTTTTTTTTTCCGTAATATCACCCGCGGGTCCCGAAAATCAGCACTCACGGCCTTGTTGAGGCCTCATATTTTTTGTAATGATGAAAGAGTCCATTTGTTGACAATAGGTTCCACAATTCAATCCATTGCAACACAAAAACTACTCACCTATTAACATATATTTTGTTAAAATGGAAGTATTCATAAGCCATTTTTTCATTCAATTTTAGGATTGGTATAGATTTTAGACCACACAATCTAAAATCTAGGAGCGGTATACTATATACGTATTAGATTGTATGGTTTGAACCTAAAAGTGTCAAGTTTAGGTATGTTTGCACTTGGTGTTAAAGGTGTTGTTTGTAAGGGTTTTAGGAAAAAATTATATCTACTTTTGAACCAGATTCACATTCCAAACAACACCTCTAACACCAAGTAGGAACATACCTTTTGTAGAATACTGCCATTTTAACAAAGTATCCAGGTTTTATACACAATCAATCATTCTCCAAATTCAAGAGTCTTGAGTTTTTTTTATACTTTTCCTTTAGAGTATCCCCACAGCAAGTCACCAAAGGCACTCAACACAAGCAATGGGCGGGTTGTGGCTTAAAAATTGCCCCATGGCATGCTTGCCAAATGAAATAATATGCCCGGCCACTTCAAGAAGTGAAGAGGGCATGGAAAATAGAGTTTCTTGGGTACGGCTTGCTAAGCAATTTAATAATATTTTTGGTCTCAACTTTTGAAAAGCTTTTCTTCAAAAGTTGAAGAGATTTTTTTTTAAATAATAAAATAGGAAGTGTGGTGCATCTTTTCAGCACTTGGCAAGTCTCCACGTGGGGCCGTGCCTCTTCAATCAATATTGCGGCATGCCAAACCACAAAGTTGTATTGTTTCGCGCCCCTATTTTGTTAGCTAGCTGTGGGATGCTCTTAGCTGGTTTGGTAATAGAGATGGCTTGTAACATCAATTATCTCTGCAATGAATCTCCAATTACAACCTCAAAAAAAATTGGAAATGATTGAGATTAGTGAGTGGTGGAATCCTATACAAACCTTGTCCTTATGAATAATTTGTGCATATACTTATGATAGAACCACCCATTCCTTACCAGAAATCCATACCCAACTTGTAGGGTGCACCTATTTCAAACCAAGGTTGGAACAAATTTCCAACCAAAACTAAGAATGTGATTTTTCTCCTTTTCAAGGGTGGGACTAATAAGGTCATGACACATGTTCCAATGTAGTGAGCAGGAAAGTAGGAAGTAGTGAGTGGGAAAGTAGTTTTTGAATGATTGGAATTGAAAAACTCTATATATTGGGTATCGGTTTAGGCCAACTTTTGGCTTTTAGAACCATAGTAATTTCAATTCAAGGCATAAAATTACCTAAAAATTTGCAATCTTTGTGATTTCTATCTTCCTACATGACAAAAAATTTACATCACCTTCTACTGCTCCAGAACATGCGTGGAATTGCATAAGAGGTCAACTATGCGTGGTTCAACTATATACAAAAAGGATACGACCCTGCAAGTTACATATACTAGAACCACCCATATGCGACCACTTAAGCGATTTCGCACATGTTTTGGAGCAGTAGAAGACAATGTAAATTTATTGCCCCATAGAAAGATAGAAATGACGGGCGTTATCAATTTTTCGTGATTTTTTTCTTTAAATTCAAATTGCTATGAATTTTGGAAGCCAAAAGTTAGCCTCAATCCATACCCAATGTCTAGACTCTTCCAATTCCCATCATTCTAGAACTACTTTACAACTCACTATTTCCTACTTTTTTGCTCAATACATTATGACATGTGTCATGGGTAGTTGCAAGAAACACTTGTCCTATTTCTTGTCCCCTTGCCCTTGGATGGGTACTTTTTGGCTTGTAACTTTTGCATACTTTGTCCGGTGGGCATGAAATTTGGAGTGAAGGTAGCTATCTGTGATTTTCTGAATTTTTTTAAAATTAGTTTACTATTTTTAAGCTACCCCCGATTGGGTGTCTACCTTGGGCATTTGGGGGGGTTTTAGTCCTATTTTTGACCCAAAATTGCAAATTTAAGGCCACAAATTGGACACATAGGAATTCTACTAACATTACAAGGACTGACCAAAGTTTTTTTGAAAATAGCAACATGTCCGTTGCACAAATGATGTCAAAGTGACCTTCCTTTGCGCAGAGGCTACAAAGAGGAAAAAAAATTTCCTTCATGAATTTTTTGGTGCAATGCATGTGCACTCTTTTCTAGCAAAATGGCTTTTTTTATGGAATTTTTTTGAATTTTTTTTGAATTACTAAAAATGAAAAACTCCACATATCCCTTTTCTGCTATTTTCTGCTCCTAGTGGTTTCTGTAGTACTTTGTAGTAGTCTGTAGTACTGCATAGTACAATATAGTATTAAATCAATCGTTAGATCTGCAGGCGTTTAGAATCGACGGTTGAGATTTGTCAAGGTGCTGCTAAAATATAGTATTGGTAGTACTGCATAGTATTGCCAGTTTTGTGGCCAAAAAACGTGAAGTGTTTCTTGCAACAGCCCTCATGACCTTCTAGTGCCAAGTTGCCAACCTTGCAAAGGAGGAAAAATCACATTCCAAACTTTGGTTGGAAACTTGTTCTAGCCTTGGTTGGAAATAGTTGTGCCCTACATTGGGTATGTATTAGATAACCAATGAGCTGCACTAGCAACGAATAGGTTATTGAACAAACCGGTTGTACGTTTTTCAATCACAACCTTTGATCTTCATGATCCAAGGAAACAAGTTGAAAGGAAAGAAGGTTATGAATTGCAACTTGTAATGGCAATGGTGATAGGTTGCCAATGGAATGGTGCCACATTAGCGTCATAAAGTCAACAACCGGTTATGAGTATCTATCTATTATAACAAAGTCGTTTGTTTGGGGCAGTGGTCATATTGATACCATATCTTGTATTCAGGGCCAATTGATCAAACTAACAATTAAAAATAGATTCCAAAATATTATTTTTTTATTTCGTAAAGAAACAAGACAATTATTTTATTTTTATCATCTATTGAATTACATTTATCAACTTTAGTTAATTATGCAACAAGGAAGGTTGGCTTTGATTGCCAAGTACACTAAATTACACTATAAGAAAACTATGTTTTAGGTGATGTTTGGTGTAACAATCGATGTCTAATTTGACAAATTTTAGGTGACATCGAATCTAACAACCCTTATTTTTATATCAACAATGACGTCCAATGTAACATCTTTTTGTAAAAATAAGGGTTGTTAGATTTGACATCACTTAAAATCTGTCAATTTAGACATTGAAAAACTCTAGTTTCTTAAACTACATGAATCTAAATTGGAATTCATTGTACCAATTTAATTCTAGAATGGTTCACATGAGAATCATTTTATGATCAATCAACCATCATTATAAGGTTCATATACTATACCATTCACCAAGTATTCATATAGGTGTAATGAAATTCCAATCCAATTTGCAAGCCTCATTACAAATTATACGTGTATTGAAGATAATAAAAATGAATTAAACATCAACTTCAATATAGGTAGAAGGGTTAATTATAATGAAAATTAAAAAAACATCACACGTACATAAGGAACTAATATATAGACAAGGTCATCCAAACCAACTATTATCAAAGTATTTTATTTGATTGCCTATAGATAATATAATTTACTAAAGATATACTACTAATGAAATATAGTATTGTCATACTCATTGATCTGAAAATGCTTTAAGTTCTTATTCATGATGAACATTTTTATCAAGAGCATAGATATCAATTTTATTCATATAGGAGGATCTCTATAAACATAGTTGTTAAAAATATTTGTTAAGAGTAAAAATTTATAGCATTTTAAAATCAATTAATGTAGTTAATACTAAATTTCATTATTAGTGTAATGTATTAGAGTATATTAAAGGGACCTAGATTCACAATAAAGACTTAAAATGTATTTTTCAAATGTTTCAAATTTTCTAAATAAAGCACCAGATTGTGATATCTAAGACAATTACATAATTCACTAGCTACGTTTGTTACATTTTAGGGAGATACAAGGAACATTATGAGCTATTAAAAACTAGTATCAATCAACCTGATTTAAATAGAATTAACTAACTATCTTTGTCAAGTGACTAGAGAATATTTAGTCACAATTTTCAATGATTTTAGTTAATGAAATCACCATGTTTCTCCAAAGTAAAATAAAATATACCAATGTATTACATAATTATTCTCATTACTAAAAATTATTTATAGTGAATATCCCCAAAATCACGCAATACCTTAAACCACACCCTAAAATAAGCCCAAAATGATTTAAACACTTATTGAAGGTTGTCAATGAAAGAGATATGGCAACTTTTGATCACATCATTATAATTACAACACATTTCCAAGCTTTGAAGCTAGCATAACCTAAGGATTTAAATCTCTAGCAAGCTTTTCTAATGCTTGTTGGTTTAAAAGCTTGCATTTTTTTGGAATATAAATAATATGATTTCAACTCCATTCTTTTTACATATGACATCTTAGAAGGGGGAACTTTTGAATGTAACCACTCACTTCGAAGGCTGCCTAAGAACTATTTCAAATACTCTACTTTCAAAGCTTTGAATCCCTACTATGGTTTTGTATTTGCCAAAACTTTGAACCTCTATTGTGATCTCATATTTGCCAAAATCAGAAAATTGTGCATTTCTTCTTTTTCTACACATCTCTTTGCTCTCGTTTTCACTACTAACTACTAAGCCTTAAAATTACCCATAGCCCAATTTGTGGCAGTTTTGGGTGTACCCACCTTAATCCAAATGAGTGAACATATCTGAAATGCCATAAATTGAATTTTTAATTAATGTGGAATATACTTGTGACATGAACCCATATAGATAAGGCTGGTTTTCCTGATTCCCTGGGTGCAGCACGGTTGACTCCTTGCAAATCCAGAGGTATCAGCATCTTCCTTTGTTTTTTCTTAATACAAATTTGCGGTGCCTGGATCATGGCTAACCTTGTGACAACATTACTGATTAGCTATCGACGGTGAAGCTCGACTTACGCCTTCTTCCTCTGGGTCACTCAAGTTCCATCTGAAACAAATCTGGTGAAATTGAAACTTTACAGGACAAGATAAGTTAACTACACAGTAACTGGAAGCCACTCACTTCACTTTTTTCACAAAAAATGACTACGTTAGTAGAGGTCTACACTCTAGACTTACATTATTTATCTCAAGTGTTCTAAAGTAGTAATGATTGTCGAAGATATTCACTGAACCCACATCGTACGTAACAATATAAAAACCACAAATCACATGTATCACGAAGGCCAAAATAGAAAAATAGAGGATATTCCTCCTCCCCGGATACTTGGGCAAGCGTTGAATTGAAAATTTTCAGATCCCGTGATTTACTCTCCTGCTCTGATGTTCTTGCACTCATCCTAACATTCATGGCATGCAAGGGACGTTCCCACCATTAGATAAAATGTAATGTAGTCGACAGAAACTTCACTTGCTTTCGTTCTTAGACTCAAGATGTGGAAGACTTTTGTCTTGAATTAGCCTAAGGTATTCGCAGCAAGGACCAAAAATGCTATAATATTGACGAGGAAGAATGAAGGAACCGATTATCATTTCACAGCATATTGAATATTAAAAAGACGTTTCAGAGATGACCAATAATTGCCTGCACACTCCATGCACAGTGTGAATGAACACTAAATTTCAAACAAATTAAAACACAGGGTTTGCAAATACTTAAACCTTGTGTTCAGATATTTGCTTGGGAAAAAAACGACTAGAAATGTTGCGATTTCTAAATTCGAACGTCAGAAAGTCCACTACTGTTCGACGTAATATATACACTCTAATGACAAGGTAAAAGAATATTCACCAAAGGGCGACTTTCACCTGCTGGTTGGAAACCCCTGTTCTAGCCTTCTAGGTATATCCGCTCTGAACTCCACCTGCAGCTCCGGTCAAAGCTCGGTACGGTCCAGTATAATTCTCCACGAACAGAATACGTCCATGGCATTTTCGAGGAAGATTTTGTGCTATTCCTACACAAGAGTTTCTGGTATCACTGAGCAAGACCCTGACCTCTAGCGTTGCAAGTTAAAGATTTGCAAACTTGTAATGAGCACTGAGCATTGTTGGCAGAGAAGAATCCATAATGGACGTGCAAAGAAAGAGAAGTTACAATTTCGAAAGAACCGACGTTGTCATGCAAAACTCTTCATTCAACTCTTAGGAAAGTGTTCTCACAACCACAGCATCAATGCTAACCTATGAAGTTAAGTCTGATGAATCATCACGTTGCATCCTCCTTCGTCGCTCCTCATATGTTGCTGTAAAGACACACCACCGGCAACAATCAAAAGACTTATCTTGATCATACTACAGGATCATAGACACAAGCTCAGGCGAAGAGCTGTTGCTTACGTTGTGTAAGACGATTTCGAAGCAGAGCATGTGCACCTTTCCTGCTTTGTGAGTCCCCCGTCTTAGTGGAATCATCAGCTGCACAAGAAGAACAAAGTGTTCCAAGTATTTGAGCATCGATGATATCAAAAAAAGTGTAGAGTGGTTCAAGCTCAACCAAAATCTGCATTGCAAGCACTATGACTAACCATGGCACCGTTGAGTATGTCATGAAAACCAAATTTGATGCACCCTTCTTTGTCTAGTGCTTTCTTACAGTCTCCTAGGTGTCCGCATGGAAACATTTTCCTAATTTTTGTAGTTTTTTCAATGGGAAATAACTCGAAATTTAAGGACTGTCAGTCTAGAAATCCAAATCATGCAAAACCAAGTCCTTGCCAAGAGTATTCTAACGGTACCTCATGTGACCCGTGGGCCTCACCGTTTGTGACATCTCGACATGAAAAAAAGAAGAAGAAGAAGCAAAAATACACAATGGTATTGATTCTAACCTGGCGGTGGGAGATCCAGCAATCCCTGCAGTAGAAGTGACGAATTCACAATAGAGATCTGCAACATAGACTCCAAGTGCAGACGAAGGTGTTTCATAGAATCTGCAACATTTGTGGGACACGAATGAACACAAGGTTAGTCAGATCTCAGTTATTGAAAGACGAGTCTATGCTCATGTGCAACACTTGCATAGGATGGACAAGTAAAATACAATAAAGTCCGTGGACAACGTCTCAAAAGATCCCCCATTAGATTGACAATGATAAGTTAATATTAATCTAGTATAGGACATTAGATAATAGTTGCCAATGTACTATCAAAATAATGTCAATGACCCTAACATCACTGAGCTAAGACCACTTGCGTTGCACGACCATTAATACAGTATGAGGACTACAAGAATGTACCTTTCTGGTCTCTATTTGCTTAACCTTAACAACTACAGAATATTCTGCCTCTAGCCATTTACTGTGAAAGAAAAATCTTGACTTGCATAATAATGCTACGTAGATGCGACCTTAGTGATAACCACGCATTAACTTACCAGGGTGGACATGAAAAGAAAGACCTTGGTATCCACATTGAAAGAGAAGAAGCGGCGTTTCAGGTGCCAAGATATACTGTGGCTTTCTCACATAATTTTTCACATCTAGCATCTCCTCAATGATCTGCAACACACAATGTCAGTGCCTCTCTATTCAACCTAAGCCAAAACTACTAATAAAGGAATAATGCCCCGTAAAGAAAAAAGTTTTTTTTGGGAAGAGTTGCACGAAACTGAAAACACTGTGCTCGCGGTAAGTCATCTAATGAAAATCACTTACTGTTGGTGACTCATGACCATGGCCCACCATAAAGAGAACTGCAGCCATACAGCGAACTTGATGCCACAGAAACGCAGTCCCTTTAACTTTCATCATCCAAACAGATTTTCCGCCCCACCTGAAGAACAAAATACAATCAGTAGAAGTCGAGATATAGAAAACTATGATTCAGTTTGTCACTTTGAGAGTTCGTAACATTAGCAACAGCGAGACAATGTTAATGTTAATGTTAATGTTAATGTTAATGTTAATGTTAATGTTAATGTTAATGTTAATGTTAATGTTAATGTTAATGTTAATGTCAACGTTCAGGCGTATTTAGAGTGGAGTCTCCGAAATACATTTTGAACGCAACAGGTCCCTTTGACAGAGATGTTTGTGGCAACCAGATCACAGCAAGATGGAAGTAGATGGCTCTTACTCTTCGTTACAAGACAATATGTCAAATTTGGAGATCGTACGCCTGTAGTTATGCACACTGGAAGCGTCCATCTTGCAGAAGTTGGTAAAGTCATGGTCTCCTTCAAATTTCTTACAAGCAACCTTCATTGCCTACACACCAAGCAGAAAAAACAAGCTCAAGTTGATCGTATGATCATGATAATAATTTGAAATGAATAAAACAACTTTGTCATCTTCATCAAAGCATAAAGGTTAGCGTGCGTACATCAATATTGAGACCGTTGCTGATGAAGAAATATTTGTACTCACGATTGAAACAACTGAATCTGGAAACCCCCATGTACAAAGTGTAGGTTATATTGAGATTTCGATAAGCTCATAAAACCTTTTCTTATGAACATCACAGTCAAAGACAGATCTATACAATTTAAGATCTTAATAATAAAACAAGCCAGTAACAATATTTTAGTATAGAGATCCAACGTTGAAATAACTTCCAGATAAAGAAACCATACTCGAACATTCTTAAACCCTAAATGCCCAATCAACCATTTTCGGGAAAAAAAAACATTTTTTCAAAAATTTATTTCTTTTTCACAAACTAGATTGGGGTGTCTTTCTATTTTTATTTTCAAAACTAAGATTGCTCTAGTCAAACAAAAAAAATAAGAAAAGGAGCGCAAAGTGTTTACTATTTGCCTTGTTGGAAAGTTTACTATTTAGAAAAAGTGTTGATATTCCCATTCCTGAATCTTAAGCCTTTTTTCACAAATCAATTGAAACTACAGTTTTGACCAATCTAGAATTTTTCAAATGCTTAAGATAGAAATTGTATTCTTGGAGAATTTCTGAAGTTAAGCTTCAAAATTCATTTGAAGCAAATGTATAAATAGTTTTAAAATTTTGACCATACAAATATTTTCTACTCTTGATGCTTAACATTGTCCCCTTTGACACAAACTTCAAAAAAAGTTATGGAGCTTATATTTTATAACATAGTTGTGTTTTGTCCATAAACCTTGGGCCCCTAGGGGGCTAACAATGACAGGCCTTGATTGTAGTAGTACGCCATTAAAATAATTGCAGTGCTCAAAATGGTAGCCAAGTTCGAGCTGCAATACCTGGCACTAAATCCTGGTGGAACAGGACACCATCCGAGCACTCGTATATCTTCTGGAAGAGCTCTATTCATAATTCCAACGTAGTCAAGTTCATCCTCAACTGCTGTACCAACCAAAATAAACAAAAATAAAGTCAATTTCAGCGATGAATGAGAGCACCATCACATGAGACCTCGAGTAGCTGAAACACCAAGAGAGTTGGATGATTTACATGCAGTTCGAGCATAATGCTCCTCCAAACTACGACTTGCCCGAGCCATTGCAACTCTGTCACTATCACGACGAATACCATCCATGACAGATCCCATAGTCTTGGTGTTCGATTCTTCTGTTTCTCCTTCCAAAACTTCTTCAACACTGGTCAAGCTCTCAGAAGAATTGGCATATTTTTCAGTATCTTCTGTAGACACAAGTTCTTCTTGGCGCCTCTTTGATCGAAGATATAATGCAATAACCTGCAAAATATTGTCAGTCCAAGCACTCAGACAAAAAGCAATTTATGCAAGGTCTTGGTAAATATTGTGGTGTTCAAATCATCAAACAATTATATTGCCCGCTCTTGAAGTATAGTAAACAGCATTAACCACATACCCCGAGTTTTATACCTCTTAGCAAATTCAAATTTGAATTAAATGATTTGAAACTTCTTACAACTATTGATGATTGTGTCTTAGAGTTTCCACAAGAAGAATGCTTCACATACGAAAAATAACAAGGAAAGATGAACAACGAAGACGAGTCATGGACCAAAGGAAACGCACTCAGTTCGCTCCAGGCAGAATTCATCAATTAACCGGGTAGTCTGGGAAATAAGGGATGATTACCCAAGATGATGAGACGCAAGTATCAGACCTGGCCGGTGGCAGACACCCCTTTATCCGTGCGGCCACATCGTGTGTACTTCGCTTCAATTGCAGTCTCCGAAATTAGCCGTGTTCTTTGAAGAGCAGCAAAAATTTCTGCCTGAAGAAATAAACCACGGGTTACCGAAATCTCTTACGGCTGTACAACTATAACTTCTCGTTAAATAAGAAAGAAATCAAGAGAAATAAGAAAGGAAATCAGTGTGAATTGATTCATTAGCTCGACCACTAGTCAGGTTGTGATCTGCACCTCCACTGTCCTCTGAGACCCAGCTTGTGATGCAAATCCTTGGTACCTACACAGAATAGACATACGAAGGAAAAATTAATCACCCAGCAACTTGTGCAAGGTCTTTACAAAACAGTCTCATTACGAACAACCAAATGAGATATTGCTATACAATTGTCTAGAATCCAAACAATGCCAATGAAATCAGTACATATTGAGGTGCAAGATTAACAGGAGCACATACCTGCTGCCTAGGTACATAACCTTCAATGCTACATGACGAGTACAATAATGGGACATACTTCTTGCCGTAGAATCTGCATCACCGATGCCACAACATGATTTAAACAAAGAAGACCGAGTGAGGGATGACAAAAGCAATTAAAAAAACAAAAACTAGATCCGTATATTAAACCTAAGTGCCCAAACGACTGCTTCCAAATCTATCGAAGCTGAAATAAATCATTTCTGAAGCATCTAGGAAGGTAACAAATGTACTGATCAAAAGAAAATTTCATTCCCCACATAGAAGTATGATAGAAATATGTTTTGAAAGTTACTATAGTAGACTATTAGCTTCCAATTTGGACATTCTATTTTGAGCTTGGACACTTAGGGCTAGGCTGGATGGTGCTTAAAACGTCAGTGATGAACGTATCCATAGTAAGTTGATGAAGCAAGCATCTCCATGCACAATTAATTCAGTCAAATTAAATATGCAGCACATACTTCTCTTCTTCATTCGTTTCCCTCGCACTTTGGGCTTGCTGTCAAGAACTCGATTCTCAATCTGGCACTCCAATTCAAGGGACCCCATCACTCCCTCTGACGTTGAAGGTGTGCCACTGGAATCAGCTTGCGGCAATGTCGCATTTAGAAGAATCTCTTCACAATCAACCTGCGGAATATTGAATCAGCTGGTGCACAGTCTCGGTGTCTTAAACCCCTGAAGGACCAAGGATTCCTGGTCATAGAATGATCAATTCGATTAATCGTATAGTGAAACTAATAGAATCCAAATGAGGCCAAATTTTATATCACCACAGTCAGTGAAGATCATAGCATGTGTTGATAAAATTGAACAAAAACGAATCCTCGTATCTGAACTACTCAACCTGCTAAAAAGAGCATGAGACCAAATTTGGGCTACTTGGTCCTTTAGATTCATAAGCAATATCTCCTATCGGCAAAGATCAAAGCTACATAAGTACCTCCTTCTTAAGATTCTTCTCGAATTCAGCTAAACGAGTAATCAACGTCCCATTTTCTTTCCGAAGAGTCTGCACAAAAATCTCCAGCAGTGAGGGGAAAATAAAAGACTGAATTGAATTCACATTCAAATTAAATGCTCAATCAATCTGCCCAAAACATGAGAAAACATGAACTAATCCCCATCGACCGAAAACTACACACATTAAAGGAAACTCAGTGTTCAAATATTATCCTTAAACCCTAAACCCTAAACTCTAAACTCTAAACAACTCTAACCCTAAGCCCTAGCCGAGCAGTAACAACCTGATCTTTCCCACCACAAACCGTGAATGAAGCAAAAAAAATACAAGATCCTCCCTGAAAAAATTTGCAACACAAATTGGTCCAGAAACAACATCAAACCCTAAAAAGAAACTTTTAAAAAAAGCACCTTCATGGCAGTAATGTTTGTCTACGGATTGAAAGAAAAAGAAAACCAATTGCACAAACTGGAAACTGCGGCCCAAGAGAGGGAAGAAATTACCTCATTCTGACCCTGTAGATTTGCAACAAGCGCCTCAAGTTCCTCTACCTTGTACCTCAAATCCATCTCCGGAAGGAGCTCTTCCTCCGCCATGGTGATGACACTTGACTAGTATCTGCAAATCAAAGTGCAAAATTGCAAAATTGCTAGATGAAGAAACACTGAAGTCCATGGTATTGAGGAGATAGGTGTCGCGGGGAGCAATGCTCAAAACCTTCTACCAGGCTTCAAAATATCCTTTTTCACATGAGCCGGAAATTTTCTTGCTCAGATTTACACCGTGTTCCCACTGCTCTGATTTATCCTATAGCAATAAACACTATTTTCAACCCTTCATTGGGTTGCTTGTAAGTAAAAAAACGATTTACTTGTTGAAATGGATGAACATTTGATCACATGAATGAAAAAATGTTCAAATAGACGGAAGCTTATTGATATTGTTGAAAGACTTTATGTAAATTGAGAAGAATTAAATGAGTGTTGAATCTAAGTTGACTTTAAGATAATTCATTTTGTGAACAATGCATCAAAGCAAATAAGAGTTGGGGGTAGTGCCCATAATGCTAATTTACTAAAGTCAATCTATTTTTAAAAGTTAAAACTATTACAAGCTAAAATATTGTAGCATTGCGTTAATTTTGACAACATGTTTTTTTTAATTAAAACTAATTTTGCACCTTCATTAATAGAATAGATCAATGATGTATTGCCCAAATCTCTATCTTAATGGCAATTAATAGAGGCTAGGCATATTCTACCTATTGCGATCAACCATGGGTTTATCTCTATATGTTCAATGAATCCTTTTAACCCCTAAAGGTTTTTGACTATGTTTTCACCAAAACTGCTCCAAAACTGTCATTTCTAGTACAAGTACCAAATTCTTGAAAAAAATCATTTTTGAGAACATGTAACCGTAGGATCTTTTAGTGCACTGGTTTGAGAAGATGTGGAAAAAATTTCAGAATTTTCCACCATGTAGATTGCAAGATAATAGCGTTTGAATTGACAAAAATGCTTTTTTTGTCCCTGCGAAAAACCGGGCAGCTGCACTTCACAAGGTCACATTTATATGAAGAAATGACCAAAATGGTGGTAACTCTTTGGATTCGTTCTTCAAAACAAGTTGGCTACATGCTTGAACAATTTCAAATTATTTGGAATTGTACATCATATAGGAAAAAAATAGTAAGTAAAAAGAAGTAGAAAATGATTCAAAACACTAAATTGTTAAGAAATTAATTATGGAATTGAAAAATGCCAATCCCAACGGTTGAATTGTTGTAATAAACAACATACATCCTATGGTTTTATTTTTTTTGAAAAATATTTAAAAATGAGTTAAATAAAGAACTCCAAAGTTTGTTTTAGAGTAGCGAATCTATAACTACCCGCAAACTAGAACACCTCATAATTTTCATCTCTCAAATCTAAATGGAATGATTCAAAGCTTTCAATGTATATGTAAATCTTGAGGGCCAATTTCAAATTTTTATTTTTTTAAAAAGTAAATTTTCAGAATTTTTTTGAGCTGCCCGCTGAACGTTGAAAATGACATATCATCCAATAACTTTTTAACCATATATTCAAAAGTTCTGAAAATTGTTGGGCCTTGAAGCTACTCCTCGGGCACATGTTGTGTGAAAATTTCAAAGAAAAAAAAAAAAAATTCCGTTCGTAGTGAGCTGCCCAAAATCGCTATGTTGCCAAAAAACGCCGTTTGGTCCTTTAGGGGTTAAACTCTATATTAGGAAATTGAATACATTTGCCTTCCTAGTATAGATTGTACATTTGGAGGTACAAAGTTATATTTGAAGGTGAAAAAAAGTTCTAATTGACTATATTTCTTTTGAGAACTTATAAAGTATCAATGAGAGTATTGCATAAAATTTGTGATTTTCTTAAACATTGTTGTGGAAAAAAAAATCACGTATAGGCAAAAATGGTGCAATTTCATAGATAGTGTCACTTCACCAAGGCATGGATTGTGGAAGGAAGTTCCAAATCACTTGTCAATTTTTGAATTACACAAACATGTCAATTGTGGTGTGGCCATATTTTTGCTTTTGTAATAACATCCATTCGACTAAAAATGTGACAAATTGTTTATACATGATTAGGTTTCAATTCACCATATATTTGACTCATACAAGGAAAATGGTATGTGCATAGAAGTTATCTTGAAGACATATGAAAATAGTTACCTAAAGACACTTGAAAGTGACCTTTATTCTTCAAATGTGGCATCCATCCCTTTTGACTTGCACTTCATATGACATTTATTCTTTGTAGAATATAAAGACAATGGGTGGATTTAGTAATAGAAGTGATTACTGTAGCAAGTAAAAAAATGTACAATAATTATTAGCTATACCAATTGCCCTTTAGAAGTACTATGACCTATGTATGCGATTATATTTTGGTATTTGAATGATTGTACCTCTATCTAATTTCAAATCATTGCTTTAGGAAATTATACTATATTTGACTTAAAGTACAAAGACAAGGCCATATAATGGGCTATTGAGTATATCTTATAGCCTTTAAAAAATTTCCAAAAATTAGACAATTTGCATCAATCTATGGCACAACTATTTTTAAATCATGTCAATATCCAATATAATTAATTTTTGTCAAATATAGATTTCCACACATTTCAAGGACTCCATTGGTTCTCCACTATGAGTCCTTGAGCCTACTATGGGCTTGTAATTACAAAGGGGTTTGCCAACATATTTAATTATTGTTGAATTAGAGTCTATAAGCGTATTCAAGGTTTTGACTTTACATAGGTTTTGATTAGATCAATTGTTGGGCTTTTGAATGTAAAAGTATCTAGAATTTATATAGAAGTCAGACAATTACAATATTCTACAATAGCTTAACATTGTCACACTACAAACAAAAGATAACCACCCTTTAACAAATTGATATTAGATGATGCTAATATTAATCTAAAATTAGCATTACTTGATGTGGCACCATCAAATTTTTAAATTTGATAAATTCAAAACTCTGGAACACATGGATCAAGCACACTATTATACATGTGGTTCTAGAGCAAGATTAATAACCTAGCTTTTGCATTGCATTGTGCACTTGAATTTTTATTATATGATTTAAATCATAAAATCCATATTATAAGTGCATCATTATTCCATAAAATGCATGAATCCAATGATTGCAAAATCTAGATGTTAAACTAACTTTATTTCTTTTTCACACATGCAAAGGGATTCAAATTTGGATGGAGAGTGGGACAAAAATACTCTATCTCTGTACACAATAATAGGTAACCAAGTTTTACTACAAATTGTAATATTTTGATAATTGATTGTCATCTTCCATTTTTTATTCAATTTCATGACAAATAATACTTAGCTCTTATATTTGACTATAAACATAAAGCTCCTAGGTTGGTAGGTTTGTAAGTTCTTGCTCTAAGGCTTTCTTATTAGTATTTTTAGATTCTCCATTTCCTTTAGAATTGAAGATTTCAATCAAAGTGGAGTTAATATTATTTAGGGCTCTCCAACATTAGAAAATGACATACATAAGTTAGATACATAATGAAGATGATGAGCATCAAACACATATCTTATATTAGGTAATATTATATCTAATATAATTTATTTTGTTCTCATTTTTTTCACATTTTTTTAAAATTCGTCATTTGAACATTTAAGAAGAAACTAATTTGAATAAATTTGAATAAATTTGAGTTCATTTTATGTTATCCTAAAGTAAAACTCAAATCATTTTTTGAACCCAATTTTTTTATGATTGAGGTCAAATAAATTATATAGAATCCAAAAACATATCATTTATATATGAGAACTTTAAGTTTCAACTGAGGAAATTCAAGGTCAAGATGATTACATTTCTTGTTCTTCTACATAAATTAAACTAAAGATTGTGTGAACAATTTGAGGGGTGCTATTATATAAGCCCATAAGCCTAAAAGACTATACACTTCTACTATAGGTGTTTATATTGTAAGCACCTTCAATGGTGGTAGGATATCTACGTATACATATGCTCAAGGTTTACATGCTCACATTTTTATGCTCACACACTAACATTGTTGCAAATAACATGAATATTCTCATGTTGTATTTAAGATTCTAGAATCTAAATTAAGTGCTTCATTTTTATGACAATGTCTTTGCAATGGCCATAATTGAAGAATATGATGAAAAAATTATAATCCATATTCTTGGATTTGTATTAATTCTTAAATCTAATTTTTTCTACCCTACATAAATATTGATTAAACATTTGTTACAATTGATAAAGATGCATATCTTGGATAAATTTATTTTGTAAATTATCTTAAGCTCTAATTCATTTGTGGTAGTATAAAAATTATCTTTCATGCATATCAATCCAAAATATAAACCATTATTTAATTGTTAATAAAAATATTAATCTCCTGTATTGTGTATAAATTATGTAAATTTATAGTTTTCTCAAGATAGTGCAAAATTCAGTCTATTGTAACTGAGCCAACCCCATTACAGTGGGTAGAATGAGTTATTTGTTGATGTATTAATTATGAAATAAGTTTAATTAAAAAATTATGGAGGGACAAATATTATTCCACGCTTTAGACTCTTATATATTGTATTGTTAAACACATGAGTTTAAAGATAATGAATTACATATATAAATAGTGACTTCAACAACTTGCTTGGATTTTTTTACTTGATAGCGGAGCCAATCTACCCTTACCTATGTTTTACCAAAAACAACTTCAAAATTTCCATTTCTAATGCAAAGAACAACAATAAAAAAAAATATTGTTTTTTTGCATATTCAACTATAGGATCTTGCATAGACTTGTGTGAGAATGTGTGGAAAAAAATTAAGACAATTTGACCAAATAGAATATGAAATATTTTATGTTCAAAGTGAAAGAAAAAAAAATTCACCTTTTTCTTTTAGATTTTAAGACTTTTAATCCCCTTACCTGACACTTTTTGCAATACAAAGTTATGAGGTTTAAAAATAGGCAAAGAAATTCAAAAAATAATAATAATCTTCATTCTTAAAAATATTGTTAAATGAAAGTATGTATATGTATGTACAAAGGAAAAATTAATGTAATTATTAGTAGCTTGCACAACTTTATGTCTAATAATTGAACTAAAGTGAAAAAATAGTTAAGTAGCCACATATATATATAATGAAAAGTTTTAAAATGTAATCAAAATAAGTCAGGCATTCATCCAAGTTGTTTTAACAATTTTGGGATGGTTGCTGCTACTTTCTTCTAAGGCGGCCGCATTTGTTTAAATCTTTATCTTGACTTCCAAACTCTAAACCTTCTATCTAATATGCTAGGATTTGTTTTATGTGAAAGATTTTTTTTTTAAATTTGTGAGAGGTTGTGCTTTAAAATGGTCAGAATGGCAAGGCAAAAAACTTTGCAATGTTTATGTAGAGTTATTGACAAAAAAACAAAACAAGGTTGCGTAAAGCAAGTATATATACAATTTTGTATTTATTTTTTAAAATTTGGAGGGGATTAGTTTACTAATTTTCAAAAAAATTAGGCATTGTTTAAATTATTTATTTCAAAACCAAGTTGGTAGAAAATTACAGCAATTGTTGTTTTTATCACTTATCTATAAAATCAAACATTAATTACAATATGAAAGATAACACAAATGAAACTTGAAAGCCTTCACCTACATGTAAGTCCATTAAAAAATCATAGCAGCAAATGTATAATATTAAATTTTTATTCTTGCTTTGTAATAGAATTATAGTTTCAAAATGATACATATAACTAATTCTAGCAGAGTATTATATAATTGTGTAAGTAGGGATGATTGAAGATTGCATACAAATGTGAATCCAAAAAAGTGTATAAAATTGGATATAAAATTGTAACTAATTAGGTATTTTGTATTATATGATATTTAAGGTAGTAAAAAAGGACATAAGAAAGGAATATATAAAGAAGTAGGTAGAAAATTGTATATCTGACAAAATGATTTCTTTTGCCCTCTTAGTATCAATATAAATGTATATGAACATATGTTTTATAAATTAAATCACATTAACAATTGTCTTACCAATTGCATAAGGTTTATTTGTTTATATGCATGAGCATATGAACATTATTTATGTATTATTGAGCGTTGGTGGTTGCGACTGTTGTCTTTACAAATTGTACCAGATGGTAGAAGAAGTAATAATGTCTATATTAATTGTGAAGTTAGTGCAATTGAGGGTTCTTGATATTACACAAAGATGAATGAGTTTAATAACCTTTTAATATCAAATAATATACTCTTAAATTTGAAAAATTAAAATTCTAAGAGCATCCATAGAGTGCATTCTATAATTATAGACTTTATTTTTTATTTGGATAAAATTATAAAATGGCACAAAAAATACATTAGTCAAGATGGACATCTGATTGTAAGAAATACATGTCATATTTTCTTAAATATAGGACTATTTTATTAATGATATTGTTTTTATATTTTTAAATGTTTTTTATTTATAGACAATTTTTGATTGATTGCATATTTTCTATATAAGAGCTTAAAACTCTTAAATTTTCAAAATTTTAAGTTGGAACATAAACTAGAGTTGTGAATCTTTATTTCATTAGTTAGATTCAAATTCAAAAATGATAATTTTTGTAGGCAATGTTCATATACATCATTAAAAAATTACATATAAGAAAAAGCACAATATAATAATCTATGGATGGGTGATTGTAAGAAACAATTGTCCTTTTTTTTATTACCTTGACCTTGAATGGGTGTTTTTTTGTTCATATTTTTTGCGTCATATGTCATTTTTATATGAAAATGTGAAGGAACATGTAGAAGTTGTAACCATTGAATAATTTATTATTTTAATTAAAAATAATTATTTCATTATTTTAAACAATTTCCAATTGAATCTCTATTTTAGCCATTAGAGGGGGGGAGAGAAATGTAATATTGTTTTTAAATGTAGCAAATTTGAAGGTCAAAATTGCAATACTAGGATTCTACTAAAGTTCCAGAAGCACTAGTAGAAAATCTGAAATTTCTGTTGTTTTGGTCGCGTTGATGATCAACAATTTTCTGCTGATTTTGACAAAAATCAACTGATTTTTGTCAAAATCAGCAGAAAATTGTTGATCATCAACGCGACCAAAACAACAGAAATTTCAGATTTTCTACTAGTGAAGCCTATAAAGAAATTAAAAAAAGAAAAGAAAAAGTGTCCACTTTTCACATGTGCTTGAAGCGCACTACCTTTGTTGAAATGCAGAGAATACAAATTTTTTCTCCAAAGATGCAAATGATTTAGCAAGAGTACCTTCAAGTTAGGAAAAATAATAATTTTTATTTTATTTTATTTTATTTTTTTAGTATATTCTAAAAATCAAACATCAAATTATCCATTTTTTTGTGCTAAACCTTGTAAGCTCCCAATTTGTCACTTGGGACTCGTAGAATTATTTTTTTGGAAATTTGCAATTTAAAGTTGATAAAAGTATACAAAAAGCCATAAAAAGAGTGTAGAACCAAAATAGGATTGTGTCATATCCATTATAGTATTTGGTCTAGATTTGTATTTAGACTTAGAATCCCCCCAAACCTAGCCCAGAAATAGGGTAGAAATAACGAAACGGTTAGATTTGGAGGATTTGAGTCACATAGCCCCCAAAGGGCTAAATCCCACCATAAATGTGGCAATTCATGGCTAAGTCGGTCCGAGGGATCCACAATGAGGCCACTAAGTCGGGTCCTAGAGTTAGGTTTAGAATTCCCCATCAGATCGATGAATTCC
The DNA here is from genome assembly GCA_951230915.1 of Antitrichia curtipendula. Classification (NCBI taxonomy): domain Eukaryota; kingdom Viridiplantae; phylum Streptophyta; class Bryopsida; order Hypnales; family Leucodontaceae; genus Antitrichia; species Antitrichia curtipendula. The sequence goes on from OX579641.1 coordinate 17,085,022, forward strand.
CAAAACCCCGATTGTTAGCATGCAGGAGTCACTAACGCAAGACCGGGCCCGTAAAGGAATTTACAGCCCAAGGATGGTGTTCTAGGGTAAATTCCATGCAAAGAGTCTAATAACGAAATCGATTCACCAAGATTCCTCTATCTGCAAAAGATTCCCGCACCATCACTAATTCGAGGAGATGGCCAGTTTTCATCTCCACTGACCAATCATGCTAGGTACGGAAATGCACCCACACATCTTTCATGTGACTCCCTAAGAGGTTACTTGAAAATTCACGGCATCTTCCGACTTGCAGAAGAACCTTTTTCCGGGTGGTCAACCCTTCTAACTTCCAACGGGAATTTCATGGAAATTACCCAGGTTACAATAAAACCTCACTAAAAATTAGACTAGCTTGTTTTATGTTAATAATGGGCTCCGTGAAGTTTCACGACATTCCGATAGCGACAAGTACCCGAACCGGCGAGATTCCTCAGGAATTAACCACGTGGCGGGGTCCCCGCCATGTTGATCAGCATTCCAGGACCATACGATGGCGAAACGAAGTCAACCAAAAGTCCTTTCCGACTCTCTCGCACGTACCGGAGACCCTAAGCTATTCACATTTCTCAAAATAGAAGACCCCCAAGATCTAGGATTTTACCATGATTTGGTTTTTAAACTAAATTAGCCTATGATGGATTTTTGGCCTCGGTACGGGGGATATAGGGGTTTAGGACTAAACACGGCGATCTGGAGCCAACGGCGCAATCTGTTCGACGATTGGAGTTAATCTCCAAAAGTTAGGATGTTGGTCCAACATAGATGGTAGAAGTAGATTTTTAGGGATTAGGATGAAAATCTTTGAGGATGAGGATGAAAATTCAAGTTGATAAGGTTACCTTAGAACTCTAGAGGGAGGGATGGGCCCTTAGAAACCTATTTAAAGTCCCCATTTTTCTCTCTAGAACACCCCCAATTCTTGTTTTGGGTCCGTGGATCCAAGTTATTTTGGATATTTTGGCGTTTGAAGCCAAAAACCTCTACGGTATTTTTGGAGCACTTTTGGCTCCATTGTTGTAGTATTTCAAGCTTTGAAGGTCCTTGGAGGTCCTTCTATCTTGCCTTGTTACTCTTTGTATACTCTTGTTGTAAGTTGAGCATGTGTTCTATACCTTGTGTGTCCTTTTTGTGCTCTTGTGAACTAGTTTTTGGTGGTTTAGGAGTCTTTGTAGATCTTGCACTAACCCTAGAGCAACCCCCCACCGTACCTTGGCGATGCCGCTTTGGGGGGGCTTTAACGTGTGAACTTGGTGTTGCCACATGGTCTTAACTCGTGTGTTCTCTCCATGTATTTTTTCTGACATCCCTCTTCTAATATTCTCCTTGTTGGGTGGAACCCCCTCTGGGACGGCAAAGCTTTGACCCTATATGCACTTTTCTTTAAAAGTTTTTGCCTTTTCCCTCTTCTAAAGTCTCTCTCATTGTGTGGACCCCCTTGGGAGCGGTGAAGCTTTGAACTTCTGACAAGGTTGAAGTCCTAAAGTGTGTGTTAAAAGTTTTGGCGGCGGAGCTTTGAACCCCCGGAGTGCCACAAAGTCCTAAAGTTGGTGTTAAATCCAACTTAGCGGCAAAGCTTTGACCCTTCCCGGTGTTTCGTTCCAAAGTCTAGTTTTCAAGACCTTTGTAGAAACCTCCAAAATTTAGCTTCCAAAATATGTAGGTTGTTAGAAAATTCCATTTATCAAGTTGTAGCAACCTAGCCTTCGTTTCCATAGCTTAGCAAGCTCGGTTCCCCTTAGTTCTAGCACCCAATTCCTCAAAATTTTAGCAACCCTCAGTTTTGGCAAAACCAGCCCCAAGTTTCAAAACCAGCCCCCCAGGACCAGCCCATCGGGACTGCCCATCAGGACCAGCCCATTGGAACTGCCCACCGGGACCAGCCATTAGGACATCCCATCGGTCCCGGTAGCGGAGTCCAAGTAGTTGGGGCCGAGTCTAGACCCCACTCGGGGTTCCTTTTGTTTAGGTTCATTTTCATCCTAGAAAATGGGGGATTAGAACTCTATAAGCTAGAGGTTTAGAGTCGAAAAGTAGGAGTAGGGTCTAAAAAACCAAAAGGAAGGAGGGAGAAAAGAGTGGAACACCACCGTACCTGCACACAAGGAAGTCTCACTCTCACCAATAAAAAATTCACTCTACACACAATGGAGGAGGATTAGAAGAAAATAGGGTGAAATAGGAGAAGAAGTGAGAGAGACGATAAATAGTGATCTAGGCTTAGGCTAAATAGGCTTTAGGAAGAAACTCTTGAGAATTTGTGGTGACCGTTGAGAGAAGGATTAGGATGACACAAAGATAAAATTGTGTAAGAGGATAGGAGGGACATTAAAACCTCCTCGGAGTTTGAGTCTATAGTTGTAAGACATCCATAAAAGCTTAGGTGGAATAGTACTAGTGTAGAAGAAGAGAGGGAGAAAGAAAAGGAAGGAGGAAGGGAAAGAGGGAAATTAGATTGCAAGGGTGTAACATATTCTCAAATTAAGCGGTGAGCTTGGAACAAAATAAAACAAAACAAAGGATTACCATGGAGCATCAGGATATATACGTAGACGTGGACGAAGTGATTTCCGAAATCAGCAGTGAAAAGGTGAGTTTTTGAATTAAACTTTGGTGTTTTTTCCCTAATTAGTGTTGATTTTTTTAATTAGTCTGTTAAACACGATTAGCAAACCATGATTAAGTGCAAAGTAAGAGTTTAGATTCAAAAGTTTCTAGATTAGGGATAGAGGTCTCCAGAACCATATTACATTTAGGATTTGGCTTCAAATCGACCATGTTGGAATAAGTTAAGTAGCAAGGGGAAACCGGGGGGGATGAATTAAAATTTCATTCGAAAGGAACCATGGACGGAAATTAGGGATTTAGATTAGAAAGAGAATCTAGGATTTAAACTAGGAATTAATTATAAGTTAAAAACTAGAGTCAAATTAAAGTTAAATGGTAAAAATTAAACTCTAAATTAAAAATCTAGGGTGAACTTTGGAAAGTAAACGGTTAGAATTAATTTGGAAGTGTGTAAGCTAGGAGTCGAGTGTAAACTAAGAGTCAAATTCTCAAGTCAAATCTTAGAGTTAGGTTAGAAAGTAAAGACTTAGAGTTAAAAGTCAAAAGTTAGAATTAAATTTAGAGATTAAATTTTAGGGTTAATTGAAAAGCAAAAAAGTTAGAGTAAAATCAACACTCAAAATAGAAGTAAAAATTAGAAGTAGAAATTAACTTCTAGAGTTAATTTAGGAGTCAAAAACGAGAGTAAAGGTTGAAATATAGAGCCAAATTTGGAAGTTAAAATTTAGAGTTAGTACTAAGGAGTAAAAATCTAGAGTTACATTTAGAGGTTGAAAATTAAAGTAAAAGTTGAGCTTTAAGATTAGTTTTTAGAAGTAGAACTTCCAGGTGGAGTGTCAAAACACAATGATCGTCTTAGGGGTTCATGGAAGGAACATAAGGGTTCCCCTTTTACGTGGTGAGGGTCGTTAGAAATGACGCCAACTACCCAGTCAACCCTAGACATAGGATAGATAGTTAGGGAGTTAGAATTCACTATCACCCCTGATCATTGCAGTTAGCCTGTGAGTTACCACATGCATTTCTAGTTCTTTTTGCTGCCCATCCACGACACTTAAGAAACATTAGCAAAAAAGATCCATTGCTTGAAAGGCACAATGGACCGTGCTCACAACACCCCCATATATTAAAAAAGTGGATAAAAGCATAGAACCTGGTTGGTGTTTGCTTTATTACCAAGGGTGGGTAATCTAGTGCCCACAAACTTTTAGGGACAATTTTTTCTAAGCCTGATCATTTACACACATATTATTATGAATGCTTTACAAATTATTCCTATTTTATTTGAAAATTATTATTTCAAAAGTCACAATACTTATTAAAATGATCCGTTTTGAGACAAAAACAAGTATTTCTTGCAAGAACCTGAATAAAGCACCTTCTTATATTGAAAATGAAAAAGAATGTCCACTCAAAGAGTTCGTCTTCATATATTCAATGTGTCATGATATTTGCGGTAGTGAGTGTTCGCCAACGAAGGATTAATTTGGTTGCACAAGTATAATGTCCTTGTTCTAATACATGGATTGAAGTGTTAATATGTGTGCATAGAATCTATGAGCCCATGAGCCTAAAAGTCTGTATTATAGACACCTTCTATAATTATAGTTATCTATATTATAGGTACCTATATTATAAACTCTTTCCATGTCATAGTGTACCTATATTGCAAAATTACAAATCATTTTCTTTATAAAAAAAAACTAAATTTTGTCTTCAACCTTTTTTTCTCAATCAGTGTCTTTTTTGACAGTTGTTCCCCATTTACAAGGCATTAAAGCTTTCCCTCAGGTAAAATAAATCAAAAAATACTATAATGAATGAATATCTTACATCATTTATTGAAAATACTTTCAGTCACCTTCTAAAATAATAATTGAATGGAAACCATTTTTCCATCTTCAATTGCATACCTTCATAAAGTTGTTTGAAGGAATCAGAATGTTCTTTTGCCATTGTAACCTTAACCCTTGAACGTCGACACGGACGCCAAACTTCCGATGGATGACAAGGAATCTTTGAGTGTAGGACGAAAGTGCAACTATTCATCCTTGGAATTAGGTTTGGAAAGGAAAAATCTCCTACAGTACTTTGATTTCCAATAGGTGCTTTTCCTATTTCTTTGGCCAATGATTCACACGGTAGTACAAAAGGATGATTTTTAGCATCACCCCTTCGACGTTCAAGGGTTAATTCACATTTGAAGACTCAAAATT